>BMAU01020537.1:0-600000 GCA_019973935.1 Trichonephila clavipes | reverse complement strand
TTCCAAATATCGCAAAACTCAATTATTTACAATTTCCCTAAGCGAAAAGCAAACGCATAAAAGATGGGAGGGAACTCTAATATTGATAATAACCATACCATAAGATTGAAGGTCAATCAAATGATTAGCAAACGTACTATGCAGCCTGGCTGAAAAGTGAATCATGACTTCCTTTTCTTTTTCTACAACTAATGTACAGTATTTCGATAATAATTACAGCGGTGAATTGTTTATCTTAGAATTTTCTCAGGGTCTGGGTTTCGTTTTTCTTTTAACGAGTAATATTTTATGTTAAAACGTAATAAAAAAATCTCTCATTGAGGAAATACAGCAAATAAAACAAAATGTTTTTTTTTTTTTTTTCTTTAATTTGGTTTTGGGATCAAAGATAGCTATTTGATGACGGAAAAAAGCCAGATAATAAACATAAATTATGTCAGTGTTGTTGTGTGTATTTTTTTTATTATGGAAGAAAGCATTTTGTTTTACTTCTCTTTCCGGTTATTTTTTTTTAAAAAAAAATCTTTAAATTTTCGATACGCTCGCCCCCCCTTGTAGGGTCATCGCGCCCCCCCAGGGGGGCACGCCCCACACTTTGAGAAACACTGACTTAACCTAAAGCTACACACATTTCATAATATGCCTCGTTACTGTTGTGTACCAAATTGTTCCTCTAATAAACCGGGGCAGCCGTACGCTTCTGTGTTTCGTTTCCCAAAAGATGAACAGTTGTTTTACAAACTTGGAAAAAGAAAATTCCTAAGGATTTTAAAAATACTAACAATAGTGTAGTGTGCATTAAACATTTCCCTGAATCTTTCATTGTGAGAAAAGATAAAATTACAGACAAGACTGGTACTGTTATAGAAATACCTAGAGTGTATCCAAAATTATCAGAGAATGCATATCCTTGCATTTTCCCTGGTTGTCCATCCAACTTGAATGAAAAAATTAAAGAACGATCAGTGTCAATTCAACGAAAGGGAAAAATGAAACAATTCGACGAACACACACACAACTGCTTACTAATTTCATTAAGAAAGACGAAATTACCAGTTTTGAATGTTTAAAAGAAAATCTGCTAATGCGAGAAAATCCCATATCTGATTTCTTATCTAAAAATAATGTTCTAAAACATGATTATGAGAGTTGCATATAACATTTCTTTTTATTAATTACGAAAATTGTTCTTTCTATTTTAAAATCCATGAAAATAAATACATATATCCCTATTGTTATATTAAATAATAATCGTGAATTAAATATACCTTCTGTTTGATGTGAGAATAAATAAATACTAGTGGTACTGGGTATTTTTCATAATTTATCAAACATGTCAGGCTTAGGCACTAAGAGAGACAGAGATAAAGGGAGAAAATGGGAACCTGGTGCAGCGGAAAGATTTGTATCCAACCTGATTTAAAGTTCAGGTATGATGAAATTTTTTTCTCCGACTGAATCTGGCTGTACAGAATCCTTTTGGTTCCTTTGACTTCTGAACAACATTTATCCGTATCCGAGTCTCCGTTGAATTTGGAAGTTACTCCAGATGCACCGACTATTGTTACCGAACGATTAATATCGGAAACAGAAATAGGATCAAAAGCTTGCCAATCTTAATTTTACGCTGAGATTTCTGGGTTAACGTTGAGTAACATAAGTCACAATCAAGAAGAAGAGATTGAGAGTTGTTCGCCTGTGAACAGAGATGTAGTGAGGTTGTGAAAGAAGCCTTTTCCAGTTTACCCGGGATTGTGTACGTTTCCCATGACAGATGCTAGCCTGTCATGATATAATTCAAAGCGATCCCACATAGCAGTTAAATTACAGTGATGAATATTATCCAAAAGATGATGATCATAGACACTTTTCCAAATTTAATTTGTCACGAAAATTAAATAATGGTGAAACTCAACGTTATCGCTGGTTAGTTTATTCAAGTTCTAAAAATAAAGTTTTCTGTTTTCAATGCAGACTATTTGGCAATTCACAAACTCAAAAGTTACAGGAAGGGTGTTGTGAATAGATACACTTAAGAGAGTGTTTTACACAGACAGGAGAATACTTAAGAACATATGGCCTATATGTTCCAATGGATAACATTAGAGAAGGGAATAAAGCACGGGGAAAACATTAGACCGAGAAAACGGAAGGCGAACTCTTAAATCTCAAAAGTATTGGTATAATTTGTTTGAGAGATTAATTGATATCATAAATTTCTTAGCCTATCATAATCTGACACTTAGAGGTCAAAGAGAATCTTTCGAAACAGACGAGAATTCTGGAAACTTCCTAGACTTATTTAAATTGATATCTAAATATGACCCTACGTTACGGGAACACATAAAATGCATTGATAATAAACAACTTGCACACCATTATCTAAGCCACGATATTTAAAATGATTTGATCTCAATCATGTGAAACACAGTTACCAGTGAAGTGATTGGTAGGATAAAAGAGGCAAAATATTCTTCTTTACTCGACTGCACTACAGACTGTAGTAGAATTTAACAAATGTCGGTCATCTCTTAAGATATTGCAGTACATCAACTGGAAGTATGGAAAAGAACTTGCTGTCACTGAAACGACTGGAGAAGATTTGACCAATGCAATACTGGGAGAGCTAGAAAAAGATTGCTTAGATATTCAGAACTGCAGTGGACAAGAATACGACAATGGAACAAATATGGTAGGCATAAATTGTGTGTGTGGAGTTAAAAATCGAATATTAAATATACATCTTAGGATATTTTTCACACCTTACGGTTTTCATAGCTGGAACCTGATATAGGTAGTCACAGCTAATTCGTCAGTGGCAACAAAAACATTTTTTGGTTTCATGCAGAAGATTTTTTTTTTTTTTTTTTGCTATTTTCAAGTTCCAGCAAACACTGGAAAATTATCAAAGATAAATTAAAGCTTACTATTAAGCATTTATCAGGCACAAGGGGGGAAAGCAGAATCGAGGCGGTGAAAGCTGCATTATTACAATTTGATCATGTTGCTGAATGCATAGAAAACTAAAAAACCAAACGAAACAATCCGACAAACTCAGTGATTGCGATTCCGTTTTAAATGAAATGTTCAGTTTGGAATTTATCGTATCATTTCATGTATGGTATGATTTATTAACGCTATAAGCAAATTATCTGTACAAGCCCATTTATTCATTACTATTGAACATTTGCGAATATTTTGTAGCTGGATCAAAGAGTATCGACAAACTGGATTCGGGAAATGCTTGTCTGACGCTCGTAAGTCAAGTAATTATGATTTGCTAAAAGATTTTAAGAATATTTAAGGAAAGAATGTTTGATTATGAAGGCGGCGATTAACCCACAGAGTCTGTCAAACGCCGGTATGAAACAGACTTTTTTAATACCATGATTGATTCTGTGATAAGCAATATGGATCCAAGATTTATGTCTGTAAATCAACTTTTTGAAAATTTTGGTTTTCCATTTAATTTAAGAAAGTCAAAAAATATCCCGAAAGAGAGCAAATACTGAAAAACTGTCAAGAGTTACACAGTCCTGCAAGTAGGTGAAAGCAGTGACTTCCAACCTTACGAATTATATGAAGAATTACAAAATATGATCCCAAATTTATCCAACACCATTATAAACGTGAAACATCTGCTCCAAAATGTCAGAGAATGATTTGAAAGAAACTTCCCCAAATATTTACATTGCCTTTCGAATTTTGTTAACAATACCTGTAAGTACCGCTTCTGCTGAGAAGCGCTTTTCAAAATCAAAGCTGATAAAAAATTATGTAAGAAAAACGGTGGGTCAGGCAAGACTTTCAGTTTTGGCAGTTTTATCTATTGAAGCAGATATTACATCTAAGATAAATTATCATTAAAGATTTCAGAAAATCTTAAAGTAGAAAATTTCTATTTCTTTAATTTTTTTTCCATTATTGTTTAATGTACCAAAGAAATATGAGTAAAAAGTTTTTTTTTCCTTCAGGAATAAATATTGGTTTTTTATTTTATAAACCCCCCTCTTATGTCATCAGAAGGCCTCGCGAAATGTATCTTGCCCATATTAAGTTCAGGTATCGCGCCACCACTGCATACACCGATTACTTTTATTGGAGAGTCTATATTTTAAAAAAAAGGCACGTTGATGAATGTGCCGATACGGAATATTTATGCTAAAAATGAAAACTCTAGGTGGTCTACCGGAAGGGTTGAGTCCGTACGCCACTGGGTGATAATGTTTCTCCTCTCGCCCTCTTCTTCCATCATGAAATAAGTTGAGAATATGAAGGAATGGCACAAAAAAAATATCCAAAACCTGATTATTTTTTTTTTTTGCCAAATTAAAGAAATGCTTAAACATGAACATTACCTTCTGACTTATATTGGAAAAATGTATATTTTATGCAACTGATTTCTGATCGAATCAATTACGTTTTTTACATTTTTAAAAGCTGCATTCAATTTTTTTTTTTGCAATAATGTACAGGTAATGCAATAATCTAGTTTTATATCTTAAAGAAAATAACTTGCCTATTTTTAAAGGCTTAACTTAAAAACTGAATGTGTTTGTTGCAAATTGAAAATGAAGAATGGTAAATTATTTCAGCATCAAGTGCATTTCTAGTTTAGATGAGTTTCTCATACATTGAGCAAGAATTGCCAAAACATCAACATTATCCGATAGTTGTGACGATTTTTAGGCTATCTGAGTAAAGGAACGGGTAAACAATACATTGTAACGTTTTCCCGTCACACAGCTGAAAGTCGGCTTCTTTTGGGATAGGATAACCGCGTTTCTATGCACATGTGCACCCTTAAAATATTGCGAGGTCTTCTCTTTGGTCATCACCCCGGCATCCTTTGACACCGTGAGAGAAGCCCCTACTTCACCCAAGAGCCGGATGTAAGGCGAGGATAAAGTGCCCAGCTGCTACTGTCAAGAGAAACTAGAGTGGGCATAAAGAAGACGGTTTGAAAATTTCTCTGATAATAGAATAGAAACATCAGTTCGGGACTCTAATGATCTAAACAATATTTTTACAGTAATTAATAGCTAAAACTCGTGGATTGGGTAACCCCCGCTCGACGATAAATCCCGGGTAATTAATTCCCATTTCTTATTCTCGAACTGACGATTACCAGATCCGCGAGTTAAGCGTTCGCAAAATGCTAAACTCGTTGCGATTGGAAACTGATAATCACATGGTATATTGTTTACATGTAGCATGTTGTATCTTAGCACAAGACGTTCGATTCACAGCTATTTTCTTCTTCTTTTGGCTACTATCTAGATATATATTATAAATGCGAAATATTGTGAGGAGGTTTGGCCGTCTTTCACACAAAAACAACTGAATGGATTTTAATGAAACTTTACAGTAATATAGCTTATACATCAGAATAACGCATAGGGTATAACTTATGGCATAGGCTATAATTTATAAAGATATTGCGTGAAGTGTCCAAAATATAACGATATTTGTCAAGTAAGTAGCAAAAAATTCTGCCATCTGCAAGCAATTCTGGCGTACGCTGCAAAAAAGCCCACGACAGCATATATCTATCTTTTGTTTGTGAAGAAACCCTTTTGTTTTGGCTACACAAGGTGCTCGCTTCTAATAAATTACTGTTATCAGCATAATCCCTAATTTTTTTTATTTCAGAATAAAACTAAGTTTTGAAGGGAGAGGTTGTTATAAATCTCTCTTTATTTGAATGTTTTTTTAATGATTTTATTATGCACATTTGGTAGTAAGAAATTGATCTTTTTTCAAAATAAATGCTTTTATCGGTTCTGGTACTTAAAGTAAATAAACTTTCTCTTTCGAACTACATCATTTGGCCAAATTTTCAAAATTTGTTTGTGGTTAGGAGTTAATTATAACGCTATAATTTTAATTCAATAGGCAGATATTGCAATTTTAAGTATAAAAATAATTATAGCTACTCTACTGTATTTTTTTGAGTGAGTGAATATTAACGTCGCACTGTGTTCAGCTACACGAGGGCTTTTGGCAACGGACCACGTAATTCTGAACCATGGTCAAGTGACGTGGACGACACCTGAGCTGGCACCCCCTTCTCCTAACTACCACACCAACTTAGAAGGAATATTCTACCAATACTTAACAGGAATATTCTTTGAAATCCACTCTTCCAAGATATATGGCAGCACGGGTTCTATGATGAGTATTTTAGCGGGGAAGGCGAATAGTTTTGTAGCAGATATTGCGTTTTCAGCGGATTGCAAAGATTATTATTTCTGTCCCAAAAAATAGTTTATGTCAAAATTTAAGTGTCTTATGTTTTTGTATGTTAATGAAGACCTTAGAAAACGATTTGACTATTTATTTTAAGAGAACGGTGTGTATAATTAATTTTACAGTGGAATATTTTTAATTAATTTATTATCTATAACGGATTAAATTTCCCAAAGTGGAGAATTTCGTTTATGTATATATATATATATATATATATATATATATATATATATATATATATATATATATATCCCTTACTTTTCAATGTAGTGATCCAAAAGATATATTGCATGAAAAAAACTGCAGTATATCATAATGCGGTTGCGGTTGGATAAAGTATTAACGTGTATCGCCCCCCTACACGGCGGTTCTTACAAAGCTCTAATAAAGCTCGAGCTATGAAAGTGGCTAGACATTTGCCAACTTGACTCTATCGTTATCATTTCGCTCTGTTTTTCATTGAATCGCCAGCCATTATAATTTAAGAAACGGCGTTGCTTGTGAATATTACAATTTTAACATAAAATAAATACAACAGAAAGTAATGTTAATGTATTACAATTTCAGATATAAATTATTTACACTATTTTAATCGTTCATTACACAAAATTTTTAAGAACGTGTTACTTTTGCTGAGCAGAGATCAGCTTAGGGAGGTATTTTGAAAAATCGACCCTCAAGAGTGTTACGGGGAGTTATAAATAATAAAAAAAAATCCTTTTTATCAGCTATTAGATCTACATACTTAAAATTTAACAAAAAAAGGTGCGTTTTTCTTTTTTTGTTCAGCTGAGATATGCAAAAAGCTTTTTATTGTTTAATTTGAAATTCACGTAAAATTAACTCATTAAAAACGTCTTTATCCTTCAATCTGTGTTGTTTAATTTTTCAGTTCACCCGTGCGAAGAACGGGTATACCATCTAGTATAATATATAACGTAATTACAATTAACAGTATTTAGCTGTAAAAACAACTAATTTGCGTAAATTTTATATTGTCAGTATGCAATAACATGGGTTTCAGTTCTCCAACTCTAGCATTGATTGGTGCACATAACAGAAAATAATTTGTTCTCGAAAAATGAGACACGGTTATATAGGATTATTGCTTAGCAGGGCCGGCTCTAGCAGTTTTGCCGCCCCGGACGAAAATAGAAAATGCCACCCCCTCACCAAAGGAAAATATTATATAAAAGATAAATAGTACACACACGTAGATACACACTTATAAGACTTGAATAATTGTTGTAAACACAAAAAAGCAACACACACTGCCTCACTATTGACCAAAAACTTATTACATCTGTCCACTTTTGGACAGCTGACACCGAACATCGTATGGGTGAAAGGAATGTCTATTGTGACCTCACTCCGAGATGGGGCGAAAGTTCAAGTGAAAGATGTGTAAACACATCAAATTTCATGATTTAACACAGGGGTGTCCAACCCAGATGACCTTGCGGGCCACTTCGGAAAAACATTATAATCTCGCGGGCCGCACATAAAAATATGTACATTTATATTAGATTTGGAAACAAAAAACATTTATTGGAAGGAAAATTTAAAACAAATATATTGAATTATTATTATTGTTTTCATTATTTTTCATGCATACAGACAGAGATAATATAATAATGCAATGATCAAATAATGTTTAAAATATTACAGTGTGTTGCCATTTTCCAGAAAATTACGGAGTTTCTTTTGAATTGATCTTTCGTTACTCATTGTTGAAATTTGATTGTACTATCATTCTCAAATGATTAAGTATACATTGATTTTCATCTTAACCGTCCTGAATAATTTTTTTAAACTTTAAGAAAACATATCTGACTGCCCCTTGCTTTTTGGGCACTCCAAAAGAAAAGGAGAAGATATGAAAGTAGCACACACAGAGAATCGTGTGCCATCCATAGTCAAAGATATGCGTAATGCCATTCGGAATTTATTAAAAAAAGTAATTTATTATAGTAAAATCAAATGAAGCAGTCGGATAAAATACAAATCTATTTTAATCTAAAGGACGTTTCTACTATCAAAAAGGATTTATTTTAAAACTAGAACAGTTAACAGTTGTAGACCCTTAAATAAATTTCAAAATGAAAAAACTTTAAATAAAAACCTAATATTTAAAATATTTTTAAAAAGAGTCGGCGGGCCGCAACTTATGTACTGGCGGGCCGCGTGTTGGATACCCCTGATTTAACATATACTCCTGCCTCAAACCCTTCAAGTTTCAACATATCAGTAAATTGACAATAAATTTACAGAGTACAAAAAAAGGAAATAAAATACATTAAATGAAATACAAAATTCACACTCAATAATATCGGGTGGGCATTAAGTCGATCGCGATCGACCTGTGGACCACCAAGACATTTTGGGGTATAACCACTTTCACTAAGACCTAATATATAATCATTCCATCATACGAAGGTCTAGAAAAACTGTATTTATTCGAATCTAAGCCGCCATCGATTCTAAGTAGTGCCCCAAATTCTCAACTAGATTTTGTGAAAATAGTCTAAAATGGTTTATCGATATCCAATTTTACGAAATTAAAATAAATTTAAAAGGAAATGTAACAAGAAGTGAATATAATTAGTTAATTTATCAGTATTCTAAACTTTTAAATACATACAAGAAGCTGTAATTGCGCTCTAAATACCCCATTAAACAATTTTTTTCCCTCGCATCCGATTTTTAGTTTCATTAACATTGGGGAGTAAATGAAGTATTTTAAAAAATACAGATGAAAAAAATCGAATTATAAGAGAAAATTTCGTTAAATAGAAAATGCACTTTGCGATGAAAATCGCAAAATGTCCTTGTTTCTAAGGAAAAGTTCGCTAAATAGAGAAATTCGTAAAATGGAAGTCCGACTGCCTTGTACACTTTCTTTTAGCTCACTATACCTAAGCCACTAGCTGGACCGCAACACCTTGGAAAAGTCTGCCCAGCCTTACAATACTTCAGAAAATATCTATCTCTATATATTTCAATACAAAAGCCGCCCCTGTGCTTAGTTCATATTGCGCTTTTTGATTTATGCAGTTGGTTATTTGGTTCTTAGATTCTCAAACAATTATGGGATTTGAAAGATGTCAGATTTTAAAAACTAAAAACCAAGACACAAGCTTGTTTTCCAATCTTGCATGATTTATTCATTATCACTATTTATCTTTCATGGTTGATATAACCAAACGCTTAACCGATTTAAATTTATCGTTGCAAGGAAAAGATCAGATCATTATGAACATGTTTGAAATGAATAATGACAACATTCAATTTTAAGTTAGTTCATTGGGAAAACCAATTGAAAAATGAAGATTTAAATGCACTTACCCAAGTGCAATATGAAAAATCAAGTTTAAATGATATTGCATCGTATCAAAAATACGCAGAAAAAATTTCAAATCAATAATCTTGTTTTCTCCATAAATATCGATTCTGTACCGAGCGATATGCAAATAGATAAGGTGACCAACCGCCAGGGCGGACAGTCCTTTTATAGTTTCTGTTCATCCTCGAAAAGTGTCCTCCTTCTCAATATTTTAAAACTGATCTGTTAATCTCTATTTTCGGAGATGAACCAAATGTTTCCAAAATGCCGATGAATGGTCTGAAATAAAAATAACAGTTTTCAAAGGTATTTTTTGACTTCGTCACATGCAAATTGGGCAGATATAGAAAATTGCGTTGTTTTTATCAAAAGAAATGCCTGATATTAAAACCAATGACAATTGTCTGCTTGAAGTAGAAGACTAAATATATATATAAATTCGAACAGTTGGAAAATCAACATGCTGCGAAATTGGTAAAAGATGGGCGAAATTACTTAAACCATTTAAAAAATGAACACATTCCATATGAAAATGTAATTATTCTTGTTGAATTTACGTTATGCTGCCCTGGAACTAATGCAGCAGTTGAGTTTTTTTTCAGTTGGTAATGATTTTTATGAGATGACTAGTGTGAAATCAAAATTGAATGTAATATTTTAGCTACAGTGCTTACCGTAAAAATTAGTATGAAGTAGTTTTAGCCCTACTTTCCAATATATTAAAAAATGAAATGTTGACAAAAAAAATTCATTCAATGGAAAAATACTTGTTTAAGATAACAGTTAAAAAGAATGTAAGCGTACTTTTGTTTGAACTAATAAAACGTTTCATATATTTAAAATGTAAGTATTTCGTCCTTTTCACTGTAAAAAAAAATGGTCACCTTAAAATTGAGGTGATCAAAATTCAGAGTGACTTAAATTTGAAAGCAAAATTCATTGAAGTGGGTGTGCATGAATTTTAAAAATATTTACCAACCAAGTTTAAAAGTACTCAAAAATGAAATTAATACCATGTTTGAAAGTACTTATCGATGCGATGAAAGGAGATAAATTTCCTGTTAGAAATAGTATTAATGGCACTCACCTTGGGTCAGTTTCGAAAGTAATCACTATAAACAAAATTTCTCATAAAATAGGAAAGAGATGTCAATGTTAGGATGTAAACATTCAATTTTCTTACTTGTATATTTATGATAATGCATTATTCGAAATAAACACGAGTTTCTGTGCATACTGGTTGTTTTTCTCGAGGCCCACTTTAAATCATAAAGTAAAGATGTTCAACATTTTCCTTTCCAAAATGGATATAATTTTATTTCATTTATATATTTAATCATGATGCAATAATTAACGCCATTAAGCTTTAAATAGGCTGCATGTAGCCTGTTTGCCCATCCCTTACTTATGTATAGCTCCGATTACATAATATTCAGATGCATTATTTTGAGTACAAATGAAAATTTGGTTACAGTTAAGAACTAAACAATAAAGAGCAAACTTCTTTTTTGCAGAATACTTTATTGTAATTCAGAAATAAAATAACTACAATTTAGGATGATGGATGCAAAAATGCTCTACCAGTACGTTAAGCAGAAGCATTTCAACTCTTATGATAAATTTTAGATAGCCAAATCCATATTTCTTTAATACTTTGTTTCTTTAATTATATATTCAACAGTTTTTAATGAAAAAAAAATACTTCAATGGTCATAGTGAAATGCATCTAGAAAGTAATTTAAACACTTGGGTTTAAAGATACTTTCAAAGTTTTATTGTATTGCCAAAATATAAAAACAGACAAGAACTTCAATACAAAATTTTTTAGTCAGCAACAGGTTGTTCTTCGTCTTCAAAGTCACCTTCATCATCGGCAGTAGCTTCTTGATATTGTTGGTATTCAGAGATCAGATCATTCATATTTGACTCAGCCTCAGTGAATTCCATCTCGTCCATACCTTCACCAGTGTACCAATGCAAGAAAGCCTTTCGGCGGAACATAGCTATTTGGAGAGAAAAAATATCGATCCTTAAATACAAAGTCTGCAACATTTTTAAATAATTATGAATCAAAATTTAATTGCAAAGTATGCATCTTAATGAATAAATGACAATAAAACTAAACAGAAAGGTAACCTTTTAACGAAAAATTCTTCCAAATTAAAATTCCCCTTAATGCTTTACCAAAGATGTAAATTAGCATGTCTATTTTTAAAAATATTATTTAAAACTTTAAAATTCATCTATTCAAATAAACATTAAATGATAACCATTTCCAACTGTTAATAAATAACTTTATTAAAGCTCTATTGGGAAAACAGTTTAAACAAGGTTCAATACAATTTAGTAAAAGTTTAAACTTATATTTAGTAAATAAACCTTTTAATTTTAATACATCTAGATACCTACAGAATAATTAACATCAAAAGTTTATGAATAGTTATAAAATGATATATTTATCAAAATTATTGAAAATGGTAGTTACCAGTAAACTGTTCCGAAATTCTCTTGAATAGCTCCTGAATGGCAGTGCTGTTTCCAATGAAGGTAGCAGACATCTTAAGGCCTCTAGGTGGAATATCACATACAGCAGTCTTCACATTGTTGGGGATCCATTCTACAAAATAGCTGCTGTTCTTGTTCTGTACATTAAGCATCTGCTCATCAACTTCCTTCATACTCATGCGTCCTCTGAAAATGGTTGCTACAGTTAAGTATCTGCCATGGCGAGGATCACAGGCAGCCATCATGTTCTTGGCATCAAACATCTGCTGAGTTAGTTCTGGAACGGAGAGGGCTCTGTACTGTTGGCTACCTCTTGAAGTGAGGGGAGCAAAACCTGGCATGAAGAAATGAAGTCGGGGGAATGGGACCATGTTTACAGCCAATTTTCGGAGATCAGCATTTAATTGACCAGGGAACCTCAAGCAAGTAGTGACACCGGACATTGTTACGGAAACAAGATGATTGAGATCACCATATGTGGGTGTAGTGAGCTTCAATGTACGGAAGCAAATGTCGTACAGAGCTTCGTTGTCAATACAATAAGTTTCATCAGTGTTTTCAACCAACTGGTGAACAGAGAGGGTTGCATTGTATGGTTCTACAACTGTATCCGAAACCTACAAAGTAGATATAAATATTTAAAATGTGTATGAATTCAAACATCTTACATAATACAATTTAGATAAATACTAACTTCACATTATGAAGTGGACTAATTTACAAAACATTAATATAAGATCTAGAAAACAGTATAAAAATCAAAGCAAATTTGACTTGGAAATATCACATGTTAAGAGTTTCAATTTGAATAACCATAGTAGAGATTATTAGAATGGAAATATATATTCCGCTCTAGAAATTTGAAAAAATACTGTGAAAACAAAAATTTTCCATAGCTTCAAAACTTTGAAAAATATTCTTACGAATTTTTTTATCTTAATATTTAAACTACCGTATTTTCCTGTATATAATCCGCGGATTATGTGTAAAAAAGTTTCAAATTTCGTTGTGCCTATTATACACCGCTGCGGATTATCTGAGAAAAAACATTCTCCATCAGAAAAGCGAGCAAAAAAGTTTTGAAAGAAATGCCATTTATGCTTTATAAAATAAACAATAGATGGCACTTTCATGACTCTGATGACGTATTTCAGCAATAACTAGTTTTTGCCCAATTACATTCAAAAACAAATTCGATTCCTTGGAAGGAAAAAATAGTTATTAGTTGCTGGCGCCATTTCCAATTTTCTCTTGACTAGAGCTATTACGTCCTTCGAAAGTTTTCATCATGTTGAAGCAAAAGTGTTAAGTTACACTGCAAACTTCAAGTTAACAGCTATAGAGAAGGCTACCAAAATCGGGAAGCTGCAAGGCTTTTCAACGTTGACGAATTGAATATACGTTTGTGGAGAAAAAACAAGACAAACTTCGAAAATTGTGATTGACGTTAAAGTGCCGATCATCCTGGTAAACCTCACTGGCCAGAATTAAAGGAAGAAATACATAAAAGGATTTTAAAAGAGAGACAGTGGGAAAACAGTCTCGATCTTAATTTTTTTTGTTGTTAACTTGCTAAATTAAAAAAAAAAAGATTTTTTCCACATGGAATGTTTTGTTTAACAACTCAAAACATAGATGGCAGTAGCAAAGAATTTTGTTTTATTGAAATAATCGTAAAAAATTTTATACATAGTTAAAGACATTTCATAATAAATTATTCCCCCTGTGTGTGTGTGTACGATTTCTTACTTATATTTTCAATATTATTGTGTACTTTTTGTCGTATATGACTTTTGATTGATTGAATATTAACGTCGCACTGTTCAGCTACACAAGGGCTTTTGGCGACGGACCACATAATTTTGAACCATGGTCAAGTGACGTGGACGACACCTGAGCTGGCACCCCCTCTCCTAACTACCACACCAACGGGAGGACGTTTCAGCTGTCGACAGATTTAACGTGCATCGCTGCCCTACACGGTGGGTCTTTAGTGGTACTGGGCTAGAACTCGTGACAAAGCAAGCCACGATCCGATACCTATACCACTCGGCTACTGCGGCCTTTGTTGTATATGAAACTCATTATCAGCAGATATTTTGGATTCTTCGGCCTAAAAACTGACGCGGATTATACGTTTTTTTTTTACTCGAAAGAAAGGCTTTGCGGATAATATGCCCTGCAAATTATATACAGGAAAATACGGTAACTGAAGGGACACTGTTATAATCGACATCCAGCTGAGTAAAAATGACCACTATAAATGATTAAAGAGAATCGAGTTACTAGACTAAATTATCATCTAAAAAGACTTTTTTCGTATAATTCAATTTTTCAACAAAATTAGGTAAAAAAGTTCTAAATATCTCATGCTCCTACATCAAGTCAACCTTTTAAAATGATTAATGCTCTGAAAGGATAGAAAAGGCTGGTCTGCAGGGTTGCTACTTATTCCCAGTTGACAGAATTGTCATTTGGCATGCAAGTCTTACGAAATCATAAGATTAAATTAGGATTGAACCAAGAAGTAACTATTTTCCTTAGAATGTAAAATAATTTGCATGAATTCTTAAAATTTTTGATAAAGAATTACTGGTATGGAAAAACTAGAAAATTTATATTGTATATTGAGACAGTCATTTAACAAAAAAAAGACAATACATCTATTGAAGAAAATATTAACTCATTTTTACCTTAGGTGAGGGCATTACACTGAATGTATTCATGATTCTGTCAGGATATTCTTCTCTAATTTTTGAGATCAGTAATGTACCCATCCCAGACCCAGTTCCTCCTCCAAGAGAGTGTGCAAGTTGGAAGCCTTGTAAACAATCACAGCTTTCAGCTTCTTTTCTGACTACATCTAACACAGTATCTACAAGCTCAGCTCCTTCTGTGTAGTGACCCTTGGCCCAGTTGTTACCAGCACCACTTTGGCCTAAATTAAAGAATTTAAAGAACTTAAAATTGATATGAAAATCTCTGTGGTGTTATAATTACGTTTAATAAATACCAAAATAAACTAAGCTGCAGCTTTTTTCAAATGCTATCACTACTGAAAATTGGGTGTGTTTAGAATCAAAAGGAAAAAAAAAAAACTTCAACAATAATTAAAAAAAGGGAGCATATTATACACCAATGTTTGAACAATTTTTATTAAATACATGCATATATCCATATTTTGTTGAACCTGTTTTTTTTTGCAGTATCCATTAACATGAAAAATATTTTAGTCCTCTCAAGTCTTGTGCAAAACGATTTTCACTGCATAAACAGACAAAAATAATTTTTCGAATATAAGCTATAGAGAGAATCTTAGTTATTCAGGTAATACTGAAATAATTGATTTTTAATGGATAATAGGGTGGACAATTTTTATATATATATATAAATGAGAGTATTGAACAATGTTTTACATTAAATGCAATGTAAGCTTTAAACTAGTTAAAAATTAGTTTTCTTACATATTTATCTTATTTCCAATTTTTAATATTTTCTTTAATTTGGGCATTCATATGCAAGCCTGTGACATTCTTGTCATTTTTTCTGCAAGTATATATTATATGCTTTGAATTAAATTAAAAAATTTTCTTTGGGAATCAAGTCTTTTCAACTATTGCAAATTTTTATTACATTAACGATTTTTAAATTAAATTGGTTTAACAGTGAAAATCGATCGTTCCCTTGTGTCCATAAACTCTCAGAGCAGTAGAGCTGGGGGAATGCTTCTTTCTCAGGTTCTGAATAGGTTAAAAGGGCCCCAGTTTCACATTTTAAACAATATCAATTATGTAACACTCATACCGGAGTCATTACTTTGATAACATCACAAATAAAAACAAAAATGGTTTGCCACTCCTAATGCTTGTCATAGGAAACTAAAAAAAATAAGACCGACTTCATTGTCTATTTCCTAGTCAATTAATAAATCAAAATATCCAGATTTTAAATTCTACCATTTCTAGAGAGTTTAATTTAATCCCATTATAGCAATGTTTGTCTTGATTCAAAATGGTAATGCTTTAAAACTTTTGATGCACTAGGAAATTTAAATGATTTAACTTCTTTTATTTGATATACCATATTAATATTCTATTATAAACATTAAAAATAAAAGAACATTAATTTCAGGTAAAAAATTCTTAAGTTTAATAATTTTAACTCTGTTAAATCAAAAATTGAATTCCATTTTACACTTCAAAACTGAATTCTTGCACAACAAAATGATTTGTATAATAACTGCTTCAATTAAAACCCATTTTCCCCAAATGGTTTCACATTTACTCCAAGGTTACTCTTTTATGCATCTCATAGAAACTTAATTAGTTAATGAATATAACTAACCAAAAATAAAATTATCAGGTCTAAATAATTGCCCAAAAGGACCAGATCGGACGGAGTCCATGGTACCAGGCTCCAAGTCCAAAAGAATTGCTCTGGGAACATATTTTCCACCTGAAAAAAACAATTCAATGGATATAAAATTAATACACCAATACATATTTAATATTAAATCCAACCATAAACAAAAGACCTGCATCTACTAAAATTGCCTAACTATAACTATTTCTAATTAGAATAATTTTGGTTTTTGAACCTAATCTAAAATTATGTATTAGTTAGGAAAACATGAACACAAATATGAATCTTTTTTTTTTTGACACATCTTACTGATTTCATGGTTCAACATATTTTCCCGACAAATCAATAATAAAAAAAAACATTGAAAAGCAAATCTTACCAGAGGCTTCATTGTAATATACATTTATTCTTTCTAGTTGCAAATCGGAATCTCCGTGATAGGAACCTGTTGGGTCAATTCCATGCTCATCGGAGATGACCTCCCAAAACTAGAAGAGAATAGTAAGTTAAAAGAATTTATACATAAAAACAAATTTTTAATTCCACAATTTCTTATGCAAGCCAGAAAAGTTAAAAATCAATAAAAGTATATAAAAGATCTAATTAAAATTACCAAGAATTAAAACAAGCAAGACTAATAAACATTCATTAGAACAATAGTTGTATTCATTTAATGAACTTGTGTGTTTACATACCATTAAATTATTTATTTTGCAATAACGCAGTAAAATCCACTAAATAGCAGAAATCCTCTAATTAATATCATTTACGTGCTTTTAAAAGCAAATGGTCGACGTTAAAATATATAAAACTTATTAGGAACCACGTAGTCACACCCCAATGAATCATCACTAGACGTCAAAGGCACCGGTTTCTCGCAGAAACAGAAACTCAAATATCGTTGGTTTATAAATGTTGCAATTTGACGAAGAAAAAATGTTTCCCCAATTTCTTGTTACCCTTTTTCACCTTCTTTTTATTACAAAAATTATGTTTAAGAAAAGGTTTTAAAAGTCTAAGAATCTAAGAATTTTCAAAACAAAACCGAAACAAACAGCAGCAGAATCTACTAAAGGCATAATAAATACGATCATCACACACGATTCTTTTGAAAAAGTGAATGTCTTTATAATATCAAATTTAAATTCAGACTTAAGACAGCAAATTTTTTGTAAAATGATCAATTTTGAATTTCTTTCCGTAATAGTTTAGATAACAATAATTTCGAGGATTAATATGAACGCTCTATAAGAATATTTTAACTAGTACAGTAGATAACACACACAAGTAGAAATAAAAATAGTATTTAAAACTGACGAACTCTGAAAACAATAGATGAGCTGACCACACCCTAAAATGTCAGGATTGAGTTTTAATACACATTTAAGTGAATATAATTCTAACAGTTTAATTTCTAAAATCTTATATATAAATAAAATTAAATTACCTTTGCTCCGATTTGGTTACCGCACTGACCAGCCTGAACATGGACGATTTCCCTCATTTTTATAAAGTCACTTTAATACTAGAAAAGCCGGGAGACAATATCTCTATTGCCGATTACAGTTTGGAACGAATGTTTGAAACTGACGCTGGACAATCCGCCCTAGAAAGAATCGGCAGGAAGTGCGGTGACTACGTAAAAATCCGGGACTGTGACGCTGCGCCACCGGATTGGTTGATTCCTCTATCTTCTTTTTCAAACTTCAGAACAACACGGAGGCTGAGCACAAGGTCATCAGCTTCTTATCCCTTTCGAGTAAAAGCAAAAAGCAATCATCATGGCGGCTCTTTCAGTAGGTGTACAATAATGAGTGCTGAAAGGCTTCTTTTTTCTTACCTTATTCGGAATTCTTTTTAGAACAAGTAGCAGAGCAATGTCCTTAAATGTAAAGATAGGTGTTGTTCTAAAACCATTTGTGAAGAAAATATGGAACTCGAATGTTGTGTTTGAATATTTCTTTTATTTAAAAAATAAAAATATGTTTAAAACAATATTTTGTTCTCACATAAATTCCTCAATATTTGTGCATCATACGAGGTTGTTTTGATTCCATATAGTGCAATTGGGAAACATTTTCTGTCCAACATATTCTGTTTAAAATCATCGTGATCAATCAGCTATTTTTATTTTATGAAAACGAAAAGTGATTAGGAGAAATAAATCGTTCGCTTGTGATGCTGATTCTGAAATAAAATTCTACAATCTAAGCAGAAATTATTTTTAAAAATGCACACTAAAAGAAAAAATTTTTATAATGGATATGCATATTTTTTGAAGCAATGAACCAAATTCATGAGAGCAAAAAATAAATACTCTCGCTTTAAAAAAAAAGAATTAAATATGAGAGAAATTTGTATTCATTTTTTAATTCTGACATATAAATACTTGACAAAAAAGGATATCTGAAGTTGAATTATTCGGATTTATATCACATTAGAAAGAGCACATTTTTTATACCTATGATCTTATTGAAATGTTTAATTTTCTTTTCTATTTTTTACAAAGACGTTTAATACTATAGTATATTGCTGTATGTAAAATACTTTTCTTAACCGCTTTTGTTCGAAGAAAAGTGAAAAAAAATTTTTTTTCATTCATAAATTTTGTATATACTTGAATATACATATATTGAGAATATTTTAAATAAAAGATATTTTGTGTGTTGAAAAGAATCTTTAAAAAAGCAGATACTTATCAAAAAAAAAAAAAACTTTAAGAATTTTTTTATTTGCTACAAATTTGTGTTGCTTGGTTTAAAAATTCCATCAAAAAGTGACTTTTCAAAAAACGCTTTATACATGATACAAAAAATACAATTAATTTTTTGCAAGGAAAAATCACATAATTTTTTACTGAATAATTAAGTTCTTTATTGAAAGATTATGATATTTCGAGTAGGATTAAATGTTGTGTAATTAAAACACTTACTAGTTTGATTTTAATCGCATTTTTCACATAAGCCGTTTATGCTTCTTTATCCTCAACTTTTTAACACAGAAATCGAAAAAGTTTATTACTACAAAGTTAACAACTTCAAATCAGCCATTTTTAATTAGATTTTTTTTTGTATGAAAGTCCGTTAAATTGATAAAAAAATTCCAGAGGAAAATTATTTTTCTTCAAGACAGATGTGATATTTTTCCCATGAAAAAAAAGCGTTTTATCCGAGTGTTATGAAATACCAACTTCAGCACAATGTATTATTGAAACATAATTTTTTTTATATTTGCGTTCTAATTCAAATCAGGAAAATAATATGTCTCAGATTTTACATACTTGCCTTTAAATATGATTCAAAACTCAGAAAATTCTAAAACTACGTTTCTCTCCGAAATGCAAGTTGCGTGCTGCTGTGTTTTGAATCATAAAACCGTTTTTTTTAAAAATTGTTGCGTGAGTCATCATTTGATTGTTCTGTGCTCTGATCTGAGTAAATCATTTTTTATTGTAAAATATCGTGACTGTCTCATTTATTTCGGATTACTTATCATAATTCCTAGAACTTAATTGATTGCGTTAACAAATGTTATCATGTCGCGATATTAATAATGTTAAGTAACCATACAGATAGGTGACAGTATGAAAGAAAGTTCCTTGTTAAGTTAAAAATTAGCAAGATGGGTCTTTTTGGTACGAATGAACACATTTATCACTATTACTAGAATCTCTAAATTTTTAAAAATGTATTCTAATAAAAAAATTCTTAATTTGTCAATACGGATTTCTGTGAGATAAAAAATAAGAAACAATAAATAGGATTTAGCAGCAGATTAGATATTCTTTTCATCCAATTGTAAAATACATACAGATTTAGGGGGGGGGGGAGTTAATTGTGTAGAATAAATCGATAACTTCCTATATTAATGAATTTTTGTCTAGACAAATGATAACAAAAGAAGCAACGTTGGATTTGATTGGTTTCTAAATGTATCATAACTATGTTAGTAGGAACACTACCACTGTAGCGTGTAAAGATCGCAGACAGACAGACGCTGAATGGCTGGTATTGATTATTAATGTTAGTGAGGTTGGGTACATTAGATGACGCATAATACGTCATAACTATAGGCGTTGGCAAAATGAAAATGTAAATGGGAACAAAGTAAGTTTTTTTAAATCCAGATTTCAATATTTTGGATGAATTTGTTGATACAATATTCAATTATAAATTGTAGCCAGTTTCATAAAAATTATATAATTTATTTTTATTTTTATTTACAATTTTTGTTAAAAAGATTAAGTGCAGTTTTTTTTTAAAAAAAAAGAACTAAAAGAGACGATTACAAATTTCGCTCGACTGTTAGGGATTAAAAAATTTCAGCTTATATATATTTAAATTCCAAATTTGTGATCTATTTATATAAATAAGGATTTTATAATTAGTTTACTATATTTTCAAAGCAAGACAAATTTTGATGGCATCTTATACAAAAAAAATCTTTTTCTAATATTTAAGGTTTCAATGAAATTCTCAAGAAAACAGCTTCTCTGAAAAATTAAAAAAAAAAAAAAAAAACGTTGATAAGTAGTTTTGTAGAAATTAAAAACCACTTGTGTGTAACTCAAAGAATGCTATAATAAGATTTCAAAATGTATATAGCAAGAAATAATAAAGGAATAAATGTTGTTTGAATTTATATGTTATGACTATTTTAATGTATTTATAAAAAGAATACAGATTTCAATTTTTACTTTCTGTTGTATTTATTTTAAAATTGTAATATTCGCAAGCAACATCGTTTCTTAAATTATAATGGCGATTCAATGAAAAACATAGTGAAATGTTGGCGATAGAGTCAAGGTGGCAAATGTCTAGCTACTTTCATAGCTCGAGCTTTATTAGAGCTTTGAAAGACCCGCCGTGTAGGGGCGCGATACACGTTAATACTTTATCCACCACATTATGATTTACTGCAGTTTTTTTCATACGATACTTTTTTTTTGAATCACTACATTGAAAAGTAAGGGATATACATAAACAAAATACTCCACTTTGGGAAATTTAATCCGTTAGAGCTAATTAATTAATTAAACATATTCCACTGTAAAATTAATTATATACACCGTTCACTTAAAATAAATAGTCAAATCGTTTTCTAAGGTCTTCATTAACATACAAAAACATAAGACACTTAAATTTTGACATTAACTATTTTTTCGGGACAAAAAGAATAATCTTTACAATCCCCTGAAAATGCAATTTCTGCTTCAAAACTATTCGCTTTCCCCACTAAAATACTCATCATAGAACCCGTGCTGCCATACATCTTGGAAGAGTGGATTTCAAACAATATTCCTGCTAACTATTGGTAGAATATTCCAGCTAAGTTGGTGTGGTGTGGTAGTTAGGAGAAGGGTGCAACAGGTCAGGTGTCGTCCCCGTCACTTGACAATGCTTCAAAATTACGTGGTCCGTCGCCAAAAGCCCTGGTGTAACTGAACAGTGCAACGTTACTATTCACTCACTCCAAAAAATACAATACAGTGTCTATTATTATTTGTATACTTAAAAAATGCAATATCTGCCTATTCAATTAAAATTATAGTGTTGTAATTAACTACTATTCACAAACAAATTATGTACTGCGAAAGACAAACTTTATTTACTTTAAGTACCAGAAGCGATAAAAGTATTTATTTTGATGTAAGCATTAATTTCTTATGGTTCACACATGAAAAAATCAATAGTAGCTTTTCAAATAAAGAAAAATTTAAAACACAACCTATCCCTTCAAAACTTCGTTTTATTCTGAAATAAAAAAAAAATAGGGATTACACTGATCACAGGAATGAATTAGAAGCCAGCGCCTAGCGTAGACAAAACAAAAAGTGTTTTTTCATAAATAAAAGATAGATAATGCGGTCGTGGGCTTTTTTGCAGCGGAATTGCTTGCAGATGGCAGAATTTTTTCCTACTTACTTTACAAATATCGTTATATTTTCGACACTTCACACAATATCTTTATAAATTATAGCCTATGCTATAAATTATAGCCTATGTGTTATTCTGATGTATAAGCTATATTACTGCAAAGTTTCATTAAAAATCCATTCAGTTGTTTTGCGTGAAAGACGACCAAACATCAAACGAACTTTCGCATTTATCTAATATATATTATAAATGCGAAAGTTTGTGAGGATGTTTGGGGGTCTTTCACGCAAAAGCAACTAAACGGATTTTAATGAAACTTTACAGTAATATAGCTTATACATCAGAATAACACATAGGCTATAATTTATAAAGATATTGTATGAAGTGTCCAAAATAAAACGATATTTGTTAAGTAGGAAAAAATTCTACCGTCTGCAAGCAATTCTGGCGTGCGCTGCAAAAAAGCCCACCACAGCATATATCTATCTTTTGTTTGGGAAAATCCCTTTTCGTTTTGGCTACGCAAGGCGCTCGCTTCTAATTAATTCCTGTGATCAGCATAATGCCTATTTTTTTTTATTTCGGAATAAAACTAAGTTTTGAAGGGAGAGGTTGTTATAAATCTCTTTTATTTTAATGTTTTTTTATGATATTATTATGCACATTTGGTAGTAAGAAATTGATCTTTTTTCAAAATAAATGCTTTTATCAGTTCTGGTACTTAAAGTAAATAAACTTTCTCTTTCACACTGCATCATTTGGACAAATTTTCAAAATTTGTTTGTGGTCAGTAGTTAATTATAACGCTATAATTTCAATTGAATAGGCAGATATTGCTTTTAAATATAAAAATAATTACAACTACTGTACTGTATTTTTTGGAGTGTGTGAATGAATATTAACGTCGCACTCTGTTCAGCTACACGAGGGCTTTTGGCAACGGACCACGTAATTTTGAACCATGGTTAAGTGACGTGGATGACACCTGAGCTGGCACCCCATTCTCCTAACTACCACACCAACGGGAGGACGTTTCAGCTCTCGACAGATTTAACGTGCATCGCAGCTCTACACGGCGGGTTTCGAGTGGTACTGGGCTCGAGCTCATGACATGCTCATGAACGGGTATACCAGCTAGTAATATATATAAAGATGATAAGTTATTTAATTTGTAAATGGTCATAACAATTGCCCTGCTAACAGGTGAATTTGATTTTAAAAAGTCAGATTCGAAATTTAAAAGGTGTGTAATAATTTCTCCGTTAAAATATTTCCAAGGTTGTCGCGATAAAATGTCATCCTATATCCCTTTAAGAACCGAATTATTTTTATCTTCAAATATTAAATTCTTCTGGTTATTAATACTGTATGGACCCCAATGACATTGGGTAAAATAATAAAAAAATTCCCGCCCTTGCCCTCGAATGTAGACGGTACCCGCACGGTCGTGCAGGTTGGGTGTTATCTGTAAAATAGGTCACCCATGAAATTTTACGCGAGTTATACATTTTTAGCTCTAAGTTGATAGAAGAAACAATCTTAATTCAACTAAAATTGTTACAAATAAAGAAATTATTTTGATGATAATTAACTCTTTTATATTAATTCATTATTTATTTACTGCAAAAATCTTTTGTTTTGTTTGTGACAAGTATAAATAACCATTGCATTTTTCACAACATGTTTTCAAACTGCTTTCGTAGTTTTCAAATCTGCACTTGAGAGGCCTTGAAATGCCACCAGCACATCGAAAAGGGCTATACATATCAAGCCTTTTATCCTGGAATGGCCAGGATAAAAACCATGGCATGTATAGCAGGTGGATTATAACGCTTCGGTCTTTTTGCGAGTGGAATTACAACACTGTTATCTTCATCGTCAGTTAAAATACTTTTGTTAGTAGATAGAAAGGCTGACAACGCTTCAACTACCTCTAACTTAAATTTTAAGCGATCCATTTTGTTTTTTAGAGGAATTTTATTTAATATTGCATCTTGTTTGCACAGAAACCAAGAATTTGCAACTGTTAAATCAATGTAATGAATGTGTTCAAGAGACTTTTATGGTAAAGAATGATCCAAAATTGTCTTTTCATTTCAAATATTCTCAGGTGTTTCTTCATCACTCTCATCTGAACTTGATTCTCCTTCCAGTATATGCGATTCATATGTTTTGTTCGCAGCATTGTCATCATCAGAGAGATCACTAAGTTCTAATTTAAGTTCAATCTGATTTATTCATCAATTGGAAAATTTCTTCTGTGAGAATTCTTCACCTTTTAGTCACCCGAAAAAGTTTTTGGTTAAAAGTTAACACAGTATTCCATGAAAAACAGTAAAATGAATAAGAAAATTTTATTATTTAAAATATATATATATTTAAACCACACCATACTAACTCCCACCGAAAAACCCAGATTTTTGGGTGGGGGGGGGGAGAGAGAGATGGATGCAAGTATCTGTGGAGAGGATAAAAATGCCATACTCCTCAACAAATGTATGGAAAAGAAAATTAATTGCAAAAGAGAGAGAAAATAAGAAAAAAAAAAGGAACTCACACCCATGGCGAACCCCAAGAAAATTTGGTATTAATTATAAAATTATATATTTCACTTTTATGTAGGCTTTCATCAAAATTATTGAAACTGAAAAGAAAGGTCGCATGGTAAGTACTTACCTTTACAGCTGCAGTGACTCAAGTAACGCCTAACCCGAACGATCGTGTGCGGGTAACGAAATCCTGAGCCCTAGAAGTCACATTAATAGAGTATAATTAATATTTTTTCTATTTTACAATTATTTAAACATTAATACAAAAATTTGTATCAAGCAGTTAGAAATATACTGATTATTACCTTTTTACGACAGATAAAAAGAAGACGTGTTTTCTTTGTATTTGAAAACCAAGTTAGATTTGCCAGGTGAAAATAAAACATGGACTACAACCACCGTCTGTTGATAAAAAATGATACTTTACACCTTTTGCAAACACGCTCAATCGTTGGATTCGGGATCTTTTCACTTACGGCTATTCTAAAAGCAAAAATGTATAAGAATGTCTAACCCAAACGATCGTGTGGGTTGGGTGTTAAAGGGATATAGGGGCGTCTTAAGACTCTTTGAAGGCCTGGGCCCAGAGAAATCTTAAGATCTTTTGAGGCCCTGGGGCCCTATGCAAAAGGAGGCCCTATCTGAGATCTTTAAAAGTAGACAGTATATAGCAGGGATGGCGAACTAATGGCACGCGTGCCATTCCTGGCACGTGGTAATATTTTGGGCACGCCAGCATTCAAAATGGTTTGTATTTATTTCAAAATAAATGATAGTTTTAAAAAAATTAAAAAAACACGCTTTTGTAGTGTGTGTGTGTGTGAATCGAGCTAAAATGTAAAAAAATAATTAGTAATAAATTAGTCGCCAAATCTGGAAATGGTTTATGCAGTAAGTCACCAAATCTGGAAGTGGTATACGGAATTAGTCGCCAAATCTAGAAGTGGTATACGGAATTAATCGCCAAATCTATAAAGCGTATTCCTAATTATCCTAGTCAGGACAATGGAATAAAATTATGAAATTATTGTGCTGTCATCGGTCCTTGACAAGTGTGCCAAATTTCGAATTAATCTGACCTTTTAAAGTGGGTAAAAATCGAGTTCAAAGATTTTATTACATACAAGTGAAACTTATAAAAGCGTGTTAATATCCAAGCTGTTTTTCTGGATATCCAGAAGGCGTTTGATCGAGTATGGATTGCGGCTGCGGTAGCCCAGTGGAAAGGGTATCGGATCATGGCAGGCATGTCATGAGCTCGAGCCCAGTACCACTCGAGACCCGCCGTGTAGGGCAGCGATGCACGTTAAATCTGTCGAGAGCTGAAACGTCCTCCCGTTGGTGTGGTAGTTAGGAGAGGGTAGGGCCAGCTCAGGTGTCGTCCACGTCACTTGACCATGGTTCAAAATTACGTGGTCCGTCGCCAAAAGCCCTTGTGTAGCTGAACAGTGCGACGTTAATATTCACTCACTCGAGTATGGATTAATGGATTAATCTAAAAACTTATAATTTACGACTTCTCTCCCTCTCTAATTCACCTGATTAACTCTTACCTCACTAACAGGTCTTACCAAGTGCGAGTCAAGGAAACTCTTTCTACTCTTCATAACGTTAACACTGGAGCACCCCAAGATTCGCTCCTCGATCCAGTTACATTCAATATTTATATTAATGACATTCCAACCCACCCACAGACTAGTATCAATATTTATACTGATGATACTGCCATAGCTGCTACTTACAAAAATCACAATACGATCATAAAAGCTTTTAACAATCACTTAACTCTATTAGAAAATTACTTCAATACATGGAAAATTAAGCTTAACATCGACAAAACGGTTGCAGTAGAGGCAGTGTTTCCCAAAATGTGGTAGCCTTACCCTCAGGAGTACGGGAAGAGTTTATTGGGGGTCCGTGCTTAGCTGTGCCTAATTCTACGTTCTCATGAATCAAGTCTTCAAAACAACTTCATCCTTCTCATTAATCCAAATAAACATTATTTATAACATAACTTTTACCTACCGTAAAATCCGGCGTATAACGCGCACTTTCAAAACAAAAAATAAGATCGAAACTTACGGGTGCGCGTTATACGCCGGGTATAAAAACGAATGTTTTAAAAATCACAAAAAAGATGAGCATAAAAAAAATTCACTTCTATATGAATTGAAATACTGTTTATTTAAAAGAAACGACTTGCCTTATGAACTAAAAAAGTTGTAGTTCTAGAAGTATACTATTTTTTCCAAAGTCTGGGATAATATACCTCGACTAAATGACTTTAAAACATAAGAGCAATGTGTATACTAATATTTCAGATTTCTTCGTAAAAAAAGGGGTGCGTGTTATACGGCGAATATACCTAAAAATTAAAAAAACCAACTTGAAAGTATAGGTGCGCATATACACCGGTGCACTTTATACGCTTGATTTTACGGTATATTTTTATAAGAATAATTTTATTTCTCTTTTCTTATTATTTTGTGTACGTCACAAAAAAAAAAAGAAGAAAATATTTTTTAATTGTTATTAGAGTACATCCATTTTTTTTACGAGATTTACTCAGCGTTACGTAAATTATACAAGGGATACACAATGGGAACAGTTTGGAAAACACTGGTGTAGGGGCCCAGGGCCGACAATTGAGTAGGGGTCCAGGGCCTCAAGAAATCTTAAGACGTCCCTGTTTATATATTCCATTGTGATTTAGTATTTAGATTCCTAAAATTTTTATATTCATCATAAATTTCTTATATTAAGTCTCTGAATAAGTATAAGAGTAAACGAGATTTTACCCATAACTAATAAACCACGCTTTCTTGTCCAGGTTCTAAATTCTTTATTATCTAATAACTCAGAATGAATGAAGAAAACATCGTCATTTATACGCCCGAAAGAACTAGAAGGAAGCATGCTCTATTGGCGTTGCTTACATGAAAGGCTTCGAAGTTTTAAGAATGTTATTATCTCGATCGACATCTTCACGAAACCATGAAGCCAGACAGTCAGCGAACAATGGATGGCCTGTCTTCTTGGCTCAATAAGTTAGTTCCCAGACAGAGTGTCTTTTTTTTTACCCATCCTTAGAGGTCAAATGTACTTATTGTTCCGTTTCTTGTTTGCTATACAGGCATTGAGTATTTATTGCTGAAACTGATGGGAAACACTAGAAGTTATTTTGAAAAATTATTGCAAGATTATGCTATCGGAAGTTTTATGAATCGTTTTGATAAGTTAATTTATCTCTAACTCGCGTTTGTGCGGTTGGTAATTGAAATTCAACTTATAAGTTTACTAACAAAACATAATTTCTTGATAATCTCTAGAATATTTTGATATATTTTGCATTATTCTTATTTTTATAATAAGTAAGAGAAATATATAATTGAATTCTCAAGATTTAAATGTACTAATTAATACTACACACATTGCTATTTTTGAATAACCCCATAAAAATATGAATTTAAAAAAAAACTTCGACGTAATATATAAAATTCTGTTGCAAGTATTCACAATCTAAAATAAACTATTTTGAAATTCCATTTCTCTTATAATCCGCCCTCTTTGCTAGATATTTCATGGCTTTGTAAAACAATGAATTCTGTTCAAGTTATTAATATCTAAGTCATTGCATTTAGCTTTCGACAGCATTGAAAAACATTCGTTTTGCCCTGGCATCTTGATTTGTAAAGGAGATGACTTGAATTTCTAAAGTAGAAATATATTTATGATTTATGCCCCATATGTTCCTTCTTCAGAGTCAATTTCCGCAAACCCCGTTTATAGCGGATCTCTACTCAACGAAACAGACATGCTTGTCAAATCTCAAATCTGTAGGTCTATTTGTTCAAAAAACGGTAATTTTTTGTCATCCATAACTTTCCCGTAGCTCTCACAAATTCTCTTGGGAGTCGATTTCCTTACTCCGCGGATATCTGCGCAATAAAAGAGACATATTTGCCGAATTTCAAGTTAGTGGATGCGATAGTTCAAAAAAGAAATTTTTTGTTTTCTCATCCCTGACAATCCCCTTGGAATTCAATTTCCACAAAATTCTTTCTTAGAAAATATCTACACAACAAAATAAACATGCTTACCAAATTTCAAGTCTGTAAGTCCAATGATTTTAAAAAAAGGAATTTTTTGTATCTATATCTTCCTCGTAACATCCCTTGGCAGTGTATTTCTGCAATACCCTCTCTTACAGGATATCTACTCAACAAAAGAAACATGTCTGTAAAATTCGTTGATCAGGAGATTTCGAGGTAAAGGAAGGAGTGTGAGAGTCGATTTTTTTCTTTATATATATCGATAAAGAAGCTTCCAAGAATACAATTTCAAATAAATTTGCAGTAAAAGATAGAGAAGACTAATTGTGAGTAGAATTTAGAATCATTCGTTTGGAAAATTGCATGATATATCCTAACTAAATCTCTATAAATTCGTCTTTTATACTAGCATATAAATTTTGAAGATATTGTGATACTTCTAAAAAAAAATTTTTTCGTATGTTAAGCTTTTTCTGAAGAAGAAAAGTTAATCTCGAATTGATTTTTAAATGTGAAATGTGAATTTAAGAAATTTTGGTTTATTTGTTTGTTTTTTAATTTAGAAAAATATACGGAAAATTGAAAAAAAAAACTGATCATTTGAATTTGAATAAAAGTGAAAACTCCAGCATGAAAACATAATAAAGTAACTCAACAGCTTAGCATTTATCAAACAAATACATGATATTTAGTAAATTATTACTGGAAAGTATTTTTAAATTACTTATTTCCTTAATATATTACTAAATGTAATAATCATATTGAAAATTAAATTTAAGCTATTAAAAATATCTCGAGACATGGGAAATAAAAAATGTCATTTCGAAGCGATATAAATTATCTGAAATATTAAATGGTCATAGTAGTAAAAAAAATGTACTAAATTTATTAAAATTTGTAAAAGTAAGTAATATTTACTTTTTTACAATTACATAATTTTTCACAATTACAAACCAGTATGAAAACATAATGAAACAAATTAATACTTTCACAACGATCAGTGAAAAAGGTACAACCAGTGGCGCACACAAAGGAGGGGGTCCAACCCCACCCCCAAAGCCCTTGATTTTTTTCCGATTGATTATAATTCTAAGTATATAGTACGTAAAATTTAATTAATTATTTGCTATTAATGATTAATTTTATTAATTAATGGTAATTATTTATTCAAAAACTAGTTTTTTACTGTGTTTTGTTACCGAAAATCGACAAAATCAAAAAGAGCATGATACAAGAATGGTGAACTTTCGACCCCAGACCCCCCTGAAAAATTCCTGTGTGCGCCACTGGGTGCAACTCATGTAAAAGATCCACATTTAATTCTGAAAGCTACAGAATCGATATTATGGGACCAAAAGCATATGTACTGCAATCAAATAGAAACTAGGAAGTGCTAAACGCGATTGCTTGTTCTACGCCTTTACTGTAGATGTAATGAGATGAAAAATGATTCAAAATCAGATATACTGAAGAATGAACAAAAGGATGAATCATCGAAGTGAAAAGCTTCTACCCACTCTTGTTTGACTGAGAATAAAATTTTCCATAAAGCAGGATAGAAAAGGTTTATATATATATATATATATATATATATATTTTGTCTTTTCAAAAAATTCTTTGTAAATGGCATTAAATGGAATTTTGAGAAAAATTTCAGTCGGAAAAAAATCGTTTGCTTTTAAGTGCAGAAAAAATCAGTACTAGTTGATATGATAAACTATTTTGATTTTTTTTAGGGTTTGCCAATTACTTAATTAAAACCGAATTTAAATCAATAACGAGCAACCTATTTCTTAGAATTTTTTTATATTCATTTGAAATAAACTGGCATTTTTTATGTGATGAAAAGTAGGAAACTTTAATTTTTGAGGTTTAATTTTTAACGTTCAGAACCATGTTATTGAAAAAGCGTATAAATGAAGTTTTTTGTAGAGTCAGTTAAATTAAAATATACATAAAAAATTTTTTAAGAATATTTTTACAAAAGGAATTATTTAAACGCAATTTTTCGACAAAAAAAGAATGACATATTTTCAAAACATTCTCTTTTTATGAAAAATGCTTCTAGAATAATAATTTATATGTATAGATAATTTGTATATATGTTACCGTTGAAGTGTATAATTCAGTTATTTCATAGAATAACTAAGTATTTCATAAAGTAACTGCATAAGTCAGTTAAAGTACATAATAGATGAACAAATTCAAACTTTACCTAGTTATTCAATGAAATAACTAGGTATTCCATGAAATAACTAAAGATTTATTGTTAAAGTGAAAAATAATTAATTTCAAAGATGTTTTATAAATTAATTGATCTTAAATAGCTAGAATCTCTCAAAAAGTACATTTTATCCCTTTTGCGGATGAATAATTGATAAATAATAAGGGAAAGCAGAGATGATATAATTTATTATATTGCTCATATTCCTATTAGTTAAACAGAAAAGATTGAAAAAAGAATATGTTGCAAAAATAGATTATATTTAAATATTATCAACAAAAATACATGCTGTGAAGAAAAACTGTTGCTTCATAAAAACATTGGGAAAACTTTTTAAAACAAAAATGTAAGAGAGTATTGATTAAAATTTTTGTGAGATATCTTTATTTTACTTTTCATTATTTATTAGTGCAAGGATTGCTGCGCTGACACTTTGTATTGAACTGCTTATTACTTTCGAAACGAGCACACTGTTTAGTATCTCACATTTTTTTTACACTAGCACTTTTTAAATCCCTGTCCAGTACCGCAACTTTGGGCTGTTGCAACAGATCGTAGCGTTGTGTCAATATTTGGAACTTCTTTAAAGGAAATTAATTCTCTCTGTCACATACTGAACTAATATCTAGAGAACAAATGTTTTATTCAGCCTAATCGAAAAAATTCTTCCTAAAGCAGCTAAAACCGGTTCAAAGAGCTTTCGAGTGTCGCATTTCATACTTAAATGATCAAGTAATCGTTATTCTAAGCAGGGGTGGCGAACCTTGATGGATCAACTAACAAAAAAAAAAAAAAAAAAAAAAAAAAAAGAGCTATTTACTATGAAAAAATACCTTTTACACTGTATAGTTATAAATGTTTTAGTTATACGTGTAATTCAAATTAAAGTAACATTACTGTGACTTCTGTTGTTGCCGATTTGTGTGTGTGGATAATAAATAACTTGGAATTGTAAGATGTTACTTTTTGTAGAATATATGCTGAATTGAAGTCATCTGCCAAACGATTTCTAAGCAATTAATTATTTTTTAAGTGTAGTTCACTTTTTTTTGACAAGAGGGTTTGTGATTTGTTTCAAAATACCGTTTTACAGACGATATTCTGCATACCACTATTCCACAACATAAAACACACACTGCTTTGTCGCTTTTTCTAATATAATACCATGTTTCTCGGTCCACCACATTTGAAATTCTCTGTTACACTTACTATCCTGCACTTTTTGTTCTTTTGCTGAACTAACCATGTTAAATAGCAGTTAAAAATCGTAAATATAACACAGATAACTTTAAAATACAGCTGTGTCAATGAAATTGACTATGCTATGCGTATACAGACTTTTCATTATAAGCAATTCTAGTCTATGACGTGACTAAGGCAAGGCAATAACAAGCGAATGTCCCCCCCCGGCCTCGTGACCGATCTTACGCGTTTGTTCGTAATACTTTATAGTTAATCCAATATATATTATAAATGCGAAAGTTTGTGAATATCTTTGTGGGTCTTTCACGCAAAAACAACTAAATGGATTTTAATGAAACTTTACAGTAATATAGCTTATACATCAGAATAGCACATAGGCTGTAATTTATAGCATAGACTATAATTTATAAAGATTTGTGAAAAGTGTCCAAAATATAACGATATTTGTCAAGTAAGTAGGAAAAAATTCTGCCATCTGCAAGCAATTCTAGCGTGCGCTGCAAAAAAAAAAAGCCCACGTCAGCATATATCTATCTTTTGTTTGTGAAAACTCTTTTGCTTTGGCTACGCAAGGGGCTCGCTTCTAATTAATTCCTGTGATCAGAATAATGCCTATTTTTTTTATTTCAGAATAAAACTAAGTTTTGAAGGGAGGGGTTGTTAGTAGGAAAAAATTCTGCCATCTGCAAGCTTTTCTAGAGTGCCACGTCAACATATTTATTTCTTTCATGTATGAAGTAAAACGTTTCCCTCTGTTTTGTCTACGCCAGACACCACTGCGTGCTCGATTCTAATTTTTTGCTTTGTAATCATTATTTTTTTTATTTCAGAATGAAACTTACTTTTATCGCTTCTGGTATTTAAATTAGATAAGTTAAGTCTTTCACACTACACTACATCATTTGGAAAAATTTTCAACTTTGTTTGTGGTTTGTAGTTAATTATAACGCTATAGTTTTAACTGAATAGGCAGACATTGTATTTTTTAAGTATAAAAGTAATAACTGCCGTACTGTATTTTTTGGAAGAGTAAAAAAAAGCACCTACTAAGAATTATGCCGCGAAAGCGTAAGTCTAATTTTTCCCAATGCTCTAATTCAGCTCGAGCTATGAAAGTAGCTAGATTTAACGAAACGTTTCCGCAAGCTGAACTGCGAAGGCTTGAACAGGCGGAGCGTGATGATGCAGCTCGCAGAGCTGCTGATACACCAGAGTGGTCCCAAGCTCGGCGTCGACGTCTGGTAGAATATCTGGCATCTCAACGGGCTGCTGAGACACCCGAACAGTCCCAAGCTCGGCGTCTTCAGCATGCAACTTACATGGCGTCTCAGAGAGATACAGAAACCATTGAAGCAGCTGAATCTCGCAAACGTGCTGTTACTGAAAGGGCACAACAGCGACGTCTAATATTCACAAAAAACATGTAAGGGGTATTCGATAAAGCTGCATTCGAGTATGACGAAACTCTTAATTACGAAAGCCACAAGCTTATAAAAATAGAAGCGATGAATAAAGAATGCTGATTTTGCGGTGCTCTTAAACGGAAAGAGGAATCTGCAGGCATGTGTTGTTTGGGGGGGGTAGCCACAATCTTAACTGGAAAGGCCAAGGGAGACAATGTTCTTATACCACGCATCCCAATCATACCCAATAACTTACCATTTAATTTTAAACGCCTGCAGTTCCCATTAAAAGTTGCATTTTCAATGACTATCAACAAATCGCAAGGCCAAACCTTAAAGGTAGCAGGCATACATTTGGGCTCGCCGTGTTTTTCCCACGGACAGCTCTACGTGGCTTGCTCAAGGGTTTCTGAATCGCAAAATCTGCATGTTTATGCTGAACGAAAAAAATCGTTTAACATAGTTTATAGGAGTATATTGCAATAGCTACCTATAACTTTTGCATTACTATCAATCATCATATACAGCCGTACATCTATGAACACAAAATATAGGATTTATAATACCTATCAGTGAGATCATCAAAAATACTTGGTTTCAGTTTACATACATTACACAACATGGAACAAGGGTCTCTCAAAGTAACTCTGTGTCTGTTACGCCTTCACGACTAAACCGTAGAACCAATTTTGATGAATTTTGGTATAAAGATAGATAGAGAGAACCTAGGAGAAGAAAATAAAAGCTACTCGAAGGACTAATCCTGCGCAGATGAAGTCGCGGGCACCAGTTATATAATGTATATACGTATCTATGTAAATAAACTGTGTACTCTAATAAACTTAATTTTGTTAAATATATGGGGTTTTTTTAGTATTCTTTAACATGAAATTCTTTTAGCACGAAAAAAAAATTCATACCCTCTCAGTTTTGTGTTAAACGATTTTCACTGCATGTAAATTTTCTATAAACTATTTTAATGATCCGAACTTTAAGATTCCTTAATGCCATTTGTTTATCTAAAAAGTAAAAATGGATGTTTGCATGCATGCATGACCTCGCTTCACTCCAACACTGTTCAACCGATCACTATGAAAAATGGCATGTATATGTATTTTTTATGGAGAAGAGTTTTGTGCTATCTTCTTTATAATATAAGGAACGGAGTTGCTTGCGAATATTACAATTTTAACATAAAGTAAATACAACAGAAAGTAATAATGACGTATTACACTTCTAAATATAAATTATTTATACTACTTTAAGCGTTCATTACACAAAATTTGTAACAATGTTTTGCTTTTGCTGGGCAGAGATCAGTTTAGGAAGGTGCTTTCGAAAATCGACCCACAAGAGACTTAAGGGGCGTTATAAATAAAAAAAAATCATTTTTATCAGTTATTAGATCTACAGACTTAAAATTTAACGAACATGTGTTTTTTTTTCGCTTAATATGCATTTCGAGTAAAATTAACTCATTAAAAACTTCTTTATCCTTCAAACTGTATTGCTTAATTTTTCAATTCACCCGTGCGAAGATGGGGTATACCAGCTAGTTTTGAATTAAAAGGCAAACCATTTTGATCACTGGCGTGCCAAAAATATTGTGTCGCGAGCCATCAATGGCACGCGTACCACTGGTTCACCATCCCTGTTCTATAGAGTACCTAGTTAAATCGTAGAATTCAATAATTTTATATTGTTACGAATTTTGTGTAAATAGTGTAAATAATTTGTATTTGAGTGTTGAATGCATTTATATTATTCTATGTTATATTTATTTCATGTTAAAATTGTACTATTCACAAGCAATGCCACCCCTTACGTTATAATGGCGATTCAATGAGAACTTGGCGAAATCTTAGCGGTAGAACCAAATTGCATCATTTTTGGCGGCCAATTTGGCTTCAATTATGGTGTCATTGGCGACCAGGGTGGCGAGTTCGGAACCCTCTGGAACCTTCTAGAAAGTAGTAGATCTCTCCACTAGTGTCACGTTCAATGACACGAGCGGTTATATTTCTGGAAGTTTCTGTCGCGTCTATAAATGAAGATGCTCGACGGTATGGCGAGGAGTCTGGATTAAACCAGCGAGTAGTGAGGATTGTTTTGACTAGCGATTAGCTCGGCTGTGCTTGTGAATAATCTTTACTTACGTATATTTTGAAACACTGAATATTGTGTTTGATTGCTGTTCAAGGTGTGAAGACCTTCGGATATTTACCCTGTGAATATTGCTGCTGAATCCTGTGTTTAAAGGATTGGATTTTTGATAATAAATTCGCATCGCTCTTAAAGAACTGTTTATTTTCTTTGTGATTGTTCTGCATAAAATCCACGAACCCGGATCTACGTAACAATATACTTTGATCTAGTTATTTCATGAAATATCTATTTATTCTATGAAGTAACTTATTTCACGCTTATATAACTAGGATTTCTCTGCAGATCCTGAACTGGGAATTTTGAAATATTAACGTTATTTTCAGAGTTAAGATCAGTTGGAATAATAACGGTGTATTTGTTAAAATTTCTCTCTACACTGATATAGTATTTAAATACGAAATATTTCAAAAATCTTAGTTTAGGCTCGGTTAATACATAGTAGTTTGTAGGGAGCGTTGTGTATTACTTTTTGTAAAACTATATTTCGTTTTATGCGCTTTCTCGTTAAACGTATATCACTGTATTTTGAGTCCACAAAAAAGTTGTTTAACTGTATGTTCAGAATCGTGTAAAAATGAAGTTAACAAATTATACCTCTGATTTGTGATTTGAAGTAGAACTGTGCAGGGTTTGCATAAAAACTTTTTTGTTCAACTACATTGTGTGTGTGAAAAGGAATTTTTTTTAAATATATATTTTGTATTGTTTATTTCTTACTTTAATAAAAATGTATAAAGATACATAACATATGTACAGTTTGATTTGTAATTTATGTTGAAGGAATAGTTGAACCAAATGTTGTTTATTTTTATCATAATACATAGCTTTAATGCTATAAAAAATTAATATATATATATATAATAAAACTCTAAATCTCTCTCTATATATTCTTGACTTCTATTCCCTGACTCAGCATACATTATCATGGAATCGAATTAGATCAAGTACTTTCTACAGTGTGGGGTACCCTAAATCATATTAGAAGATTGGTTTGGCACGCCATAGCTTCAAAGTGGCCGACCCCTGTTCTACTGCCTGAAGACGTATTTTATGTGTATCTTTAACACTTTCATAACTAAGAGCAACATTTTTCCTACTTAAAATTAGTGATTGTCGTATTTAATGATAACATTATCTACACTTCTATACAGAACGTCAAAATAGAACACATGCTGAACGCAGTTAAGCTAACGGAAACGTTTAGAAAAAAAAATAATAATAAAAGCGCCATCACATATCAATCGGCGCCAATGATAAAACCTTTGAAAGCTTCATTCTTTTTACTTACTTCCTTTTATTGTGTCGTGTAATAGTACAGGGACGTCTTTATGCATGGGCCTCAACTGTAAAAGGGGCCTCGTCTCGTTCTCGACACAACCTTAATAAAATAATCCTAATATATATTAAAAACGCGAAAGTTTGTGAGGATGTTTGGGCGTCTTTCACGCAAAAACAACTGAATGGATTTTAATGAAACTTTACAGTAATATAGCTTACTAGCTGGTATACCCGTTCTTCGCACGGGTGAACTGAAAAATTAAACAACACAGATTGAAGGATAAAGAAGTTTATAATGAGTTAATTTTACGTGAATTGCAAATTAAACAAAAAAAAGCTTTTTGCGTAGCTCAGCAAAACAAAAACAAAAAAAAAAAAAGAGAAATAAAACACCTTTGTTAAATTTTAAGTATGTAGATCTAATAGCTGATAAAAAGGATATTTTTTTATTTATAACTCCCCTAACGTTCTTGAGGGTCGATTTTTGAAAATACCATCCTAAGCTGATCTCTGCTCAGCAAAAGAAACACATTGTTAAAAGTTTTGTGTACTGAACGCTTAAAATAGTGTAAATAATTTTTATCTGAGAGTATAATACATTAATATTACTTTCTGTTGTATTTATTTTATGTTAAAATTGTAATATTCGCAAGCAACGCCGTTTATTAAATTATAATGACGATTCAATAAAAAACATAGCGAAATGTTAACGATAGAGTAAAGTTGGCACACAAATGCCTAGCTACTTTCATAACTCGAGCTTTATTAGAGCTTTGTAAGACCCGCCGTGTAGGGGAGCGATGCACGTTAATACTTTATCCAACCGCATTATGATTTACTGCATTTTTCATAAAATATTTTTTTTGGATCACTACATTTAAAATTAAGGGATATACATAATTAAAATACTCAACTTTGGAAAATTTAATCTGTTAGAGCTAATAAATTAATTAAAGATATTCCACTGTAAAATTAATTATATATACCGTTCACTTAAAATAAGTAGTCAAATAATTTTCTAAAGTCTTCATTAACATACAAAAAATAAGACACTTAAATTTAAACAAACTATTTTTTCCGCTAAAATACTCATCATGGAACCCGTGCTGCTATATATCTTGGAAGAGTGGATTTCAAAGAATATTTCTGCTAATTATTGGTGGAATATTCCTTCTAAGTAGGTGTGGTGTGGTAGTTAGGAGAAGAGGGTGCCAGATCAGGTGTCGTCCACGTCACTTGACCATGGTTCAAAATTACGTGGTCCGTTGCCAAAAGCTCTCATGTAGCTGAATAGTGCGACGTTAATATTCACTCGTTCCAAAAGATACAGTACAGTGGTTTTAATTATTTTTATTCTTAAAAAGGCAATATCTACCTATTCAATTAAAATTATAGTGTTATAATTAACTACTAACTACAAACAAATTTTGAAAATTTGTCCAAATGATGCAGTGTGAAAGAGAAAGCTTATTTACTTTAAGTATCAGAACTGATAAAAGCATTTATTTGGAAAAAAGATCAATTTCTTACTACCAAATGTGCATAATAAAATGTTAAAAAAATATTAAAATAAAGAGAGATTTATAACAACCTCTCCCTTCAAAACTTAGTTTGATTCTGAAATAAAAAAAAATTGGCATTATATCAGAGGAATTATAATTAGAAGCGAGCACCTTGCGTAGCCAAAATAAAAATGGTTTTTCACAAACAAAAGATAGATATATGCAGACGTGGTTTTTTTTTTTGCAGCGCCTGCCAGAATTGCTAGCAGATGACAGATTTTTTCCCTATTTACTTGACAAATATCGTTATATTTTGGACACTTCATACAATATCTTTATAAATTGTAGTTTATGCTATAAATTATAGCATATGTGTTATTCTGATGTATAAGCTATATTACTGTAAAGTTTCATTAAAATCCATTCAGTAGTTTTTGCGTGAAAGACTAATAAAGATTTTCACAAACTTTCGCATTTATAATATATATTAGATACATCAGAAAAACACATAGGCTATAATTTATAAAGATATTGTCTGGGGTGTCCAAAAGATAACGATATTTGCCATGTAAATAGGAAAAAAATTCTGCCATTTGCAAGCAATTCTAGCGAGCGCTGCAAAAAAGCCCGATATAGCATATTTGAAAAAACACTTTTTGTTTTGTCTATGCAAGGCACTGGCTTCTAATTTGTTCCAGTGATCAGTGTAATCTCTATTTTTTTTTATTTCAGAATAAAACTAAGTTTTGAAGGGAAAGGTTGTTTTAAATCCCTCTTTATTTGCTACTATTCATTTTTTTCATGTGTGAACCATAAGAAATTGATCCTTATATCAAAATAAATACTTTTATCGCTTCTGGTACTTAAAGTAAATAAATTTGACTTTCACACCACATAATTTAGTCAAATTTGTATAATTTGTTTGTGGTTAGTAGTTAATAATAACGCTATAATTTTAATTGAATAGGCAGATGTTGCATTTTTTAAGTATAAAAACAATAATAACTACTGTATTGTATTTTTTGGAATGAATGAACATTAACTTTGAATCATGGTCAAGTGACGTGGACGACACCTGAGCTGGCACCCCCTTCTCCTAACTACCACACCACACCAACTAAAAAGGAATATTCTACCAATACTTAGCAGGAATATTCTTTGAAATCCACTCTTCCAAGATGTATGGTAGCACAGGTTCTATGATGAGTATTTTAGCGGGGAAGGCGAATAGTTTTGAAGCAGAAATTGCATTTTCAGGGGATTGTAAAGATTATTCTTTTTGTCCCGAAAAAATAGTTAATGTCAAAATTTAAGTGTCTTATGTTTTTGTATGTTAATGAAGACCTTAGAAAACGATTTGACTATTTATTTTAAGTGAACGGTGTATGTAATTAATTTTACAGTGGAATATTTTTAATTAATTTATTATCTATAACGGATTAAATTTCCCAAAGTGGAGTATTTTGTTTATGTATATCCCTTACTTTTCAATGTAGTGATCCAAAAAAAAAAAGTATCGTATGAAAAAAACTGCAGTAAATCATAATGTGGTGGATAAAGTATTAACGTGTATAGTACCCCTACACGGCGGGTCTTTCAAAGCTCTAATAAAGCTCGAGCTATGAAAGTAGCTAGACATTTGCCACCTTGACTCTATCGCCAACATTTCACTATGTTTTTCATTGAATCGCCATTATAATTTAAGAAACGATGTTGCTTGCGAATATTACAATTTTAACATAAAATAAATACAACAGAAAGTAATATTAGTGTATTACACTTTCAGATATAAATTATTTATACCATTTTAAGCGTCCATTACACAAAACTTTTAAGAATGTGTTACTTTTGCTGAGCAGAGATCAGCTTAGGAAGGTATTTTCAAAAATAGACCCTCAAGAGAGTTACAGGGAGTTAGTTATAAGTAAAAAAAATCTTTTTTATCAGCTATTAGATCTAAAGACTTAAAATTTAACAAAGGTGTTTTTCTTTCTCTTTTTGTTCAGCTGAGATATGCAAAAAGCTTTTTATTGTTTAATTTGCAATTCACGTAAAATTAACTCATTAAAAATTTCTTCATCCTTCAATCTGTGTTGTTTAATTTTTCAGTTCACCCGTGCGATGAACGGGTATACCAGTTAGTAATTCGAATAATTTTAACGGTCAAATGTTATTTCCGGTTGTATTCTCCGAAAAACTGGGAATTTCGGACGATATATCAAGTGGTACAAGTTTAGTTGTAGTGTTACTTATGCCACCTGATCGAGAGTACCATCGGATCAAGGTCCACGAAATTCATCGCGGCTAAGGGCTAGATTTTTACGCCTTCGCTTTGAGCACCATGCAGATGAAAGTACGATTTTGCTCGGTTCCACCCCAATTTTGAGGGAGAACACCCAGATGGTGGTCAGGGGCCTGCCATCTCTCTTCCCCGTCCACCAACCTCACGAGAGGACTTGCGGCTCGACGTCTATTTAAAGCACCCCAAGTCGCGAAGCCACTATACATTTGCAAACATCCATGCCTTCTCTGGGATTCGAACCCTGTCTCTACGGCACCGCAGTCAGCGTCACTATACCGGATGGGCGGCTACTAGCTACATGTAATGAACGTCGTCCACGTTCAGGCCTTAGCCTATGGCTATACACCATCATTACTCATGTAGTCAAAAGGCAGTAGTCGGTTTGTGAAGATCGTACGTCAGGCACATTTATTTGTTCTAGGTTATTGTTTATACCAGTATTTGATAACGTATGCTATGTACTGTCTATTTTTAAGATTCAGAGGTGGGGCCTCTATTTTTGTGTAGGGTCCCAGGGCTTCAGGAAGTCTTAAGACGTACCTGTAATAATATATTACTGGTTTTTCTAACGTGTTTTGTGTTATTTGATAAATATAATTTTGTGCAATAATTAAGTACATTTGAGCAAATGAAAACACATGAAGGATAGAACTAAACATTGATAAAAAAAATAAAATAAAACTACACATTACGTATTTTTCTCTTATTATATTTATTTCAACTCTGAACAAACTAAAATAAACGTTTCATTCTAATATTTACACTTAGCAACCTTATGGTTCCTTAAGGGTTAATACGAGGTAGGGGGAGGAATTGTCAGTTACATTAGAACGTCGTTTATCCGAACCAATTGCGACCGGACACCGTTTGGATACGCGATTGTTCGGATAACCGAAAACCGAATGCGATCCATGCAGTATATGAAACCAGACACTCTACGAATATTGAAAATCATTACATGCAGGAAATGTGCTTGAAGAAAAAGCAAAGCAGGTACAAAATGTCGCAATTTTACCTTTATTGTGGAAAATAATCACTTATTTTTCGCTGTCCCATTGTACAGCCGTGGGTAGCCTAGTAGTTAGAGCATCGGACTCCAGACCGGAAGGCTTGGGTTCGATGCTCGATGCCACCAAATACCCTCTGAGTGCACACAGAGAACGTGCTCGTTAAATCAGTGGGTCCGAAAGTTTTGCGGGCTGAATCCCGTGTGCAGGAGACTGGAGAATATTTCCTTCCCATCTAGTTCCATGGCAAAATTGGGGAAGTGGAGGTGCCATCTATCGTCCCTTCGGGGAATTTCTCCGAGCTAAATCGTACTGTCACCTGTATGGAGCTCGAGGCCCAGGCCAACGACAGGCGTACTTCTAGCCTCTTGCCTCGATGAATTTCGTGGGCCTCCTTCTGACTGTGTCAGACAGGTGGCAACAGCAACACCTACGTTTTTTCGCTGCAAGATCTCTGATTCTCTTGGGCAGCAGTAATTAAGCAGGGTACCACTCTGATTATTGTTCGTACCACTCCTTAGTTGTCTCTAACGCAGAAAACGCGCCAGCATTTGATGGACCCTTGACTTTCGCTGTTGTTGTCCTCATCTTCCATTCGTTTCATCGTCGACAGGGTCGAATTCTTCTTACACGGAAGTCACAGTCTCGTCATTATTTAGCATTTGAAATCCACAGTCTTCTGCATTGCATGCTATCCAGGTTCTACGTCTTCTTCATCGCGTTCTTGAAATCCTGGGATCGATAGGACACAAAGTCGGTAAAATCTTCCCTATGGTCATCGTTGAAGTACATGTAGTTAAATAAACGTTCGGATAAACGACGTTCTATTGTATTTAAGTGTTATGTTGCATTGAAACATTTCTGAAATTTATAAATTTTTACGCAAATCCCTTATGTTTTTAGATTGGAATAAAATTAAGCTTATATCTAGCTTCAGGCATTATATTATATAGTATTTAAAAGTCTTAGTCGAAGATTTTAAGTGAATATTGCGATACGAGAGAAAATTAGAATGTTTTTCAAAAATAAAACAATTTTTTAAAAATTAAAAAAAAAATGTTTTTTTTTTACTGAGTTTTGTTGGCTTAGAACTGTGGTCTTCAAACTGTCTTCAACGGAACCCTGGGTTCAATGAGGCATACTTAGAGCCAAAATAAAAATTTGAAAAAAAAATTATAAATGTGTATGCAAAATAAGTTCACATTTTCTACGTAATTGAGAACCTATAGCACAAATTAGTGTTATTAATGAGTAAATTCTATTAATATTTTATCAAAAATTTTACTTTTTTAATTGTTTCTACTTAAAGTAGCTATAATGTAAATATCCTATAAAGATATTTTTTCGTCTTAGGGTGGAATGGGATTACACGGAAACACCTTTATATAGTTTTAAGGGTTCAGTGGGCCTATAAAGTTTGAAGACCATTGGGGGTTTAAAATAAGTTTTTTTTTTAAGTTTATTCAATTTATTCAAATTTAAGGAAAAAAATGCTATTGAATTACCTTTATAGAGGTACAAAAGTAATCAGATTCCTTATATAGTCTCTATAACAGTGACATTTTTTTTTTGAATTGGCGAGTTTTGATAAGGATATATGTACCATGCAAATTGGTTAACACGAAAACGAAGAGACTGAAATATTTCTTCGTGTTAAAGGATATTGCAAAAAAAAAAACATATCAACGAAATTAAGTTTATTAGAGTTTACTTTATTTATATTTATATGAATATATTTAATAAACATCAATGAAATAAAAAGATTCACAAAAACTTAAAAAATAATAAAAAATTTTTTAAATTTTTTGAAAAACAAAATATTTACTGTGTTTTTGGAATATAATCTGTTATTTTTCTTTGCATTGTTTTTTTAGCATCACATTGTCAACAAATTGTTCGATATCGTTCATTTTTTTATTCATTTCACCATTGGAATGTGCGTCTAAATAACTGCGCATGCTTTTGATGACGTTCCTCATTTCGGATGATGTGGGAACAGGAGTTGCATTATTCATTTCCTTTTCGTTGTCGGAATCTGCTCCAATGAAGTTTTTTGAGCCTTGAATAAACTCTAAAATGTCTTGTGGGCCATATATGGGGCTGTGCACTCATTATCATTATCTACTGCAATGAATTCTTCCGATAATACAATAGGACAGTCCAATATGGCTGGTATTTCCCGTATTTTGTTCATTTCCAGAAGGGAGGAAATCATTTCGCTTTAATAGGTTTTCGTTTCGTTTTAAGAGAAAAAAAAAGCATGACAATACATAGTAGTTTGTCGGGACCGTTGTATTATTTCGTGTTAATCGATATTTCGTATCGATTATCGATATATCTTAAGCGTATTTCATTGTCCTATTTGGAAACCTTATTAGGTTAATGAAGTTGCTTGATTGCTAGGTTTTAAACTCTCTTTCGATCACCGATCCAAAGTAATGGCCAACAAGGGGTAATGTCGCATCTGCTTCTAATGCAGGCGTAGCCGACACAAATGACCTTGCGGACCATTTCGGAAAAACATTATAATCTCGTGAGCCGCACATAAAAATATGTACCTTTATATCAGATTTGGAAACAAAAAAAAAACATTTATTGCAGTGAAAATTTAAAACAGAATGAATTATTATTATATTTTCATTATTTTTCATGTATACAGACATAGATAATATAATAATGTTTATATAATATAATAATGGAATGATCAAATAATGTTTAAAATGTTCCAGTTGCCATTTTCTTGAAAATTACGGTGTTCCTTTTGAATTGACCTTTCGTTACTCATTGTTGAAATTTGATTGTACTGTCATTCGCAAGCGATTAAGTATGCATTGCCCTTTATCTTAACCGACCTGAATAATTTTTTTAAACTTTAAAAAACATCTCTGACTGCCTATTGCTTTTTGGGCACTCCAAACAGAAAAGAAAGAAGAGAAATGAAAGTCGTACACACAGAGAATCATGTACCATCCATAGTAAAGGATATGTATAATGCAATTCGCGGAATTTATAATAGTAAAATCAAATGCAAACGTATGATAAAATATAATTCTATTTTAATCTAAAGGACATTTCTGTTATCAAAAAGAACATATAACAGACAAATACATTGCAGATTTATATTATATATATATAAATTCCCCCTGAAATAAATTTCAAAATGAAAAACTTTAAAACCTGATATTTAAACACTTTTTAAAAAGAGTCGGCGGGCCACAATTTACGTACTGGTGGGCAACACACGGGCCGCGTGTTGGACACCCCTGTTCTAGTGCATTGGTCTTCAAATCATGTTCCACGGAACCGTGGGGTTCCACAAGGCATACCTAGGAGTTCCATGAGTCACAATAAAAAAAATCGAAAAGAAAGTTCTAAATATGTATGCAAAATCGATTCACGTTCTCTATGAAATTTGTATAATTACAAATATATCTAAAGCTCATCCTATTCAGTAAAACTGAAAATTTTATTTATATATGTTACCGGGGCAAAGTATGAAATGCCGGCATTCTATAGATTGCCGGATGTTTTTTAGGCAAAGTATGAAATAAGAGAATTATTTCATACTTTGACTAGGCATTGTATAGAATGCCTAGGCATTCTATAGAACGACTAAAGCTGTTCAGGCAAAGCATGAAATAAAGTCATGATAATGTTACTCTTTGAATGACGTACATTTCTAAAAAATAGAAATGTTATTTTGACAAAATAATGAGAGTGCCATTAAAAAATTATTGGAAATACGTAAAGGAAAAAGAAAGTTGTACCAAATGAAACCTATGTCATTCTCTTATTAAGGAAAACAAAATTTTCAAATAAAAAAATAAGAACTTAAAAATAATCTACTTATTACAACATGGTAGGCATGAATGTCATTTTGAATTACATTTCATTACATTTTTTACGCTAAGACGATTCTTATTTCGTTACTTCGTTTTGCACATATACATTTGACAAATCCTTCGCCGCTTCCATTGGAATGAGCAATTGCAACTGACAGATGAGGAATTTCATGGTCATGAATATTTTTAATTCTAAGCAAGTTCTTAGGGCACAAAGTAAATTGTGATTTGGTATATATTTGTTTTAAAGTTTCTTCAGAAGTTCCGATAAAAACCATTTTTCCCACTCGTTACAAGTGCCAATATATTCATACTCAGAAAAAAATTATAAGTTTCATAACACTGGCTTTTTTAAAACAATTTTTCTGTTTTTTCTGTCAAGGTTTACAAAGTGGATGTACAGTTCAATATCATAACGTGTAACGTTTTTGTATTTGATTAAAAGTTCTTTCAAAATTCTATCACGCCCTTCGTGTCCAACAGCGAAATGAGCCTTATGAAGTACTTAAAATAACTCAGAATCCGTGATGTAATACTGTACAGCAGTGTTTCTCAAACTTTCTATATTTGCGACCCAATATTTAATCATTATTTTCATTGCGCCCCCTCCCATACAACAACAATGTATTGAATTCAAAATACAATATTTTAGCTAAACCTACAACACGACTTTAACATCTTAAGCGCCACCAACGTATATAAACGTCTCGCTCAGCCAAAGCGGTGACTGCTCCGAACGTATATATACGTTTTTCCGAAGAACGAATTTTTCTGTCCTCTGCCAACTATATTATTCCGAAGGCTTTGGAATGCAATAAAAAGACCATGACAGCGTTTGCGAAGGGTTTACTTACCTCAGAGAATTTGCTTACTTATTCCTTTTTTCTGCCCCCTCCCCTTAACTCATATACTCGCCTACGTACCCTAATCGGATCATTTTTAATCGACATTTAAGGGATTAATTATAAACCATACAAATTATCAAGATAAGGGTTACTTTTTGCACATAATTTTATGTATAACACTCATAATTATTAAAAACTTATTCATAACTTAGTATTATTAAATTAATCATAAAATTCCTCCGCAGTACTGACATATTTATTAGTGTATTATATCAGTATAATTTATATAGTGTATTTTTTTTTTATTACATCAGAATGTTTTTATTTGTTTACTTTCAATAAATTAATAATTTTTTAAAGTACTCTTTAGTTTTCGACTTTTCCATATGCTCGCGCCCCCCTTGCAGGCTTATCACGCCCCTCTACGGGGGCGCACTCCACAGTTTGAGAAACACTGCTGAATAGAAGTACTTCCCCACCTTTATATCCCTGTGGACCGGTCACCGTTTGATAATTTCATCGTGGCCCGCTGAGGGTGGGACGTTGTTTATATTTTTAATTGTTTTGATTTAATAATTCAATTGTATTTAAACATGCCTTAAGAATAAAATTTAGTTTATCCAAAAATGAATATAAATGGATTTTAGATGTAATATAAATTCACTTCCATGGAAAATCAAACAAACACTAGAGAAATACACTAAAGTAAATAAAATGGAAATAATTTAATACTCCTTGAGTGGCCCGATACCATTTTATCCATGGACCAGTGGTTGTGAACCATTATGTATAGTACTAACGCCTTCTTTAACAGGTTACATATATGAGTTTACTTTTATTTTCACCAAACATCACATCATAGTTATTCAGCAGTCCATAGGCCCTGGGTTCCTTTTTAGTAGTCATTTTGGCTTTTTGTACATCAGTTATTAACTTCTTGTACGTAGTTTCAATTAAAAAAAACTCGAGTTTTGGACAGCTCGTCGTCGAATAGTTGTTTCATGCCTATAGACTGGGGTCGACAACCTTTTAGTTGTGGCGTGTCAAAATCAATCTATCAATTACGATTCAGCGTGCGACACAGTAGGGAATTTTTGAAACAATTCTACTCCCGCTATAATGCATGCAGAATTAGAGAATGGAGTTCAATTATATACATTTACAGCTTTGTCACACATTACACAGTTGTTAAACAATTTCTTTGCGGACTCGGAATATTTTTCGTATGAGGAAAGATATTTTACATAGATATGTAGAACTAAAAGCGGAAAAGCAGAATACATATATATTTATGCAGTTTTCTCTCTTTAAACAGCTAATTGTCTCCAACTATAACATTCAATAATTTACAAAAAGGCTGTAGATTTACCTTTGAAGTTATCTTTCAAATTTTTCATAATTTCTTAACTGTCCAAATTCTGGAAATGTTTGTCAAATAAGGTCTATTACAAATTTAAGTTTATTCAAAAGTTGACAAATTTGTTGAGTAGTGCTGAGTGCCACTGATAATTGTACAGTGTGTCAAGGTTTGCCAACCCTTGCTATAGACCATGACTCCTTCTCTAACACTACAACTTGCTTCTCCATTTTCATGTAGCACAAGAAAAAAACCCAATTTTTTTGCTAAACAAGTTTAAGTAAAATTGAGTATTTTGACACTCCCTAACAAATTACAATGTGCAACAGACAAATTCTGAGCCTGAGGCAAGTGTTAAAAGTCTCGTGCCTTGCCACATAATATTCGAAACGAATCGGAGATGTATTTCATTCTTTGCCGGTTTCTCATTTGAGTTTTAGACATTCTATACAATGCCTAGGCATTGTATAGAATGCCGTGCTTTGCCAGTAACATTATGATAACTTTATTTTGTAACATGTTTTAAACTTTTATTATAATGTAATAAAAAAATATTATAAAACGTTTTATCTTTATATTTACTACTAGAATGTGAATATTCTATTGTTTTCTTATTTGTTAGTTAGCACAATGTCTTTCAAAACTAAATAGTTTTCTAATGATAGATATACCTTTTACATTTGCGGGGAGAAAATACATCTATAATGAAGGAGAGGAAACAATTTATGAACATAGCAACAGATTCGATGTTATAATTTAAATTTAAGCAAGAACAGCTTCCCTGAAATTTAGGTTGCAAATTCATGCAAAATGCACAGTATTTTCCACACAGCTATAAATATTTTAATGTCGTTCAAAACATTGTGTGTAAGGGAAATATAATTCTTTACGTGAGTGGCTATAAAACAATAGTATACAAACAAATTAAACTTGGAATATGCAATATGATTGCATTTAATCTCAAAAGACCTAGACCAACAATTTGTGTAAAAAACGAAAACGATCGAAATTCCATTCCGTTCAAACACGTCGCTGTACACACGTGACTGATTTAAATTCTGTTAACCAAAGTACGTATTGCACCATTTACTATGCCTTCCACTTCTTTACTAATGAAGTCACTGTAACAAGTGTCTGTGATTGCCGAATAATGCGCGCACGTGCGGCCAATCGGACTAGACCCCAAAAAATCTCGGAGGGTTTTCCAATCCACGTATGAACAGTTTTATACATTCTGATGGGTAGCTCCAAAAAAAGAAGTAGTAAGTTTTGGATACTTTAAGCCCGGACACCCTGTATATATATTTGTTTTCCAAATTTAACACTTATTTGTAGAAATTCCATTGTATTTCAGTTTATTCACCTTGAAATTATTCCGGGAAAATATTATTTTTTCAAGATATTTTATTTATTTACTTATTTTGTTGTTCCAATGTGTGCTAAGGTTTTCTTTCTTTCACTTAGAACCGCTTGAAACTGGATGATACCACCGTGTTCTTTAAATAATTAAAGCGGAAGCTAATTTAGCTGGACTCATTTTATTCGACGCTCTGCTTAATTGAAAGAAAAGCCACAGTGTTTTGTGAATGATGAAATTAGGGTAACCTTGATCTGTGGCATTGCGATTCAGATGACGTCTGGACTGCAATAAAAGTTAAAACAGCGCATCATTTCGGAATTTTTTTCCCTTGTGAAAGGCTTAACAGTTAAATTACGTAGCGCGAGAGTGGGCGGATTTTTCCAGGGTACACGCTACTTCGAATGTTTTTAAGACGTTGCGGTCCACCCAGTGCGGTAGGTGTGGCCCTTTGGTATTAAAATTGTATGCTTTCTTTTCTTAATATTTGTGTTCGACGTTTCATTCCTCTTTTAAAATATGACATATTGCTATTTTTACTACAAATGCACAAGTAACACAAAACTGTCTTGAACAACTATCAGCAACTGCTTGACCGTGGACTTATTCATAGCAGAGGAAATATGTGAACCGATGATGTACTTTCAATAGTTCTTGGCCAATTCCCGCGCCATCATTGGAGATGACATCAACTCAAGAACCCATTCGTGTGGATCCGCGGGGTGTAGGGTGATGTTTAAGTAGCCAATCCCGTGGTATTACGGGAAGAACTGATGATCCACATTTATTCTCCCTTTCAATCGGTGTGTGTGGGTGGGGAGATATCATTTCTATGTCTGCCATCACAGCTATCCCCCCCCGTCCCCTGTACAGCTGCAGTGAATGTTTTAAGTGTCATCGTTCGTTTTCAATGAAAATACAAGTGTCGTCTACACATTTATCAAATCATTTTCTTAAGTAAATATAGTCGTATTGCTTGAGAAAAGCTGATTCTCCATTGTAGTTGGAGTCGGTATTCTATTAATATGTTTCTTTTAGTATGCGTGTCTTAAATCTTAGAAAAAGGCAGTCAGTCCAAAATGTTTTGGTGGTCCACCGGTCGATCGCGATTGACTTAATGCCAGTCCCAGACGTAGTGTAAAAAAAATAACGATAAAAGAGTTAATAACGAAATGAGATTTCGCTCAAAAACACCTCCCTTGTATATGCACTCCGCCCTCTAAAAGTTAAGGCACAACATGTTTTTCAAAACTCATGTGTGCTCTCCCACCATCGGTTCCGAAGAGAATATGACAAACACCTTGGTATGGTTGAGAATCTGACCTGGCAGACGACCAGAAGATGAAAAACGCACTAAGTCAATGTGTGACGAGCGCTACATTAAAATAATATAGAACGAGAAATGCTTTTTTTTCCTATTCTCTGAATTGAACCCAATGGTGCAACAGCCCATGAGGACTAGTACCTACTGTGCCTATCTCAGTTTACGTTAACCTTACGTGTAAGATTCATCTGGCGTTAAAAACTATATAGGTGGCGTTGGAATCGAAATCGAGAGAAGAGAGAACATTACAACACAGAGAAACGAGTCGAATGGCGGTTACTTTCGCGAGTATTGAAACATAATGGTCTTAACGAAATTTAAAGTATCATAGTTAGTTTTTTTTAAAAAAATTTATGTTGTGCTTATTTTGTGTGTGTGTGGCTGTACATGGAACAATATATAAATCTTTAGCCACTTAAGATAGACTGACTTTATTTGTGCCTAGTAAATAATTGTACTTCAGTTAAAACATAGAACCTACAACAACAAAGGGAATATTATTTTAGGCGTTGGGGTGCATTTGCAGACGTTTCGGTCAAGTGGTCAGTCTGACGCGAATCTCCAGTCTTCAGTTTTCAAGCAAGCTTGATACTCATTTATTGACCCACTGAAGGGATGAAAGGCTGAGTTGATCTTGCCCAACCCGGCCGAGTAGTAGTGTATCCTGCTTCCTCACCACAGGTCCGGAGTTCTATCCCTGGGCTGAGAAAGGTCAACTCAGCCTTTTCTCCCTTCAGTAGGTCGATATATGAGTACCAAGCTTGCTTGGGAACTTAACATTAGGGGTTTCGCGTCAGACTAACCCCCTGACCGGAACATCTGCTCATGCACTTCAGGGTCCAAGGTCACGTATACTGAGTTGGGCACAGTAGGCCTTGACCCTCATGGGCTGTTGCGCCACTAAGTTAAGTTAGTTCTTGTATAATATTTAAGAATCAATATATATATATTCTTTGGGGTTTTTTTATATTCATCCTTAAAATAACACGAATTTTTTCTGAAATAATAAAAATATTTTTACTTAAATTTTTTCCAGTCATTTTTTTCACAGGCAGAAGCTTTCCCAAGTCTATTGTAATTATTAAAAATCTGTTGATCTGTGAGGAGGGATTGAACCCTCCTCTTGTGTACGTCGCTGCTTCAAGCTGATTTTTCAAAGAGTATTCGATTGTTGTGTCTTTGACACATTCACATTTTTGATTCATTACTCTTTAATAGAGGCGTAGCTAGCGCCGTATCAGCCGTATCAATGATACGGGGGGCCCAACATGTGAAACTGCAACCCCGCTAACAGGGCTCCCATACCTAAAAAAGGGCTCTGAAGGAATTTTAATACAGGGCCCACTCAGGACCAGTTACGCCAGTGCTCTTTAATGAAAATTAATGTATTAGATCCTGATACTAATACACACAGTGCCCCAATTAAGTTTTAAAACTGGGTCTGTAAAAAGAAATTTAAACAAGAAATTAATTCCTGGTTTTTTTATATTTATTTTTTTATTAAAAATAAGGCCCTCCGTTTTCATTGCACATGTTACAGCGATTTATTAATGAATCGAACGCCTGCTGTAAATCACTTAGTGGAATGGCTTCAAATGCATACGTCGAAGTTACTTATGGTCGAAGTATCCTCAAAATAGCCCCTTTTAATTTCATCGTAAGTTTTGGGAATAAGGGTCAGGTGAATACAGTAGATGTGTGGTTCAACTCACACAGACATTATTTTTTGCCAAAAATCGACGAACAATAAGGGAAGTGCGGCTAGGTGCATTGTGATGTAACAAACACTAACTTTTTTCAGTCCAATATTCTGGACGAATGCGACGAATTCTGGTCATCAAACGCTTTAAAACAGCTAAGAAGTATTTACCTATAGTTTTTTTTGTCCATTTGGAACGAATTCTTTGTGGATAATACCCTTACTATCGAAAAATTACAGAATTATACAGAAGAACACTTACTCTGCTCAGAGCACCTGTGTTTTCCCTTGCATAAATTTCTGATGAGCGCAAATCTATATGATGTACAGTGGAAAAAAATTAGAGTGTATTGGGAATATCCAAAAGTATATGGGTACACATCTTTTCTTCAAATGAGTCAGTTAATAACACCATATGGTCACTGAGTCCAAAACCTACATTTATGGAATTAAAAACGCTAAAATTGGGGTAAATATATGGCTATTGCTCAGTTCAATATGAGTCATGTAGCAAAATTAATTATCTTAAAACATTATGATATTGAACCAAGTTATAACTGTGTACCATGCTTCAAAAAATTAGATGCTCGTAGGATTCGTGTAGCCGAACGAAAGCATCTTGAGATCCCAAAAACCGGCTAAATTGTTAAAAATAAAGAGAAAAAAAAAAAAAAAGAAAATTAAGAGTCTTTTGTATGAGCAGAGGGTAAAAAAAATGCTTCACATGCTTCTGGAAATTACTAAAAAAAAGTAAATGCTCAAAAATTACAAATTTTTAGTTTAAAGCCCGGTTTCTCAAGATGTAATATTTTTTACTTTGTGTACTTTTTTCTCAAAAACTACTTCTTATATAATCCTCAAATTTTCAGTGTGCATACTTTAAACATGTTTACACATTTTAATGGCGGGAATTAGATATATCTGGTAAACTTCTTCAGATAAAGCTTTTTTTAACTAAATTTTTGGGAAAAAATTGGGCATTTTTTGAAAAATTCATAATTACTTTACTTTAAAAAAAAGTGTGTATGCTTATGACCACACGATAGAAATGATAACTTCAAATTTTGAAATGTTATTTCAGGGATTAGTTTGTTGAATAAAAAACAAGGGGATATTAGTATTGTCCTGTAAAATTATTTATTCATATGTCTGTACTCATAAAGTAATATTTTTGTGCGAAATATAGAGTCATACTTGGGAATGAATTGTATTCTAAGAAGGAAACAATAGGTTTATGGTAGCTGAAATAGGTTATAAATCCTTTAGATTCAAATTTTTTTTTAAATATCTATAAAAGAAACTCCGGCAAGCATTGTTCCATACTTCCTCGTGCTTCATTTGGTTCATTTGACATAATTAAATTGAATTTTGATTTAAAAAATCAACTAAAGGTTTTGATTTGTCTTTTGAAAAATCTAATTTAAAATTTCCACTTAAAGTCATAGGTAATTTATTCAGAAGACCCGATCCGGCTTTGTGAATTTTGGTTATCATTTAACAATACTCAATTCTATCTATGAATTAATTTAAGCAAAGGGATAGTAAGACAGGTAGTTGATTGGGAAGAGAGGAATTTAGGTCAAAATCTTTAAAAAGGGATTTAATCTGAAGATTTATAAATAGTGTTTTTTTTCCAGGTATAGAAGTTTAAGTTGGCATAACTTTCCAAGATGGTGACCGATTTAACAGCTGTCAAGTGATTTATTCTCAGTTTGGTTTGGCAATTCATCAAAACGATCATCAAGCAAGGCGTAGATTCCTCGAATGGGCCTAAAACGAGATTGCCGTTGTTCCCGATTTTCATAAGTGAATTTTGTTTAGCGATGAAGCGCACTTCTGGTTGAATGGCTACGTCAACAAACAAAACTGCCGCATTTGGAGTGAAGCTAATCCACAAGTGTATGTCGAGACACCGTTACATCCAGAAAAACTGACTGTTTGGTGCGCTTTATGGGCTGGTGGAATCCTTCTTCAAAAACGATGAAGGCCACAATGTTACAGTCAATGGTGATCGGTATAGAACCATGATTAATAACTTTTTCATTCCTGAATTGAACAATCATGATGTCCAGAAGCTGTGGTTCCAACAAGACGGCGCAACATGTGACACAGCTCGTACCACAATCGATTTATTGAAAGACACGTTTGGTGACCGCCTAATTTCACGTTTTGGACCTGTGAATTGGCCTCCAAGATCTTGTGATTTAACACCGCTAGACTATTTTCTGTGGGGCTATGTAAAGTCATTGGTCTATGCGGATAAGCCACAAACGTTTGACCATTTGGAAGACAACATTCGCCGTGTTATTGCCGATATACGGCCACAAATGTTGGAAAAAGTCATCGAAAATTGGACGTCCAGATTGGACTACATCCGAGCCAGCCGTGGCAGTCATATGCCAGAAATCATATTTAAAATGTAATGCCACAAAATTATCTTTCGAATAAAAAAAAATTCATGTCAATCAAATAATACATCGTTGTTTTATTGCAATTAAAAGTTCTATACCTCTAAAACTAGCTCTTTTGTCATTGTGTGGCAGTTTTGCACAAATATATCCGGTGCTGCTGCAAGGAAAGTCTTCTTAATTTTATTTTGTTTTCTTGTATTTAAATTATTTAATGTAACTTTTTCTTTATACCTGTATACTTAATTTTGTTATTTAAATTTTTTAATTGTTTTAATTTTCTTTTTAGACTCAAAGTATATTTAAGTAATGTGATTAATAGAACTATTTGTTCATTGCTATTCCAATTCACTTACAAAAATAGATTTTTATTCTTAAGATCACTGCAATATTGCTAATAATAATTATACTAATTACTTAGTTCTATAAAAATTTGTCTTTTTTCTACATTTTATGTTTAATTTTAGTGTAGGATTTCTATTTCTCTCTAAGACTATTTTTCAATTCCTACACATCCTATTAGTTCACAAACTCTCTATATATTTATCTTGTAGGAATTTTTAATCGTTAATAAAATACATTTTAAAGCGCTCAATTGAGCTGAAATTTTATATACACGATTATTTTGGATGGCAATACACTAATTTAATTATAATTAATAAAAATTAATGGATTGAAATTAATTATTCAAAGAATTACAAATACAGCCACGTTGGCATCAATTGTAGCTACTTAGCGACTCTTTTGGCGACTTGTGTGCTCATTTTATTAAACTACTCATTTGAGCTGAAATTTTCTATACACTATTGTTTTGGGGAAAATACGATAATTTAACAATAATTAATTAAAATTAATTGACTGAAACTAATTATTTAAAAAATTACAGATACAGCCATGTTGGTTTCCTTTTTAGCGACTTGGGTCAAAACTTAAGAAGATTTTTTCCCCTCATGTTTTAAATCATTCAGTTGAACTGAAATTTTATATGCACGATTGCTATGGATGACAATACGATACTTTAATGATAATTAATAAAAAATAATTACCACTTAATATTGGGATTCTGTCCATATGTATATACATATTTATATTAATTGTACCTATTTAATAAAAAATAGCTAAAATAAAATTTTTCTTTGTTGATCTTAGTAGAAATTGACTTAATTTTTTTTATTTCATATTACTTGTTTAAAAATAAGACGTTTCATTTTCATGCTTCAACTAGGATTAAAAAGAATCCCGTTCATTTTAGTAGAAAGAGGTGGCGGGGGGGAGCCCTACTTAGATCGAAGCTAGTCCTTTACTTTTACGGCGTATTGGTGTGTGTGGGGGGGGCAAACTACAGCGTGTCAGAGTAGCGGGGGTAATGTCCCCCCTTTTTCTTTTTAGGGGTGTGTATGTCCGAATGAAGGCGAAAAAAGCCGAATGATTGTTACATTCCCGAGCGTGACGTTAATTCAAGTTCACTCGCCTGCAAATCACACCAATTGAAGTTATCACTCAAAAAAAAAACTAAACCCATCGTTAAAGTTTTATTGATATTATACAAAACCTGCTGTAAAAATTTCATCCATGAGAAGTAAGTAGTTTCTGAGAAAAAGGTACATAAACTTACGTAATTTAACATGGGCTCCTATGGACGTGCCGGGCACTTGGCAGTGTGTCAGCAGCAGTGACGTAACGTACATCCCCGCACTGCAAGGGTGCCGGGGTTCTAGATGGCTCAACACCTGACTGCCGCCAAGTACCTACCCTTAGTAAAATCCAATTTGGGGGCCCAAAACCTGACTTTTCAGGGGGAACCCAATGTTTTCCGTTACGCCATTAGTCAGCAGGCTATAGACGTTATGGCACGCATTTACACTCATGGCGCCATTAAAACCTGCACTCTCAGACGACTCTTAAAACTTATTTGACGCACTGTCTATGTAGCGCATAAAAAAGCATTTTATTAAGCGTAATATTACCGAATTATATATTATTATTTATTATTAAATAGTTATTAAACCTTCACTAGAGATAATCAAAATGTATTACAATCAAGTCCTCGTCATTCTATTTTTTTCCTTCTAAAAAAAGATATTTATCATTTTTTTTCGTATGAGATATATCTGTATTTATTTAATACTTAAAAAGATAACACTGGAAAGTGTGATAATAGATAAGATTTTTATTAAACATTTCGAACTCAACGGAAATAAACTGTTGCCATAGTAGTGCTTAAAAATATTGAATTTCTATTTCTGAGTGAAATTATAAACATAATTTTAAACATCTTGAATAACATCGAGATGCAAACAAAATGCTCAAATAAATTCGAAACACAAAAATTTCAGTTTAATGACATAATCCGTATGAAATCATGAAAGTAACATTGAAAGATAAAAAGAATAGAATTTGAAATTTTTTTGCAGAGTTATCACAGTTGTGATAAAGTAGATATGTCGTTGAGTCTAAAGAGATTTATAAAATGCGTTTTTTAAAGTTCGATATACACTCAGGAACATTGAAAATAGTGACCCAAGAAGAAAGCATCGGAATGAAATGAAATTTAATACACATAATGGCACAGATGAGAGATTCACTTGATCTAAAAAACAAGACAATTAAACGAATACAGGGTGCGCAACGACACAAATGCTGGGCAACTTCAATAGCGCGTTGGACCACCTCTAGCTGCAATATATGCCACCACACGGTCTGGTATTGAGTTGATTAGACACCTTATGTTGTCCTGAGGCAGATGGGCCCACAAATCTTGAACAGCCAACTCTAAATCATGTACAGAGTGACACGATGACATCTGCCGTTTTAGCTGATCCCACACGTGCTCTACAGGGGACAAATCGGGGGAGCGGGCAGGCCATGGAAGAGTCTGAAAATGACGTAGGAAGTCTTGAGCAACTCTTGCTGTGTGCGGACGAGCATTATCTTGCTGGAAAATTGCCCCTGGGAGACCATTTAGGAAAGGTCCTACATGGGGTCGAAGAATATCATCAAAGTAACATTGGCCGTTAAGGTTCCACGCATCACAATTAAAGTGGACCGGCTATCATAGGCTATGGCCCCCCAGACCATTACACCAGCTGTGCGGGCAGTGTGACGTAGAACAGTGTGGGGAGAACTGTACCGCTCACCAGGGTGCCTCCACATTCGTACTCGGTTATCATCTGTCCCCAAAACAAACCGGGATTCATCACTAAACGCAAACTTTTGCCAATCTGTGACATTCCACATTGAGCTGGCTTGGCACGATTGTAGACGCAGTTGCCGATGTTCCGGTGTTAAAGGGAGTGCACAGAAAGGGTGCTTGGATTTAAGATTTGCTTCTGCAAGGTGTCTGGAAATTGTTTGTGGAACAATTGCTACGCCTACGTCTGCTCGTATCGTTGAACGAGTCACTGTGGGGTCCCCAAGTGCTTGCGGCACGATACTTCGATCCTCTCTCCTCGTGGTCTTCCTGGTCGCTCCAGACCCGGTTTTCTGCGCATGGGTACCTTCTCGTGTCCACTGCTCCCAACAATTTCTAACGGCACACTCCGAACGATCCACCTGGCTAGCAACACGGCACGTGGACTAGCCTGTAGTTTTCATCCTGATAATCAGGCATCTCTCAAACTCGCTTAACTGTGAGAAATGTCTTCTAGCACGTTTACCTGGCCTGTTTCGCTTACCGAAGTCTTCCTACAATTGGCGGGTAATCGTCACGTTTATGAATCTTCGAATTTGCGCTGGTTTATATAGCACCCTCTTCCTGATTTTAGCACCACCTCGGCGTGTATGAGTATGCGTATTGGCACAAAACTCGGATCATTTGCATATCACATTACGCTGTACTTATTTGCAAAGTTTCGCGATTGTACTTAGCTTCCTTCTTGGGTCGCTATTTTCAATGTTCCTGAGTGTATTTACAATCTCAAAGGGACTACGTTTCATACAGATTTAACATTGTCGTCAATCGGATTTTCTCCTAAGTGTAATGGGGGTTGATTCGTCACCAGAGGTCGCTACGATCGTTTAGAGATTGTCACGAGATTATCAAATAAACAATAACATCCAATCGTATTACCATAGCTCGCAAAAGTGGTGGTCCGCGAAAAAATTTAGCCTCTCCCCCCAAAAATGTGGAACCCTTGGTAATGGCCCCAGAAAATGTGGTAAAATTGAATACCCTTTTTTAGTGAAAAGGCGAGGAAAATTCTGATTCAATTCTCCACAACTTATTTATGTGAAAAGGCCTTTTCATCTGTCACAGCCATCAAAACACGGTGCCGATCTCAGCTTGAAATAAATGTCTTGCTTTTACAACATGGATCTGACTATTCATACTCTTATTTCAAGTAAGCATTAACATCCATCACACTAGCAATGTATAACGCTAAAAGTTTGATACACCTAAGCCCCTTTTTTAATTGTTTTCTATTTACAATTTTTGTTTATTTTATTATGGTTTATTAATAAAGCTTTCATAATTCGGTTAAAATTAATAGTTTCATTTTATTAACTAGGTACATTTCAAGTGTTCCTAGATCACAATTTTTTAAAAATAAATTTAAATCTTATTAGTGGTCCACGGGATTTAAATTTTTAATTTACTGGTCCCTGAGGTCAAAAAGTTTGGCGACCACTAGTATTTCGCTTGTGGTAGTGTACTAACCGTCGATTTTGCTTATATTCAAATGTTATGTTCTTTAAATTTTTTTAGTACTTTAAATATTTTTAATATATTTTCTAGACTTTTGCTTTTCGTATAGTTATTAAATATATATAGTTTTGGTTTACAGTATTAGGATTAAACATAGTTTATACTTCTATCCTCTTACCTTGTGTCTTGTGTTTTCCTTTTGCTTAGTAATTAGCTTTCCAGCCACATAGTGTTTTAAAAAATTATCAAATGTTCAATTGAACAAAATCCTTTATACTTAAAACTTAAGTTTTACAGTGCAGAACAGGGAGACCCTTCGCGACGTCATTTTTTTTGGCGATCGGAATCGATTGCCAAGCAACTTAATTTAGCGATAGGTGTTCCAAGAATTTTAAAATTGTAATTTTGCCATAAATATTAAAAATATATATATTAATGTGGGAGACAACAAGGGGTCCAAGACGTTTGTCTTTCTTCTATTTTATTTTAAAACTTAAACAAAAATTAATTAAAAAGGTAGCTATTTTAACAGATAAGTTTGACGATGATATGCAGAAGGTAACGCCTGCTCGCGCACCTCTCTCGTTCTCTCTTTTTTTTTCTCTTAAAAGTCTTTGTTCTACTTTCACTAGTTCAAAAGTTTCCACAGTTTCAGTTCTCATAGTTTCAGTTTTTGTTTCACTTAGCTGCGCCTGCGCGCGAAGACTGTGTTTTGCTTTTGGCTGCATGCCACAACGGCCAGCCTGACTGTACGCTGTCCGCAGCGGTACGTATTCCTTTTTTCCTTTTCATGGATACCAGAGGAGAATCTGAAACATACTAAAAAAAGACGGAACTGACAAGGACTATACGACAAATATACAAAGATTTAACATATCATAATTCTTCTGAACTAGACAGTTTCTCCATCATGTGAAGGCACCTCTTCGACATCCGGAAGGTTCCACAGGAAAACATTGTGTTTCACAGGCATAAGAACGTCTTTTTTAACAAGTTGATCTTTGGTTGAACGCATCGATATTTTCCTCTCTAGAGTTCTGGACGTCTGTTCAAAATGATTTCTCTTTTTCCTCCGTTTCCGCTGCCAGGGCTGGAAGATTTTCCGGAGCAACACAAACCGTCGATATTTACTCTCCATAGGTGAAGGGGCGTTGAAGTTCACGGAACTCGTTTTCATGGCACCATTTACTTTCTTACACAATACTATATCAGAACATTTTTCTCTTATAATACTCAATTTTAACTTAGTACTCTTAATTTTATTACATTTATAATCCTTAATTAGAGAACTCAAATCATTTCTAGTATTAAAGTTTTTAACATGTGGCAAATCATAACTAGAGTTTTCTATCACATTTGAAACAGAAACATTTGAATTAAAATGAACACCCAAAGAGGATCCACTTTCACTCAATAAAACATCGCTCTTTGCGTGGCCTAGTTTCTTTATTTCAGCATATACACTGGGATGTATAATAAATTCTTCGGTCAAGGTCGGTGATTTTGCCGTTCGAACACTTAGACCGGGAGAGTGTTGATTAAGAGAAAGATTTATCGGTTTAACTTCTACCATTCGCTGTTCGCCAAAACATGAACTTAATGTTATTATTTCTTCGGAAGGTGTTTGCACTCTAATTAGTGAGGAATTTAAAACTGGGATCTTTCAACCTGAATCGATCAAGGCTGTTACGGGCTGATTTTCCACAAAAATGTTTACATATTGAAATTGTTCGAATTCATCGCTATTTTGTTTTTCGCTCTTGACTTTCAAAGTATTCACGTTTATTCTATTATGGATGTGGCTGTTAGATTCTTTAGGTTTAAAACGCTTCTCACAGTCTCTTGCGCAATGAGATGAATCACCGCATATAAAGCAATTTTTATTTTCTATTTCAAGATATTGGGGATAGTTCTCTTTAATCTTTGGTTTAAAGTTTTGTGATCTATTTTTAAAGGGGTCTTGGGTATATCCATAAGTAATAGGAATTTCTTTATGTGATCCGCTTCTAGATGAAATATAAATATCGCACTCTTTAGCTAAATCAATAGGCCTGAACCAATCTTCTGCTTCTCGAATGCCAATATGAGTTGCAGTTTCCTTATTTAAGGTTTCAAATAATTTATCAGAAATTATAAGATCACATAGAGATTCAAAGGAATTAACTTTTCTTAACGAACAATAATATTGGAAGTTTGCCGTCAATCTTGCAGCAAATTGGATATATGTCTCGCCTGATAATTTAAAAGCATTTTTAAGTGAGTTTAAACACTCGCGAGGGGTTAATTGGAATTCTCTGAGTACTATAGATTTTAGTTTTTCATAGTCATTTAATTCCTCTTCTTTAATATACAATAAGGCATTATGAGCTCTTTCGCCCAGAAGATTTATTAAAATTTCAGATTTATATTCGTCATTTATTTTCTTGGTTAAAAATGCGCGTTCTAATGATTGGAAGAACAGATTAAAATTTTCAGATCTGGTGGGAACAGGAAGAGATAAAGTTTTAATACTTGTTCTCATATTTTCTATGTTAGTTTCGAACTGTTTCTCTTCGACTTTAGCTGCAGGATTTAAACTTAATGCTTTATTTTTAGCCGTTTGAAGTTCGATTTCTTTTTCTAACTGTGCTAACTGTAGTTTTGCGAGCTCAATTTTCTGCTTTTCTAAAGTTGCCTCTCTTTCGTTTCGCGATACCCTCTCATCTATACAGTTTTGAATTAAAGTTTTAACGAAATCTGGATCCCTTTCAAATGTACTACTGTTCTCAATTTTAGTCTTTAGTTTAGCAATAGTGTCCGTACTCTCCACAGTACCGTCTAGATCCTCAACAACTCTTATGAGATCCTCTTTAAGAGCGTTTTTATACATTTTAGAAAAATATGGAAAGACCCTACCTTTTTTTTTCTAGCTCCCTTGTTGCTCGCACGTACGATGTATACAATAATTGAAGAAAAATTTCGATTCCACTGATTTCACCTCTTCGCAGGTAATATAGTTGAAATTGTTCGAATTGACACCTCTTCGCAGGTTATATGTGAGTGGTTCCAACCTCTACACAGGCGGAATTTTCGTCGATGGGTTCCAACCTCTACACAGGCGGAATATTTAGGGTTCGATGAAAAATATAACCTCTACACAGGTTATTTTATTCAACAGTTCCAACCTCTACACAGGCGGAATTTTCATGCTGAGTTCAAACCTCTACACAGGTTGAACGAAGTTTTAGAAAAATGGCGGCGCGTCTACTCCACGGTCGGCTTTTGTTCACGTTCCAAACTTTGATCAAAATCGAAATTTTTTTCAATCCCGGCCTCTACACAGGCGTAGTATTCATGCTGAGTTCAAACCTCTACACAGGTTGAACGAAGTTTCCAAAAAATGGCGGAGCGTCTCCTTCACGGACGCTTTTGTTCATTGTCCAGACTTTGGTTTAAAATCGAAATTTTATCGATCCCGGCCGAGCCCCCATAATTTGTGGGAGACAACAAGGGGTCCAAGACGTTTGTCTTTCTTCTATTTTATTTTAAAACTTAAACAAAAATTAATTAAAAAGGTAGCTATTTTAACAGATAAGTTTGACGATGATATGCAGAAGGTAACGCCTGCTCGCGCACCTCTCTCGTTCTCTCTTTTTTTTTCTCTTAAAAGTTTTTGTTCTACTTTCACTAGTTCAAAAGTTTCCACAGTTTCAGTTCTCATAGTTTCAGTTTTTGTTTCACTTAGCTGCGCCTGCGCGCGAAGACTGTGTTTTGCTTTTGGCTGCATGCCACATTAATATGAAATTTTAAAAAAAATATTTATAAAGTTATCAGTAATGCATAAAAATAAAAATCTTATTATTTTTTTAAGTTAAAAGAAAAAAGGATTTCATTTTGTTATATGAGAATAGAGAGAGATGAAAATCCAAAAAGGCCCCCAAAATACTCAGTCGATCAAACACGAGGGAATTTGTTGAGCGTATTGTCATGTGATTATGACGTCTGATGAATCGAGTCCATTGTACAAAATCTCGTCACCACATTTAGAATCACGCGACAAAATCTAGGATTCTCCATGTAATATTTACAAAACTGAATAACCATGGTTACGCAAAAACAAAAGACCCTCAAATACATCAACAAAACAACATTTTGAAGAAATTCTTGATTTCTGCAGTATCAAATATTTATTTAAGTTGACTGAATATATTCGAAAACGTGATAAAAAGCGTATACATTGATATTTTTTTTATATTTAACGTCAGTTGAGGTGAATTAGAATTAAACGTATAAAATTGTTTTATGTGAATGTGTGTCATTATTATAAAAAAACTATTTAAAGGCAATTTCTTGGCAAAAAAGAAAGAAATAATGACCTATTTTCAAAACATTTTTCTTTTATGAAAAATGCTTCTACCATAATAATGTTTTTCCTATAAATAACTCCGACTTCTATGACGGAACGATATACACTCCTGTCGATAAAAAGATAATTCAGATTCACACAGAAATTGTGAACTCTAAAATAAAAATTTCACTTGTAGAATTATCACACACATCTTGAAGAAGAATATGCAAATTACAGGAAGCCACCAGATGGCGCGGATAGTACGTCACAATGACGAGAGTGTAAGAGAGGGGTATATAAGGAATGGTGGCAAAGAAGTACAATTGTTACATTCAAAATCTGGCTATGTCCTTTTTTAACAACTTACCCAATATCAATAATGAAAATGTTAAAATGCTTAATAATTATATCCCAGTGCCAGATCTCAAAAGACCTAGGAGAATCCTCCTAGACTCGTATAATCCCCCCTAACATTCAATTTAGTCACTCGCCGGGTGGTGAGTGACACAACCCTTGCTAAATTTTTATTAAATTTTTAAAATTTTATTAAATTTTTATTCAGCTGCATTTTATTTAATTTCTCTTGAACTTCTTTACTTTTTTACTTAATTGCAACCCCACACAGGCTAGACTACTAGACCTCCCTTTTGACTTGTTCCAACGCATCAGTGCAACCAATTGAGTGCCTGCTCTCACAGTGACATTGACCAATCACAGCAGGGTCACTCAGACATCATCAGGACATTCCCGCCGAAACCGTATCGAAGAACAACTCCGCTCCTGTTACCACGCCTTCTTGCCATGTTCGAACTACCAATAAGGACACTCTCTTCCAGGCAGGCCCACCCACATCAGGCCACATCAACAAACTAGATATGGGATGGAGGAACGCTTCGCGTTCCATTTCGCAGTGACATCCAGCGTCATCAAGTAAAATTGTTATCACTTATGGTTCACCCGTATGGGGAGCCGCAGCCGCCACCCACATGAAAAAGATTCAAGTAATGCAAAACAAGATACTCCGCGTCATGACGAACGCACCTTGGTACGTCCGAAATGACTTGATACACAACGATCTACAAATGGAGCCGATTTCTAATTACATCACTAAACTCTCTAGAAATGTCTTTAAATCTATTGAATCTCATGACAATCCAATTATCAAAGCACAAACACTGTTTACGTATCCTCATCCTAAAATTAAATATTCATACTCTTCAACGAAGTGGAGAAACCCGCTCCGCCCCCCATAACTCAACAAAAAACACTCTTTTCACACTCTTAACAATACGATTTAGCTGCACTGCACTGCATCTTTTACTCTGGGTTCTTGGGTAATATCTCACCGCCTTGATTCACTGCCTTCGGCCTTCCCGCTTTCCTTCCTGCGTTCTTCCCCTCGCCCCGCCGGCGCTCTGCTTCGATAGAGCGTTTCGTGCTTTGGGGTACGTCCTCCTTCCCCGTTTTGTCGTCGGAGATTTCTTGATTAGATCCATCCTCACATCATGGTTTTCCTTTTTCTCCCTTCCTTCTGGGAATAGGCGCCCGCGATCATCTAATTTTAGTTAGTTAGTTAGTAAAATTGTTCACAAGCGCTTTAAAAGCCTTTCAATGAAATAACCATATAGTTATGGCACAAAGGAAGCATTTGGATGATTTTTTACGTCGTAGAACTATTGGACGACTGGAATGTGGACGTACCCAGCTGGAAGTATCCGAGGAACTTGGAATCGCCCCGAGTGTCATCTCCAGGCTTTGGCAATGATTCCAAAATGATGGTAATGTGAGTAGATGTTACAGCACAGGTTGCTCCCGAATTACAACGCCGAATGAGGACAGGTATATATATATATTTGGCAGTTACTGCCAAAAGAAACAGATGGAACACAGCATCAAACCTGTCTCGTCAGCTCTCTTCAGCTACCGGTACGACAGTTTCAAGGCAGACCGTGTACAGACGCTTAGGACACATGCTCGTATGCCTGTCAGACGTGTTCCACTTACCACAACTCACTGTTGCATGCGATTAACCTGGAGTAGAGAGCATGCATTGTGGACACCACAACAGTGGTTTTGTGTGATGTTTTCCGATGAGTCCAGGTTTAGTTTGCAGTCTGATTCTCACCGGACTTTAATATGGAGAGCGCCAGGTACCCGTTACCACCAAGGGAACACCATTGAACGACACCGTTATGGTGGTGCAGGATGGCTCGTTTGGGGAGGAATTATTCTTGGTTCCAGAACTGACCTGCTTGTTCAGAGTGTAACGATGACAGGCCACATCTATTGAGATGTCATTCTGGAGCAACATGTACGCTTGTTTCGGGGCGCCATGGGTGCTGAATTTCTGTTTATGGCTGACAACGCCCGTCCTCACCGTGCAAACATTGTAGACGAATGCCTTCAATCGGAGAATATCACCCGTATGGATTGACCAGCATACTCACCGGACTTGAATCCAATAGAGCACGTGTGGGATATGCTTGGCCGACGAATTGCAGCCCGTCAACCCCCTCCCACTTGTCTACCGGAACTTCGGAGGGCATTGCTTGATGAGTGGTGTAATATTCCCCAAGATCAGATAGATAATTTGATACTCAGCATGCCTAGGCGTTGTAAGGCCTGTATTGCATCGTCCGGGAGACATACTTCGTATTAACCATCATACTAACCATGTTATACTGTTTTTTGTAAATAGGTTCTTTTTTGAAATTTGCTCCAGGGAGTAAAAATCGCAATTTTTATTAATTATGTCAACCATATAGCATCTTTTTTGCTCTTTACCTTTTGTTTAATAAATAGACTTTACGAATAAGTCAAACTTGTTTTGCTTCTGTCTCTCTCTTTGACTGAACTTCATTATCCTTAATTTATGGACATGAGTGTAATTTAGAAGTGGATTTAATATCTAATTATATCATAGAAGAGAAATATGAACAAAATGCACTCGTTATTATTTCAATTGATTGTAACTCTGAAAATCTGGTAGAAATCTGAAAATTTTATAGTTCAACGCTGATGTTAAATATCAATATATATATATATATATATATATATATATATATATATATATATATATATATATATATATATATTCATTTATACGCTTTTGTGAAAGAAAGTTCTGATTAATATTCAGTCACTTTAAGTCTAATACTTTTATGTTTAGTTAAACGAAACATTTTCAAAACATCACAATGAATATTTTATTTAATCTTTGATGAATGATAAGATGAGATACTTATATATAGTGAAAATCGTTTAACACGAAACCGAAGGGACCGAAATAATTTTTTCATGTTAAAAAAATTGCGTATTAAAGAATATTGCAAAAGAAAAAGAAAAATCTTATTCAACAAAATTATGTTTAATGGAGTACATTTTATTTACGTAGATATGTATTTAATAAAAGTCAATGAAATATAAACATTCTCAGGGACTTTATGAAATTTAATACACAATTTTCTCAATTTTTTTTTTGAAAAATAAAGCATTTATTAAGTTTTTGGAAAATAATCTAGTATTTTTCCTTGTATTGTCTTTTCCCGCATCAAATTGCTCGATGTCATCCATTTTGTTATTCGTATCACCATTGGGATTTGCGTCGAAATAACTGCGCGTACTTTTCATGATGTTCCTCATTTCGAATGACATGGTGTAACGACTTAACTTGGGACGAACCCCACCCTTCTATTCACGCCAAGTTTTGCGATTCAGATCAGATGTTTAAGTGACAAGTGCACATGGTTGTGAGATCCTTGTTTATTGTTTGACCTCGGAAAAGCGCCGACCCCAAGACTGGTAGTCATATTGGTCCAAGGAGAGCCGGCACACATTGACAATAGGTGAAGCCTGGCTAAGAAAAACACTGACGCCGAGGCAGGTGTCAAGAGATTGGGTCTATGAAACAAAGGCGGGGTAGTGAAGAAAGTGTTCAGATGTTTCACGAGAATACTGGCGCCTTTACATTCCACTCTGCCCGGGAGTGTATTTGTGTGTTCCGCACGAATAGGACTAGGGAGGTCAAGGGCAGCCTTTTATGGCCTCCCAAAGATAAGGGACGAGGAGCGTGGTGTGGACCCGCCCCTGGTGTTCTAAGGGATTTTTTAGGAGGAACCCTGAAAAAAAAGAGACTCGGATGGTGGAGGATAGAGATTGGAGTCGAAAGAGAGGAGAGACCATGAACGTCGGTGGCGTTGGAGAACTAGAGATCATGAACGCCGGTGGCGTTGGAGAACCAGAGACCATGAACGGCGGTGGTATTGGAGAACTGGAATAAATGGTTTAGAGAGATGAGCAAATTCCCTTCAGACAAAGGACTGATCTCCTGTGATATAGACAGAATGCACCGGCTTGGCGTATAAATTGGACTTTAATGCTTCATTTATAGTAATATGAGGAGCAAATAAATAAAACTTTTATTTTAAAACTAGGATGTGACAAATTATTGTTTGTTAGCTACTCACGACGTTACAGTGGCAACAGGAGTTGTGTTATTCATTTCCTTTTCGTCGTCGGAATCTGCATCAATGATATTTTTTAAGCTTTGAACAAACTCCAAAATGTCACTGTCTGTCATGATTGGGACTGTACGCACATTATCGTCATCTACTGCAGCGAATTCTTCCAACGATGCAGTAGGACTGTTCAATAAAACAGAAACTTTTTATTAAATGTTGACTCAGTTTCAATCTCCTCTCTCTCCAGAAGGGAAATCTTTTCATGTTTGTGACAAATCTATACGGAACTTTATCACTAACCTTCTGAGTCGTCCTTTTTAGGGAAATTTGATTCCCTACCTATTTCCAATCAACTCCAAAAAGAGGACAGGATTCCTTGTTATGCAGATTAGATAAAGTATTTAAGTCAAACGGAATAGTAAAGTGAGAGCAGTAGGAGAGAGAGTTGAAGCAGAAAGTTATAGTGAAGTTAAATTGAAGATTTCTTGTTGGATAATTTAATCTCAGAGAAAAACTGAGCTGAATTGCAGTGTGGTAAATATTAATTAAAGTCTTATTATTGCGAGTGAAATTAAAATTAAATGTTCAACAAGAACATTGAATATAATTCTGGGATCTCTTATCGTGGTAATCTCTGCGTGATCGATATTCTAATTATTAATTAATTGGATCATTAATTATTTAAGTTAATTTAAAGGATATTACCTTTAAAACCTCATAATACTAGTTAGATATATTTGTTAATAAGTCTTTGATTCTATTTGGATAAGATAACCAAATAAAGAAAGTTGCTTACAAAAATGTCTACTGGTTCTTATCTGACTCCTATTTATTCTCGTTCTCAAAGTGAGGTCCTAGGAGATCATCACATGTTAAGAGAAAAAATGCATGAAAAAACGTAGTAATTTGTCGCGACCGTTGTATTATTTCGTGTTAACCGATATTTCGTCTTAAGCGTTTTCGCATCAAACGTATTTCACTATACTTGACTATGCAGTTCAATGTTTTTCAAATGTAGAAAAATTCCACGCAAATATATAAGGCTGGTTTTGTATGAGTAAATTGTAATTTATTCTGGAAATCTCTACAAACTACAGTAAATGTTTCTCTAAAAGAAAACAATGAATTCACACGGCTAAATTCGCAATAGCACCTATTCCCCCCTCTCTTAACTTCCACACCACACTAACCGGAGGACCTCTGAGCCTCGACAGATTGAACGAGCATTGAACTCTTTACACCGCGGGTCTTCAGCGGCTCGAGCTCCCAACACACAGGTCACGAGACTGTGGCCTTAACCACTAGGCTACCGCGGCTAAATAATGAAACAGAAAAGTACTATTTATCAGTGGCGTAGATACCAATGGGCAGGCGATGCCGTGCACCGTGCCCTCGAGCTCAGGGGGCCCTCAGACCCTGACCATCAAGCAAGCCCCATTTAAGCGATAATTTCTCCTACATTTATGATATAAATGTAAAAGATTGCAACAGTGGCGTAACGAAGAATAATAGGCCCCCTTTCCCTGCAAAATCAGATTTTGAGCCCTAACTTGCCGTCAGGCCCTCTAAAATATCTGCCCCCTCCCCCGGAAAGTGGGGGTTATGGGGATGTACGTTACGCCACTGGGTTGCAACATAACTGTAATAAGGGCAATATTCAGTTGAAGGTAATTTCGAACTTGTAGGGATCCCCTGAATTCTTTACTTTATTTGTATAGTATGTTGCGAGCTTAACTTATTGAAAAATTTACATTATTTTTCCATTTCTTCATTTTTCTAACCGTTACTCGAAAATAAACTTGAAAGTTTCGTGAAAAATCAAACCATATAGCTTAAAAAACGTACACAGTAAGCTATTTCTTCTTGTCTATTTTATTTTTAATAACGGTATTATTCACTATAAAAGCATGTTTTTTAATTTTTTTTTTAAAACTGTAGTTTATATTTTTCATTTTTTAGTTCGATCTACAATAAAAGCATGGTTTTTTTTGGTTTTTAAAACTATCATTTATCCTTTGTTGAATTTATCCTTGAGTTTGATATTTGGAGCCGGAATTACATGGCTGCTGGAATATTATTCTTGCTCTTCAATGAATATTAATTAATTGGTCTGAAGGGTACTTATTCTTTCTGTTTACGGGGCCTCGGATGAGTCCCATATCGTTGTATTTCAAAGATTCCGTCTACAGATACAGGTCTAACTGATAAAAGTGTGTAAGAAGAAATATTAAATGTCAATCGCATTATCACCTTTTAAACGTATTGCTATAATGTTAATTCGTATAAAAGCCTGTTAATAAGTAATTTTCCTGTTTCAGTATTTCGCAATCTTCTTGAATCTGCAATAGAATGATGTAATTTTGTTCCTACTCTGTTCTTTGGCAGGGGCGGTTTTTTTTAATAATTATAATAAAATTGTATTCTATTTTATTGTTAATGCACAGTTTTTGTATCATTTCCTTTCTATCACGTGTCAAATCGAACCTGGGTGATCACTAAATTTCACACAAGAAAACTCATCCGCATACATGTAATATGTAGTTTTGCTTTCGAATATTGCAGAGCACGATAAAGGGCTAATGTTAATAAAGCGCTTTGTATATATAAAATACTAATATATTTTCATTTTACTTGATACTTCTTTTTTGCACCAGGGTCTTTGGATACCTAACTACGCCACTGCTATTTGTTCGATTTGAATAAAAAATATCAAGATGTACTAAATACTCATGAATGAATATCTAACAATGATTCCATGATTTAAAAAATGAGATTTTAATTTGTTATTAAATTAATCACATACTATCTAAATATTTAAACCTTGCTTATATTATTAAGCAAATATATAACAAACATTTTGATTTTTGGTTTACTCCATCTTTTCCTTAATTTTCATTTTTCCAAAGCAGTGAAATCATTGTTTAGATTCCTATTAATCGCAAATTTCTGACAAATAAAAGAAGCACTTTGCAAAGATATAAGAAAATTATCGAGATTTGTTTTTTTAATTACCTAATTTTGCAATAGTTTTATATTAAATAAAATGGATTTTTTTTGTTAAAACAACTGCTAAGTTTAAAAAAAAACGTACATTATTTTCTACTTCGTTTTGCTGTTAAGGGGATGGTGGACCTTCACATTGTCAAATTTACATCAAAATTGTGATTGTGATTTTGTATACTAATACTATTCCTTATATTTCACAGAATAATTCTGTCAAAAAAATTTTGTCATTTTGATTAATAATTACAGAATTATTTTTTATTTTGCTCAAATAAATGTTTGAAATGCACTTTTCGTAGTTCGTAAATTTTCCCTTTTCATTGTTACGTAAAATGCTCCTTGCGTTTCACATTACGTCGTATCTCTTAAATTTTCACAACTTACGAAAGAGGATACATTTCACAAATTTGTGTATTAGTTTTCTGAAATATTTAACGGATCATATTTTTTGTGCTGTTTTGAATACCTTGAATGTGTGAGATAATTGATGAAGTATATTTCATACAGTATAGAAAATTTATTTTTTTTTCATGAAATTTCATACTGAATTTAAAATCCATGCACAGATATATTTTGTTGTAGTTCATAAATATATAAAACAAAAATGATGTACATATCTTAAAAACTAATGCACGCAAGGAGCATTTTTAAAAATAGTATTAAAAACTTTATTTTTTTAAACAAAATCAGTTGATATAACTTTTTTGAAACAATACATTTAAATTGGGACATATAACAATCATTTACTGTATTGATTCCATTTTCAGCTAATTAAGCTAACAATTTAAGAAATTGGTTTTAATGGTCCACCGTCCCCATAAGCAAAATAAAAAAACCTACCGCGAGAACACAGTTAAAAATTTTCTGCAAAAATTAAAATTTTCATTTCCTTTTTAGCACAGTGCTTTCTTCTTTCCGTCATGATCCTCTCTTTCCCTGAGAAATCTTTCATTCATCGGCGACTCAGAGACGTTCTAGGAATAGCAATAGAAGTTAGGCTTAATAACTTTTATGGTGCCAGCTATTCCTGGAACTTCGTTCAACAGAAAGAGTTTTTGCGGTGAAGGCTTTCGAATTCTTGCCGTGTACGAGCTGACAGGACATTATAAGAAAATAATTTATGAGTTCGAGCATTTCAGAATTTTAGCAAAGTTAAGAGTCATTTTTCTTTCCTGTCTAAAGAGACAGACGGGGGAATACTTTTATAAACTTGTTTATTATTTTCCAGTGAAATATTTTGTTTATTTCCTACAGCTTTATACTTCCATCCCTGCCTTTACTTGAAAGAAGAAATATTTGTATGTGCCTCAGTATGTCGGATCATAGAGAACCAACAGAAAAATGGTTTAAATTAAGTTTAAAAAAACTAAAAAACACGCTTTTATGGTTAATCGAACTAAAAAGTAAAGAAAAAAAATTCTTAACATAAGAATAAAATGATTTACGTGAAAATTAATGTCATTGGGGTAAAAGCGTGGGGTACTTACTCTATATGAATTGAAATAATTTCTAACTAGTTCTATTCCAAAATGCTGAGTTAGTGTAAAAATGTAGTTCAAAGCACATCCCACGTTAATTACGACATTAATATTTTCTTGAAAATCGTTTTATTCTTATATTAAGATTTTTTTTTAACTTTTTAGTTCGATTAACCATAAAAGCGCGTATTTTTAGTTTATTAAACTTTTATTTTATTTTTCATTTCTTAGTTCGATCTACAGCAGTGGCGCACACAAGGGGGGGGGGACCTGGGGGTCCGGACCCCTCCCCCGAAGCCCTTGATTTTTTCCCGATTGATTATAATTCTAAGTAAATAGTACGTAAAATTTAATTAAGCATTTGTTATTAATGATTAATTTTATTAATTAATGCTAATTATTTATTCAATAATTAGTTTTTTACTGTTTTATTCCCGAAAATCGACAAAATCAAAAGGAGCATGATACAAGATTGGTGAACTTTCGACACCCCCCTCCTCTCCTTTGAAAAATTCCTGTGTGCGCTACTGATCTACATTAAAAGCATGTATTTTTAGTTTTTTAAATTATCATTTATTCATAAACTTTTTTTTTTAATTTCCATTTTCAGAAAGACTGGGCAATATTTTATATTATAATAAGAAATTGCTAACGCAAAAGAACGTTTTCGCTTTTAAGGCTACTCTTAATCTTTTAGTCGCCAAATCTGGAAATGGGATCTGGAATTTGTCGCCAAATCTGAAAATCGATATACCTGATTATCCTGTTCAGGACAATCGAACAAAATTATGAAACTATTGTATTGTCATCGGTCCTTGATAAGTGTGCAAAATTTCGAATTAATCTGACCTTTTAAAGTGGGTAAAAATCGAGTTCAAAAATTCCGTTACGTACTAGTGAAACTGAAAAAAGCGTGTTGAAAACGTTTTAATTCTAAATATCAGCCACGTCTTTTGGTATGTGCCTACTTTTCTGTGAATCAATGTTTGACAGAAAAGCAAAAAATTTTTTTTACCTCTGCCCTTTTGTGCGGGAAAAAAAACCGGGTAACCAGAAAGAAAAAATTTAATAAGATAAAGAAAGAGCAATGGTCTTCAAACATTGTTGATTCATGGAACCCTTAGAAAAATTAGATGATTTCGAGAATCCTTTTATAAAATCCAGCCTCAGAAGAATATATTCAAAAATTATTTGAATTAGATTTACATGTAATACATATTTTACATAAAGGAAGCTGTAGCGGTTTCTGTATAAGCCAGTAACAGCGCGGTGATCCTTTTGGTTTTAGTGGTATGTTAAATGCTTACACGAAACCGAGGGTGACGGGTTTCGTCCTTCGTTGAAAAGCGCCACTTAAAAGTTAAAGAAAGTTACTGTCTTTCTTGCTAAAAAGGTATAACTTAAAATTAAGAAATTTTTACTCATTAATAACATTGGTACGTACTCCAGGCATCACTGTCCACATTGAATTATAGTTACTGACTGGTATATATGTATACTAGCTGGTATACCCGTTCTTCACCCTTGTGAACTGAAAAATTAAACAATGCAGATTGAAGGATAAAGAAGTTTTTAATGAGTTAATTTTAAGTCAATAGCAAATTAAACAAAAAAAAGCTTTTTGCATATCTCAGCTGAATAAAAAAAGAAAAACACCTTTGTTAAATTTGAAGTCTGTAGATCTAATAGCTGATAAAAAGAATTATATATATATATAGTATATATATATATATATATATATATATATATATATATATATATATATATATATATATATATATATATATATATATAAACTCCCCGTAACTCTCTTGAGGGTCAATTTTTGAAAATACTTTCCTAAGCTGATCTCTGCTCAGCAAAAGTAACACATTGTTAAAAGTTTTGCGTAATCAACGCTTAAAATAGTGTAAATAATTTATATCTGAAAGTGTAATACATTAATATTACTTTCTGTTGTATTTATTTTAAGTTAAAATAATAATATTCGCTAGCAACACCGTTTCTTAAATTATAATGGCGATTCAATGAAAAACATAGTGAAATGTTGGCGATAGAGTCAAGTTGGCAAATGTATAGCTATTTTCATAGCTCGAGCTTTATTAGAGCTTTGAAAAAGATTAGACTTACGCTTTCGCGGCATAATTACAATAATGCGTCATAGCCAGGGGCGGCTCTAGGGCCGGACCGACCGAACCCTTGCCCGGGGCGGCATTTGGATCTAATTTGAAAAAAAAAAAAATTTTTTTGTTACAAAAAACTTGATATATTTTCTGAAATATTATTGAGTGGGAATTTGGTATTTAATTTAATGTACATTATTTTTTTATTTTGTACTCTGTATATATAATGACAGTTTTATTTTATGTTGAAAATTGAAGGGTTCAAAATGGGAGTATATGTTAAAGCATGATATTTAATACGCTTACACACATCTCTTTCACTAGTAACTTTCTCCTCATCCCGGAGTGAGGTCAACGGTCATTCCTTCCACCCTTACGATGTCCGGTGTCTGCTATTCAAAAGGGGACGAGGGTTATAAGAAGTTTTGGTAGATGGCGAGCCACAGAGGAGATGTTTTATTTTAGTTTTGAGTGTAGTTACTATGTTAAAACAAACACTTGTGATCCCCACCATCAGTAGACTATTTTTCGAAGAAATTGGCCTGCTTAAATGGACAAATTGTAAATGCTCCCTGGTTCGTACGCAATGAAGTCATTTATCGTGACCTAAAAGTTAAACCATTTTTTACCTTACATCAAGAACCTTTCTAAAAGGTTCTCTGATAATTTACCTAATATTCCCTATGAATTAATTCGCATTCAACCTGCTTACGATCCAGCAGTTCTCAAAAGCGCCCTAGAGCGCTTCTTAATCAGCATTTTGTAAATTTTCCCTAAGGGCTTAAATTTACTCTAAAATGCATTTGGAATGCAACTCTTAACTTTTAAATTAATCTTAAACTTTCTTTTAAAGCTTAACACTCTCACCCTTTGAAGCAAATAACTATCCCTATGCCGAGAGTTGCGGACTAAAGGTTTCATCCGAAGGTCGGAAAACGGGAGGGTGACCTCTCGGATTAGTTTTTTTCGGCCGATTTCGCTTCTGCTTCCCTTTCCGGCCACCAGACGGAGGCACGGTACTTTCTATCTCGCATTACTCTTAAATTGTGTTTCACATTCAGCAATCACTAATTAATTTGTTCTTCAGAACATTTGCTATATTTTTGAAAGCTGGATATTCCTTGTTTCCTTTTATCATCTTTATCATGTTTTTATCACGTATTTGACTTCATTGCGTTTATAAGCTCTTATACCGCGATCTGTCCTATACTGTACTTATATTTTGGTCTCTCCACCACACCACACCCCATTTTTCAGGCAATTGTGCAAGTTGGTTCAATTTAAATTTTATTCAAAATTTATTTAATTCCCCCTTTTTTCACTTCCAGTTTTTGTGGAATCTTGGAATTTTTCAATTCCTTGTCTCGGGTCGCTCGTTTTTCTGAACGACCCAATCTATTTCCACGCCCACTTTCTGCGTTTGCTGACGCTGGCCAACCAAATCGCAGGAAGCAAGGTAGCTTTTTCTTCGTTTTTTAACAGTTTATGTTCTGCCCATAATTTATTTCTCTCCTTTAATTTTTCTCTTCTTTTACTTTATCTCACTCCATCCATTAAGATCTCTTTTTAATTAATTCTGATGAGGAGGTACGTCCCTCTTTAGGGGACAGGCACTCCGTAAATTACATGTCACTTGCCACTTGTTTTGCTTAAATGGACGATTCCTTCTTTTACATTTCACTCTTTTGAAATACAAAAAGTAATTAGGTCCTTAATTTCGAATGATTTTGAATTTTTTTAAGTCTTAAGCCAATATATATATATATATATATATATATATATATATATATATATATATATATATATATATATATATATATATATATATATATATATATATATATATATATACATATATATATATATTATATATATATGTATGTATTATATATATGTATTTTCTTGTTAACCTTGTATTAAAAGAAAATTTCATTGCATTTGATCAGAATCTTTATAAACAGATCAAAGGATTACCTCAGGGTGGTCCAGCTAGTAATTGTTTAGCGAACCTATATTTACATTTTTTTTGAAATAGATCATGTTGTAAATGATTCTTACTTAATTTATCGTTATATAGATGATATAATAATTTTTGGTAAAAATAGTGAATACAAACCAAATATTACGTTCTACCCTGATTATCTCAAGCTCCTTAAAACTAACTTCAACTGTAATATGGTGGAATTCTTGGATTTAGACTTGCATCTTATTAACAATAATGTAGTCAGTAACATTTTTGACAAAAGAGATTCGTTTAAGTTCCATATAATTAAAATTCCCGTATGGAATAGTAATTTGCATTTATCAATTTACAGAAATATCATTTTGAATTTTTTATTTAGAAATGATAACTTAACTACCCACAAAATTGATAAATACAATAATATAAAAAAAATTCAATGTTGTTTAGATCATGAATAACCCTTTTAATTTCTTAAGAACTTATATTCATCACAAATACATTAACCGTCTTGCTACTTCGAATTCCAAAACCACCACACAACAATAGGATTTCAAAGTCAGCATGTTAGTGGTCTTGCTGTGAAGATTATATCATAACTCTCATATCACAGTTTACATTTTTTCCACACACATCTTGAACATCTTACACATTGTTGACAACCAACCAAATTAGAGCCTAGCAAATTTACATTTTTGACAATCAACCAATTCAAATTCTACCATATTTGATTGTCGTCTTTTTTATACCTGTCTTTGCTGGCTGGTTTAAAAGTCAGCTCAAAAGATGTGTTTATGTATTTTCGAATTTTTTAACTTGGTGAATAATTGATTTTCATTAATGGCAAGACGCTTGATTCTCTTCGTATAAGCTTTGTGAGTAAAGAAATTTTGTTAAATTATTTTTTGAAAGATACTTTTCTTTTGTAATTGTTTTAGCATTTTTCTACTTTTCTTACGTAATTATTTTGTGATTTTTCTGCATTAAAAGTTTGGAAGAGTTTGTTACATAATAGTAGTGAGTGGTTTTATCATGCTCTCTGAGTTATCCATACTCTGAAGTTTTGCTTATTTTATTTTATTTGGTTTTCCTACCGAGTTGCAAAGGGGGAAGGTTGGCGCCTTCAAACTAGTTTAACCCCACTTATTCGGTCCTAAGTCCGAAATTGCTTTCTGACTCGCTAGGTTCTTCTTTTTTGTAGTTTCTTTTTTTATTTCTCTACAATTTTGTTCTTCATGTTCAGCTTTTATATTTTTATTACGCTATTTCTTGTTATGTTCTTTATCTATTATTTCTTGTTTTTGATATATAATACATATTTCTTTTATATATATATATATATTGAGAAACAGAGGGGCGGAATTTTCCATTTTTGTCCGGGGTGGCAAAACTTCTAGAGCCGGCCCTGCCATAGCATAAGGAAGATTTAAAACGTGCTCATGCATTCAGAACTGTAACGGTGATTCACTCGCAGGGCCCAAAGAGGCGTTATCCAAAAATATTTGCTTAGAATTCGTCTACAAGTTAAGGTCCTTCAAAGGATATGACTATAAAGTCAGCTACCCGAGAAACCATCCATTTTCCAAAAAAGGCTTAGAAAGGAGCGTTGAAAAAAGTTAGACGGTGGGTATGACATAGTACCCTGCGCGAGAACTGCCGGGTTAAAAAAGCGTAGGCCTCCGGCATCCTCCATTCCCGCAATGTTGCCAACGAAACAAAACAAGTTGCCCACCCTTGGTCTAGGTCAGGGGTGGCGAACCTTTATGTATCAACGTGCCACTTTTTTTAAAGTAGTGTTTAATGAGGTATAGACGTGCCATCAAATAATTTTCCTTTGTAATTATCGGGGAAATAATAAAACTAAGTACTAACAACACAAAAATCTATTTACTACGAAAAAATACCTCTTGCACTGTTATAAACGTTTTAGTTATACGTGTGAATTCAAATTAAAGTAGCATTAGTGTGACCTGTTGTTGACAAAAAAACTTATATTAGGATTTCAATGTGTTACTTTTTGTAGAATACATGCTGAATTGGAGTCCTCTGCCAAGCGGTTTCTGAGCATCTAATTATTTTTGCTGTTTGTCCCTTTTTTGGACAAGAGGGTTTGTGATTTGTTTCATAATACCATTTTACAGACGATGTTCTGCGTACCACTATTCCACAACATCAAGCACACACCACTTTGTAGCTTTTACTAATAATGCCATGTTTCTCGGCCCGCCAAATCTGAAATCCTCTGTTACACGTACTATCTTGCGCTTTTTGTTATTTTGCTGAATTAGCCATGCTAAATAAGAGTTAAAAATCGTAAATATATAACACAGATAAACTTTAAAATACAGTTCTGTCAATAGAATTGACTATGCTATGCGTAGACAGACTTTACATCATAAGCAATTGTAGTCTACGGCGTAACCAAAGCAAAAAAATAACAAACGAGTGCACGCCCCGTCGCCCCGCGACCGATCACTCGCGTTTGTTCGCAATACTTCATAGTGAACTTTGAAATTTTGAAATAAAATGCGACACATTTTTATCACTGACGTGCCAAAAATATTGTGTCGCGTGCCATCAATAGCACGCGTGCTACTGGTTCGCCATCCCTGGTCTAGGTTTTAGCATAACATACCACTTAGTTCTAATGCTTCCGCGTGTGGAAACTTTGAAGACCACTGCTATATTTCATTTAAAGAACTGCAAATGAATACTCTTTAAATTTCAGTGTTGCACGGCGCTTCATTTAAGATTCAGCTCTTATTCTCTTAAAATTGAATTCATTATTATAGTATGTATATTTTCCTCCAGGAATTAATAAATAACTGCATGTTTACCTTTTTTATAATTGTTTTTCTGTGGGATAAATGCGAAATTTTTGAAAAATTTATATATTGTGCACTTTTTAACCCTTAATTTAGAGATAAATTAAAGTTTTTCAAAGATAATAAACCAGGTTCTTAGTGAATGTTTTCTGAGTAAAGTTGTAAGTGTTTTTTAAAATTTTATATGCATTAGAATTTATTTTACTGTATTTAACGTAACGTGCAAATAACGCCTAATTTCAACCTGAAATTGCCCATATTAAAAAAATACGTTGAAAGAAATTTTTTTTTGCTATTTTTATTAGTTTTCAGTTATAATTAAACCAAAAATGAGTTTAAAAATAAATTTTAAGCAAATTTTAGAAAAAAAAATTCGCAACTAGTCAAGCACCTTAAAAAGAAAATGTCTCCTTGACTCCTTAACATACTTGTCTTCATTTGGTAAAATAGTTACAATACCTAATTTTTCTCTCACTACAATAGTTTTTTCCAGATATGATTCTTCAATAGCTAAACTTCTTAGTGGATTCAAGGAAATAACTCATTCATTAAAGAGCCTCAACATTTAGTGACGCATCGTATCGTAACAATTGGTCCACCTGTCTCAGCAAAATTTCGTCGCTTAGCACTTGACAAGCTTAAGTTAGCGAAAAGGGAATTCGAGTTTATGCTGGAACAAGGAATCTGCCGACCTTCTAATAGCCCGTGGGTAAGCCCATTACATCTCTTACAGAAGAAAACAGGGTATTAGAGACCTTGTGGAAATTATCGAGCTTTTTGAATGTTGTAACGCAACCTGACCGATATCCCATTCCTCATCTGCATGACTTTACTCATAATTTACATGGATGCACTATATTTTCAGCTTTCGATTTAGAAAGAGCCTGCCACCAGATACCAGTTGAACCATCTGATATAGGAAAAACTGCCATCAGCAAACCTTTCGATTTGTATGAGTTCACCAGAATGACTTTTGGATTGCGCAATGCAGCTGAAACTTTTATGTGGTTTCTTCATTCCGTGCTTCGGGGCTTAGATATTTGCTTCAGCTACATTGATGATATTCTCGTTGCTTCAAAGGATGAAGCCCAACATATCAGTCATCTTAAACCTGTTTTTCAACATCTTCAGGATGCTGACCTTGTTATAAAGGCTGCGAAATCCAATTATTACAAACTGAAGTTGATTTCTTAGGCCATCATATTTTTGTCATTGGCATTGAACCATCAAAAAAAAGAATAAAATTAATCAAATATTTCAAGCTTCCTTATACTGTAAAGGAGTTGCGAAGATACTTAGGAGTTATCAATTTCTACCATTGGCTTATTCCTAATGCTGCAGATAATCAAGCCATTCTAAGCAACTATTTGAAAGGAAAGAAAAATAATGACAAAAACAAAATTTATTGGACAGAAGAGTCAGTTAAAGCATTTGAAAATAGCAAGTGACAACTATGTAAAGCGACAGGGCTCGTTAACCCATCAGAAAATACACACATTTCCTTAATGGTCGATGCATCTGATAATGGCATTAGTGCCGCGATACAACAATTAGAACATGGAAACTAATAGATACCAAAAAACGATACGGTACTTATGATAGAGAGCTGTTTGCTGCATATTCTTATGTAAAATATTTTAAACATTTTTCGGAGGGTAGAAATTTCACAATTATCACCGACCATAAGCCATTCATTTATGCATTTCGCCAGAAACTGGATAAAGCCACCCCTCGTCAACAAACACATTTGGAATATATTGCCCAATTTACTGTCGACGATCAGCACGTACCTGGAAAAGACAACATCATTGTCGATGCACTGTCTAGAATAGACGAATTGTATCTCCAACCAGCAATTGATTACGAAGGTATAGAAAAGGCACGAGAAATAGACGAGGAGTTAAAAGAGATTCTTTCTTTCCATACATCATCTCTGAAATTAGAAAAAGTTCCAATATTTAGCTCCAACTTCGATATATTCTGTGACTGCTCTGCAGAGAAGAAGAGACCTTACATTCCAGAAACATTTCGGAGAATAGTGTTCAACAATATCCATAACCTTGCACATCCTGGAATAATAATCACCACCAAATTGTTCGCTTCACAATTTGTTTGGCCATCAATAAATAAGGACGCAAGAACTTGGGCTAGAAGCTGTATTAGGTGCCAAAAGTCCAAGGTCACATGACATGTACAGAGTCCTTTCCAGCAATATCACAATGTCACTAACCGGTTAACAGAAATTATATTAGATATTATTGGTCCCTTGCCATCATCTGAGGTATTTCTCTTCTATTTAACTATCATAAATCGATACAGTCAATGGATGGAGGCATTTCCAATGCCAAACATTCGAGCAGAAACAGTAGCAGATAACATACTAAAAGGCTGGATTTCAAGTTTTGAAACACCATTAGTCATTACCACTGATCAAGGAAAACAATTCAATGCTCAGCTCTTTCAAGAACTTTCAAAATTAATTGGATTTAAACACAACAAAACTACAACATATCCGCAAAAAATGGTTGTATAGAACGCTGACACCTTACTCTTAAAGTGAGCATAATGTGTCCTGAAAACGAAAGTTGGACGAGATCACTTCCCATAATATTGCTTGGATTGAGAACAATTTGGCGGGCTGATTTTGAGTCTACACCAGCAGAATTATTATGGGAAAAGCATTCTTTTCCCATGCAATTTCTTTGAAGACACTCAGTTTCATCCGCAATATGAATTCATCCAAACACTTAAAGCATCCATCAAAGACTTCAAGCCAGTTCCTTTTTCATATCACAGAAAGAAGAAAGATTTTTATCCTCAAAGACCTCAAAGATTGTTCTCATGTGTTCTTCCACACTGGCGGGGTTCGTTGGAGCCTGCAACCGCTATATTAGGGAACCCTATAAGGTTATCAACCGATCTGACAATGTTTTTACACTTTCATTAAAGGTAAAAATGTTAATTTTTCAACAGACAAATTAGAACCATGTTTTTTCGACAATTCTTTAGAAAGTGACTTTGAATCCAGCATTGGAGAAGATACACCTAATAATCCTGCAGCAACGCCAGAGAAAAGATCAGATTTGCTCCATTGCCCCTTCCTCCTTCAACCAGAGCGACCAAAGGTGGACGTCAGGTTCTTTTACCACAGTGCGTTATCAGTGAGATACATTTTGTTGCAGTACCTCACTTGGGGGGGGAGTATTGTGGCGACATATTACAAACGATATTCGCACTACGGAGAAGGATAAAAACTATACAACTTTTGATGTAACGTTTATTGTGTTCAGTTTACATTTTTAACGGCAACTAGTCAGCCATTGATGTCCACTTTCTATGTATGCATTATATCTGTTTACCAAAATTCATTTAACCTTTAATATCATTGTAAATAAAATAATTTCTTTGACGGGTTCCGGCCACCGTCAAGTTATAGCTGAATTTTCTCTTGGTTCACCGTGTAAGAAGTCTATGTAATTCTCAACAGTCTCCCGGAGTTTCAAGAAAGCTGATTGGAATTCCGTTTCCGCAATGAATGAGCAAGGATTACACTCCAACCATTTCGGTTTCTCCCTTCATCCAAGCAAAATCCGTAAACTTATTAATAATAAAAAATTTTATTGTGCAAAAATGTGCATACCTAGAAGTAGGGTGAAGAAATATAGATGCTTTTGGTTGGAGAAGAGCTCAAATACTTTAAAAATATACAATTACAAATACTCAAATACATACAGATTAAGCGCAACAGACTTAGAAGAAATGCCGAGCTAACACACAAATCTTTGGAAGTGCAGGCGTGGAGAAAGCAATCAGCGCTGTTTAGAAAAACTGTGCTCCTCGAGAAATGAAAATCATTTAATATTTTCATTTATTGCGCCAGTTTTCCGAGAGACAGTAGGAAAGTTTTCAATTTCCTTTCTGGTATCAAAAATGAAGGTAAGTGTGCTCCTAAACAACGTTCTCACGTCGTTAACAAAATTATCACCTCTGATACTGAAATCGCCTTGCATTTGTCAATCAATTTAGAAACTCGGACCAAAAGAATAAACACGCAAGAATATCCTCAAATGTATTAAAGCGTGAAATTAAATCACTTGCCACAGATTTTGGTGCTCAAGCATCGGCTCATTCCATTTTTAATTCATCTCTATCTTTAACGGAGCTCACTTAAGTTATTACTTGCCTTACAAAGGGGAAATCCTTAGGCGAAGATGGCATACACTCTGAGTCTCTACAACAACTCAATGCATGTGCCTTAAGCACTTTGTTAAGTGCCTTCAATTTGATTAGGAATACGGGAACTATTCCTTCTCAGTGGCTTAAATTCATAGTCTCTATCCATAAAAAAGATAAGGATCCAAAGGATCTTCAAAAATACATACCAATCCCTCTTACCAGCATTTGGGGAAAACTAATGGAGAGAACTGTAAAAAGACTTAATTGGTTCTTAGAAATATATAGCCTCTTTGCAGAGGAACAATCTGGATTTAGAAAATTTAGATCTCCCAACCAACAGGTAGCCAGTCTTATCCAGTCTATCAAAGATGCCTTAGATAAAAGCAGAATGCTTTTAGCGGTATTCATTGACCTAAAATCTGCTTATGACACTGTATGGACCGATAAACTCTTGCTGAAACTCGCCAATCTTGGTATTGAGAACAACACGTTTAATTGGTTTCGTGTTTTTCTCTGCCAGCGTTTGTGTAAGATCAGATATGGGGGAGGCTTCTTCAAATATGATGCTCTTAAAACTGGACTACCTCAGGGTTCATTAACCAGCTGCACTCTCTTCAAAATCTACTAAGGGGTCACAGGGGTGTTAAATTTCTCTAGGGGTCTGAAAATATAAACAATTTTCAAAGTACAAGTAATCAAGTATATTATCATATGGTATTTTTAATGAGATTTTGTAGCTATATGTTGTCGTTCAAATCTGTAAGACGCAGGTGACCAACATCATTTCTGTGCCCTCTGTATTTTTTGCAAAAATTGATATTACATGCACCTGTCTCAGATACGAAAAATTGAATTCAGCAGGAGAATATCCATCAATTTTATTACTTCCTTGTGTCTTTAGATGCCTTAGTCCTTTACCTTTGGATACGTAAAACCCAGAGCATTGACAGACTAAATGAGATCCCCCCCATTTTTTTATGATGTTGCTCCACGTTTTACTATAAATTTACTTTTTGTTTCCTTTTCTGTTCTGTTCCTCCATTCATTTAATGCTTCGAAGTCAAGCAAACCCAATCATTTTCTATTTTCATGTCGTGTACCTCTTGAAAGTGTAAAAGCATTTCCTCCTTGAATGATTTGTGTGTACACACAATACAATTTTTTTCTGAATTCATTTATGTTTTCCGCATAATGCATTTTTCGCACATGGAAACGTAAATTGTAAATATATCGTTGTATTTAAAATGTACAAATATCACACTTAAATTTGTAAATCTTTGAGTCTCTAATATTTGGCGCTAAATTGTAAGCTACTCCAGGGTGCTTTATATTACATTAGTATGCTGTTTTAGAATTTTGTTACTAATGTATTCCCTTTTACAGGCAGAACATGAAAATTATTTTGATGTTTCTTCAACAGAAGAAATTATTAATGAGGACTCAATGTTCACGGACATAATTTAACGATTATTCTTACGTAAAAAGAACAGAAAGATAAAAAGATTCCAAATCAGTTCCAAATGAGTGAAAAATAATATTTTCTAACTATTCCAAATAGATGGCGCCAGGAACGTATGAGCAGCATTCAACTTTTGATGCTTTAGTTCGGGTGCGAAGTCTTGTCGCTTGAATTATAATTCGCACTCGCTAGTTTTTTTCTCCCTGAATGTAATTTTTCTCACTTTAAACTAGTCTCACTCTTTTATTTTTTAAAAACTTTTAAATTGAAACTTCTTTTTCTTACACAGTACTGGCCTAAGATTGAAAAATAAGCCAACCTAATGTGATTCATTATCCCAAGTGCTTGGAAGTTTTCTTTGCGGGAAACAGGAACTCTCCAACAATTTATTTTTTCAAAATCCCTTAAATATGCGCAATGCTTATAAGGCACTATGCAGGAAATGTTGCTGTGACAGGTACTGCCGTATCTGGTTTTAGGTAACACTGAATTCTTTGAATTGTTACAGGGTGAACGTGTGATCATGAGATAGTTTCCTATACTAACGATACACATGGATTTAGATTTAGAGTTTTTTTTAATGGTTTATGAAAAATATTGAGTTAAAAAAAAAGTTGCAAGAGAATAAGTTATAAATCCACTTTTATAGAGGGCGCATTAAGCGTAACATTCATCCAAAAAAATGGTATCATTCATGTGAACTTTTTTTTCTTTCGTTCACATTTCTTTCGAATGGATAAAATTTCAAAAATTCCAGGAGAGCTTTAAATAAACATTTTCTGAGTTATTTAAGTTCAACTACTTTCATTTTAACTTTGAAACAATGAACTCTCTCTGCATGGGTTTCAACTTCATTATAAAAATTAGTTGTTCCAAAGCTACGTTATTTTAAATATAATACAATATATCATACTATCAAAAATATAATATTTGATTATGTTTCTACTAGGATCACAGCAAGTGCATCCCAAAATGATTAAAAATACTACTAAATTCGCAAATTTGTTTTTTAAATTGTTTCCACTTTTTTAAACAAAAAAATATACATATAAATTTGCAAATTTTTTTATTAGAATTGCAACCATTTTTTTAAAAAACTGGCACATTAAGTTCCTTCGTTTGGAACGCGTATTATAAGAGTAAGAGTTTATTGAGTAAGTTTAAATGCATTTGATGGAATTACAGAAGGGTTTACAGCTCGCATTCTAGGCGTAGCTGCACCCAGATAAATTTTTGATGCAGTGCTATCGCCATCTGTTGTCCAAAATATTATTTATTTTTGTGAATATATCTCATAATTATATTGTTGTCCAAAATATTATTTATTTTTGTGAATATATCTCATAATTATATATCAAACCTCAGTTTAATTTGCAATTTATTTAGTTAATGAAAATAATTTATTGTATTATAAAATAAATATGATTGCAAAAGCCAAAATTTTTAAATTATGTAAATTTCATTAAAATATCTACACTTTTGCTTTGCATAAAGAATCTGTTTCAATTTTTTATATTTAGTGTTTTGTTTGTTCAGAACTGTTTATGGTAATTTTATCAAAATTAGGGCTTAACTTTCTGTTTTATAGATAACCTTTTAATTCTTGAGACTTTTGGTTTGTATGTACCACTTCGACAGCAGTGCTAATTCATCACTATTTCTCCATTTTGAAGTGTTTTACAACCTTGCTGTCTAACATATTTTGGCATAGTCTTCTTTTCTTCTTCTTTCCATGTAACAAATTCTATAATGTAAATTAAAAGAAGGTTTACATTTACTAATATAAAATTATGTAAACTTCAGTAGAAAACATTTTTACGTAAATATATAAAATTCAGTCTACTAAAGTGAAAATTTATAAACTAAATGTTTTTTTAAATGCAACTATTCATACCACTGAAAGTATTGAATTCCTTCAAAATCTCTTCATTTACATCACACTGTTGGTGATCATGAATATTTTTAAATGCCTTTTCAAACAGAAAGGGCGAGTGAAGACTTGATTACAAAATGAGCAGTTTAAGTCTCTGCTATGCACATTCATTTCAGAAAACAATAAGTATGCAAAAATTGATTACAGAAAATGAAAAAACAGATTGACTAATTAAAGTCACCAGAAAGATAACAAACAATTAACAAAATAAAGCAAAAAAAAACAGTAAAGCAAAAGAAAAAATTATTAAAAATGTAAATAAAATGCAAAAGCATTTCCCCAAAAATCGTTCGACTAATACAGAGATTCAAAAATAGCAAGGCAATCAATTATTTTAGTTTTCATATTTCCTAACAGATGGCGCTAGCACTGAATTAAAAAATTTATTGGGTGCAGAGCGCTGTCTTGATCCACTCCATTAATCCTTGCATTAATAAAGTAAAATTTTCATTAAAGATATTGTTATTCGATAGAAAATAATTTCCAATCATATCCTATTCATTTTTTTCAGGATATAAGTTACTATTGCGTATATACCACGACAACATGTCACATGTTACACATCATATGCGACAACTGTAAGGGAGGGGGGAGGGCTCGTTTCTTTCTTTATTTTTTCAATAATGTTTAATATGCCAAAGAAATGTGAGTAAAAAGTTTGTTTTTTCTTTCCTTATGAATAAAATTTCCTTTTTTTTAATAAACCCTCTTTTTGTGCCACCAGAGGGCCTCGCGAAATGTTTCTTGCCCGCATTAAGTTCAGCCGCCACTGGTGATAATAGTCGTTTCCTTCAGGGTGCATTTTTTTCTCTTTTTGTGACAGAGTGTATTTGAAAAAGTAATTTATTTACAGAAATTTCAGTAACAACAATTTCTATATAAAACGCCTTATCGGTTTTAACTCACATCTCTATTTATCGCCAAAATGACAAATTATCATCCTCAAATTTCAATACTATAAAAAATAGATTGAAGGCGCATATTATTTTTTTATTTGCAAAATGAGTGGGCTTAAATAAGATTTTATTGTTTTGTAGATAATTTCCTCACCAAACATCTTAAACTGCCTAATTTCATTTTTCTTCTCTAAAATTACTATTGCAGTTAAAGCGCTAACTTCAGTGGAGTGTAATAGTGGTGAAATGAAGTTTGTGAAAGAAAAACATTGTGTTTACCGACATTTATGCATTTATTTACCCGCATACATTTACCCACATTTATGCATTACAGTTGAGAAAATATAATTATTTCCAATCTTTAAAAAAAATTTGTTGTGTACTATCGATTTTCTGTATATTTAGTAGGAAAATTATGTCTCACGTTTGTTTCTACAATTCCATTATAAGTATTATTTGTGCATTTTGAAGAATCAGAACAATGATATTTTAGGAAAAGGTTGCCGCACGCAAAAGTTATGCTAACTCAGTGATAAGAGGTTAAAAAGCATTGCCGACAAAAGCAGACAATTTTTTCGCAAATATTTAATGAAGTGATATTTTATTACCTATTTACTATATTTATAAGTTGACGGAAAATTATACCACTTCTAATTTCATAGTTTATAATGAAAGTCTACCATATATTTTGCAGATAAAAGCACAGTTATTCAAAGTTTTGGTCTTATCGAGAAAAACATGTTTTGTCTGTGATCCGAAAATTCAGCGTGACGTCTATCAACACAATTAGTAATTACCCAAGTTTTCAAACTTGTAATGCGAGTTTTTGAAACCTTTTTTGAACTAAATAGATAGAAAATGATCTGTTGTGTGATTTCAGATTAATGATTTTATAATATTTATATTTCAATATCTTTTACAAAATACCTTGTTAGTGCATTTAGCTCAAAGCAATGGGAATATCCTGTAACCGGTAAAAAAAAAATGGATACTGATGACTGCAGCGACTCCATAGTAAGCTGTATGGTAGATCTTGAACATGTACGGAAATACCTATTCCTAAAATAAAATGTTAACGCAGGTCCTTCAATCATTTGCAATGCTTTCTTTAAGAAAAGAATCGGAAATCCAGAATTTTTTTTATAATTTATCTTTCTTTTTTAAATTTCAAGGTTCTTTGATTAAAAGATAGGTGATTATTCACTATAATAAAAAAATACCAAAATATTTGAGTTTGCTTTCGTGGAATACATGCCTGACAATAAGTACATCTATAACGACTCATTATTGTGAAATTGAAAATAAGAATTATTTTGAAAAGTTTTAGTTGAATCTACAAAAAAAGACATTTTCCTTATATTTGCAAACAATTAGTTAAGAATGATTTCGATCACTCTCGGTTTCTTTGTGAAATATCGATGAGAAGTAACTTCAGTGGCGTACACAGATTACTAAAATTACCTGCAATCAGTGGCGCACACAAGGGGGGGGTCCGGACCCCCCAAAGCCCTTGATTTTTTCCGATTGATTATAACTCTAAGTATACAGTACGTAAAATTTGATTAATTACTTGTTATTAATGATTAATTTTATTAATTAATGCTAATTATTTATTCAAAAATTAGTTTTTTACTGAGTTTTGTTCATGAAAATCGACAAAATCAAAAGGAGCATGATATAAGAATGGTGAACTTTCGACCCCCACCACTGAAAAATTCCTGTGTGCGCTACTGATGTTACATTATTAATTTGTACGTAGATTATTTAAAATGATTCCTCGGTTGAAAAGAAATTTGCAACTGTTTGAATAAATTAAATACCGGGTGGGCAAAAAGTCCGTAAAAATTTTAAAAATTCATAAAATCCGGAGAAATGAATGAAAAAAAAACTGTTTGCAGGATCAGCATTAGTATGTCACGGGATTTTTTTTAAGCTAGAAAAAAAAATAATTCGAAAATCTTCCGGTAGGTGGCGCTGATGAACGCAAATCAAAGAAACAATGCATAAATAATGAACAGAAAGCTTTCACAACTTTATTACACCAGAATATGTTCCACATGACTACCACCACAGGGGAAAAGACACTCAAGACGAGTGACAAATCCAACAACTGCAGAGTGCAACATGTCCGCATGTATGGAGGATACTTCTCTACGGATCGCATCTTTCAGTTCCGACAGACTTGATGGACCGGATAGAAACACGTGAGATTTCAAATATCCGCACAACCAGAAGTCTGCCGGTGTTAAATCTGGAGGCCATGGGTACCTGCAGCGCCTGCTAACGATTCTGTCTTCCCCGAACGTCTGTATCAGGAATGTCTTAACCGGGTTAGCAGTGTGACTAGTTGCTCCATCCTGCATGAACGTGACATTCGAAATCTGACCTCGTTGAATCAAACATGGCACGACAGTCTCTCGCAGAAGCGTTAGATAACGATAAGCATTTACCGTTTCCGTTATCCATCCATTTACTGGGTGCTGCGTTTCAAAGAAGAAAAGGGTCCTATGATAAATGAACCCGTGAAACCGCACCATGCTGTCACTTTTGGGGAATGCAATGGCTTCTGTGTGTACTCACGTGGATTAGAGGTCGCTCAAATGCGACAGTTATGGTTGTTAACGTCACCATGAAGCGAGAAATGAGCTTCATCTGTCCACAGGATGTTAAAAACCCAGGTGGGATCCTGTTCCATTTTAGAGAAGGCCCACTTCGCAAATTCTTCCCTCTGTGCGGTATCTGCTGGCAAAAGTTCATGGCCCGATTGCAATTTTATGGATACAACTGGAGGATTCGACGAAGAATATTGTGGACAGATGATGGTGGTAAGCCCAATCGTCTGGCAGCTTCACGAGCACTGCTGGTCCCAGAAGCTGCTGCGGACGCAATCGCTTCCATTTCGACAGCAATGCATGGTGCACGTGCTTCTTTCAAGCATGGTCATCTGGCTCGTGCTCGATCCTCCAACTTTCCAGTTTCCTCAAAACGTTTAACAAGCTTTAAGAGACCTGAAAGTGTTAAAGGGCCTTTTCCACTCTTCACATTTATCTGAACTCGGAATTTATGCAAGGCAATGGTCGCTGATTCCTCATTCATGTAAAATAACTTCACCAACAAAGCTTTATCCGGCGCACTGAGCATTCTTGTTCACATTCACTGTTTGTAATGGTGAAATGAGATACTGCAGCGCATTGAATTGTCGTAATGCAAAAGGAAGTCTGACTGTAGGTCAAAAACCTTTTTTTTCGTTTCCGCTAAAGGATCCATGTTTATTAAAAAGTGGTTGCAAAACTTGGGCAGAAAAATTTTCAAACCGACTAAGTATTCCTCAGTATGTTCCAAACATTTTGAAGAAGCATGCTTTTTGTACCAGACTTTATCTAACAGAAGGCAATTGAAACCGAATTCAGTGCCCACAAAATTCTGTTTTTTCGAGCCACCATCTAATCAAATTTTGCAGAGAAGGAATAAATCTTCAATGTCACAGAAATTAAAAGATGTTCCAAAAGACATTTCGACTGAAACGTGATTTTACTTTTTATTAATTATTTCATTTTCAATATTTTTTGTTTTTATCAAATATGCCGACGATATTTCAAGTTTTAAAAAGAGTGATATATTTTCTGAGCATTTCGAATTCGAAGAATTTTAATTTTGCAAACGTAAAGAAACACACAGATTAGGGTAACACTTCTGTTATCTATTCTGGATGCTCTGTAACTGGTGAGTAAGTATGCAGTTGATCACAATTGGTTTTTTTTGTCATTTTAAGATAATTTTCAATAATAACTATGGAGAAGTTCTCTCTCTACTTTGTAAACAACAACATTGACCTGGAGCCCAACAATACTTCCGGTGTAATGTTCAGTATCTTTGCAAAAATACCTTGTAAACTTTTTTGTTTCATTTAGAGAAAGGTTGACACAATTGCTTGCTTATCGCTGTTTTTGGCCACTAATAGAATGTTTAAAATGAGAACATCTATTATCATAACTGTATTGCTTTCTTTGATTTTTTTTTTTTGTTTATCAAATGAAATGTAATGACAAGTATTTTGGAATTTTTTTTAAATAGTTGTGTTTGTTAAATTTTATATTATTTAGAATATAATTAGATACACTGCATGTACTTATTTTTACATATAAAACTTCATTATAGATATAGTTTTACATTTTTCCCCCTATTTAACTAAAGAAAAATAGCTATAAATATGTGAAAAGTACTTATTTTCATTTTGTTAATTTTTGGCTGGTTTAAGATTAGTGTGTTTAATTTCTGAATTGCATGCACATATTTCACACTAATAACTTTTTTATAGTGAAAAATATTGATAAATACATAGAAAATGCATTTAAGTATCTTTTTTATTCTTACTTTACTGTTGAATTAGTGTATTTAAATGCTGAGAGAGAACTGTCTCTCAACCACATCAAATCCAAATTCTTTCGGTAAAATCCTAGGAGGACCCACTGCTGTTTTTGGCGCCAAAATTTTTTCGCCAAAAAGCGCCAAATTGAAGGTTTTCAAAAAGGCGTCAATGACGAAAAACTCTTGGGAAGCGCATGCGTCACCGGAGGGGGGATGAAATGGGTGTTTCGCAAAGATGAAATCGAATAAATACATTAAATTAATCATTATATAAAGAAAAAAACGGAGAAAGCAATGAAATTCATTTTAAAAAAGTATTCTAAAACCAGTGTGTACAACATGATTTACATTTTTAAAAAAGGACGAAAGGGGCGTTTCGCAAAGATAAAATTTAAGAAATACATGAAATCAATTTTAAAAAATGTTAAAAAGCACTTACCTTACGCTTGCATTTCGTCATGATCTGTTGGTGGATACACCCTTGCGATGGATGCAAGGAATTTATGAAAATTCTCATTCACCAACTTGTGATCGTAAGACCGCCGCCACATGTCTTATTAACTTTGTCATATTCTTATTAACTTTCAAGTCATTCATCACGAACTCATTCATGCTCTTGCCAAACCAATATCTCGTCAAACGCAAGATAATAGTTATAGCAAGTTTGCTTTCGCTAAACCAAGTGCCCTTTTTCACACTCCGAACGACGTCGTGGCGATTATCTTTCGACTGGTTGCGGCAACGTCATTCGTAGCCGTCAACCTTTCGCTTTTGCAAACGCATATTTTTTTTTACACCTCGAACATTCATAACGAGAAGCAATTAAATTAGCTTTCATACACCATTCTAACGTCTCTTTCTTCCCCTATGTGCCCAGGAGCACAAAGAAACCTATCGTAGCCTCACTTTAAAGTAATTTCCTTTCACACGCCATTCTTAACAACCTCCAGCGAAGTCAAATGTCAAAATGACGTTTTTTCGGAAAAGGCGAAAAATGTTGCACTTTTTTTGGGTTGCCATTTTTTCGGTGATTTGAAAATCCAAATTTTTTGATGAAATGGAAAGGTTACCATATTGTAACCTTTATCGCTCAAAATTTGGCGACAAAAAATTTGGCGACCAAAAGTGGGTCCTCCTAGGATTCAACCCAAAATTGGTACAAAATTTTATTTTTAACTAAGAAATTCATTGTAGTAATTTATAAAATGCTTTTATCATATTATCAGTGTGACATCGCTTCATTGTGTACTCATGAAGAGTATTTTTCTAAGATGTATGACAAAAGATTTTTTTTTATGTCAGTTTCAAACTTTATTTGATTTAATATGGATATAAAGTTTAAACACTGTATTGTATACTAATTTTTGAAACACAACTGTTCTATAAAAATTCCCAAGACATAGTAAGATTTTTTTGAAATATATGGTGACTGTAATGAAATAACATTTGCCAGCTTTGATTGTCTGACTTTAATTAATTATTATCATTTATGAAGGTTTGAAATTTCTTTTAGAAATGACCGTCTTCAAAGATCAAAAAAGAAAATACTCTTAGTTCAAGAAAGGAATCATGTTATTACATAATTTTTTCAAATAATGACTAAATTTTATTGGATTATTCTTTATTACAAATTATTTCTTATGAGTTATTGAATTACATATAAATTGTCTAATAGATGTAAACCACACAAATATTTCCATACACTTTTAAAAAATAAATCAATGAATAATATAAAAAGTTTTGATATCCTAACAATATATATATATATATATATATATATATATATATATATATATATATATATATATATATACTACTGAAATGGATTTTCAAGAACAGCAAAAAGGAAACTTTATATGAATATTAAAAAATAACAAATCAGGCTATTTTTTTTCATAATTACAAGAAGTTTCTATGTAAAAAAATATAATAAAATTTGCTAAGGAATAGGTTTGCTTACAAAGAACGAATGAATGTATGTCAGCCGATCTGCTCTGAAACAAGACATTTTAGAATGTAAAAATATTGTTCGGAGTTCCAGGATTTAATGCTATCAATCCAAAAGAGCAAGGCAGTCTTCAGGAGCGATGAAAATTTATTGTTTAGAATCCTTAGAAGTGTCAGATACAGTACCTTTACAACTCTAGAAATACAAATAAGTAATGTATTCCATTAGCAGTCACTCGTCCTATTCAACAACTGAAGTATTAATTGTTGGCTGACTTTTCAGTAGTCAAAACAATACTTTGTTTCGGCGAGCACCACGCCCTATTTAGTCTGCTGGAATTTTTCTCAAGAATTCGTTTACATCAGAGACTGTGATATTAGATTTTTTTTAGAAACATCAATATACGTTCGCCAGAAATGATGCCAACTTGGCTATGCTTCCATTGAATCGCCATTTTTATGTAACTAACGGAATTGCTTGCGATTTTAACATAAAATAAATACAACAGAAAGTAATATTAACGAATTACACATTCAGAACTAATTATTTACACCATTTTTAGCGTTCAGTGCCCAAAATTTGTAACAATATATATATATATATATATATATATATATATATATATATTAAGTAACAGCAACAAATAACTTGCAAAAAGAATAATATAGCTATACGAAGTAACAAAACAAAGTACGAAAGTGTTTTGCGTTAGGCGGGAAACAATTGAAAATAAATATCACTAGATCATAATGTCATATGAATTTAGTCCATTATAATATTTTACATTTTCAAATAAGTAATATAAAAAAAATTAAGTCAATTCCTTATCAGGGTCAACAAAGAAAAATTTTACTTAAGTTACTTTTTACTAAATATAAATTAGTATACACATATGACGGATTCACAATATTAAGTGACAAAAAATTTTTGTTCAATAGAGCGTTGCATAATTATTTAAATCACAATGTGGCTGGCACTAATAAAAAAAGAATTTCTGAACCTAAAAGTATACAAAAACACGAAGCTTAAGAATAGAAGAATAAACTTAAATCTAATAGTATAACTAAAACTATATATTTAGTCACGTAACAAAAACTAAAAAGACTAGAAAATATATTAAAAATATTTAACGAACTAAAAAGAATTTAAAGAATATAAAATAGCAAATTCGAAAGTTAGCGCACAACCAGAAGTGTAAAACGATCGGCTGTTATTGTTTACTTAAACGCACATGGAAAATCACTTGTCATCGGAATGATCGCAGCGCCCTCTAGTGATGAATCGAGTCCATTAGGTCCTTTTGTGTTTAGTAGATACTTTTCTCGAGTTTTTTCTCTGCAAATGCCTCTATGATAATATCCATAGCAAAAGATTTAGTTTTTCCAGTTCTTCAGTTTCTATTGACAATATTGCTAAGTTATATAGCCTGTCTTGCGCTATAGCAGATCTAAGATCGTTTTTAATAAATTTTAGTTTAGAGAAGCTTCCTTCTGCTGTTGCACTTGTAGCTGTAAGAGTTAAAAATAGCATGCATGCTGTTATAATATCCGGAAAACTGGAAGCGAGGTCATTGAAATTAATTAATAGTACTTCTGCAGGCTCTTTGAGTGAATGCATTACCTGAATTTCGGATTTTAAACAACTTTTTTAAGAAATTAAATGTTCTTAGATACCGGGAGTAAGTCATGATTGTATTCTTTAGCTGCGTGTTAGGGTTCATGTACGCCTTTAGATGGCGCTATTTAAATTATAAGGTGTGTACTATTGTGTTTACGCGGGAGAAGTAAAAAAGAACGTTTGGAAGGAGGCTGTACGGGCCATTCGCTCTATGTTAGCAATACTTTTTTATATATAGTGTTTTATGATAATGTAAAAACAAGAAATTGAAAGAGGCTGTGCAGGCCATTCGCTCAATGTTAGCGATATTGTTTTATAAACATTGTTAAAATAAAACCATTTGAAAGACATCAACATAAAAATTGGCACCGACGAAATGTTGTTGGTGCCAGAAGAAAATTGCAAGAAATATTTAAATTTGCATCAAAACTTAATGAAAATGAACACTTTTGCTATTTTCTATCTCAAGTGAATAACAGAGTGGCATTTTAGCCCTCCAGTGAGTCCTCATTTTGGAGGATTATGAGAAGCAGGAGTTAAGAGTATTAAGTACCATTTAAAAAGGGTAATTGGAAACACAAATTTAACTTTTGAGGAGTTCAGCACTTTGTTAACACAAGTAGAGGCAATTCTGAACTCAAGACCTCTAGTCTCTGGATTGTGACAAAGATCCAGACAGTTTAAATATTTTAACTCCTTCTCATTTTCTCATAGGTGAGGTTATTACCTCTTCCCCTGAGCATACCAATGATGATAAACTTTCTCTTCGCTCCCGTTGGGATATTGTCCAAAAAATGAAGTTAGGTTTTTGGAGAAAGTGGAAAATTGAGATATCTGAGTAATTTGCAAAACAGAACTAAATGGAAATCTCCTAACAATAATTTTAAGGTTGGAGAAATTGTAATTATTAAGGGGGATAACATTCCTCCAGCAACCTGGCCTTTAGGTAAAGTAATTGAAACGCATCCAGGCAAGGATGGTGTGGTAAGAGTAATAACTCTTAGAACTGTTAAAGGTCGATTTAAAAGACCAATTCATAAGCTTTGTAAACTTCCTCTACATCAAGAATAACTTCTTGATGGGGGGAGTATGTTAGGGTTCATGTACGCCACTAAATGGCGCTATTTAAATTATAAGATGTGTACTATGGTTTAAGCGGGAGAAGTGTAAAAAAGAACGATTGTGGAAGGAGGCTGTACGGGCCATTCGCTCTATGTTAGCGATACTTTTTTATATATAGTGTTTTATGATAATGTAAAAACAAGAAATTGTCAATGTTAGCGATATTGTTTTATAAATATTGTTAAAATAAAACCATTTGAAAGACATCAACACTGGGGGGTTTTTTCGAGTCTTTTATTTCTTTATTTGAAAAGGATAGGAGTTTATCTGGTTGCAAAACTTTGAAAATATTACTGACATCATTGTAGACTACGAAATCTTTGTCGGGTTTGGGATATCAACACATCTAGACAGCAATAATATATATTAACTTGAAAGACGATTTCGATTCTGAAACTCTTTGATCTTCTGCCAACTCGTCAAAAATGCGCTTTGTTCGCTTTCATTTTTTAAAAAAAGGCGTTACACCCTATCCCTTAGCTAGATCTTGAGGCTCGTTCATTTTGGTCGCTAATTGCTACCAGTTCGTTCAGAACATTATTTAGCAGAATATTGGCTTTTTGTAGGTCATTTTTTTCATGCTATAGGGCTTTAGAAATGGGGGTGGGAGTCTATGATTTTAAATAACCAAGAAAAAAAGATTACAAACACTATAAAATCATAGCTCTGTAATACATTAATTATATTCTTACATTCGTCATGTTCAACTTTTTTAGTTGAAATTATAAACTAAGTTTACTTAAAGTTTTCATTATTAGAGAGTAATTTTTTTAAATACCGAATAAGGCGTCATTTCTTGAAGACCATCTAGGAGGGCATACTTTTTTAAGGGTTATTTTATATTTTTCAGAAGAATCATTAATTAACATTGTCCAGCGTTTTGTGCTATTGCCAAAAAAAGTATACATTTTTTTCTAAGTAATCGAACATTTGTGACACTTCGGGAATGTGTTTTGTAGTATCATTTAAAATTGAATTTAATGAATGTGCTGCACAATGAACATAATTGGAACGAAACGGAAATTAGAATTTTGGGGTGCCAACGCTGAAGGCGTTTATACCCAGTGTGAGAAGAAAAGGAAAACTATGAGAGAATGTAAATAAAAATCTACAACCCCATCGAAGGAGGGGAGGGGGAAGGAACGAAAACGCCAAGCGAACGGATCGCCAAAAACTAGCAGGGCGACAAAGCGACCCAAAATCTAGTTGGCGCCGAAGTGGCACGAATAGAGGAAGAACCAGGAAGGGATCAATCACCAAAATGGATCATGGAGGAGAGAGGGAGGTGACAGTCAACACTGACTCTGTTTCGAATTGCAGTAGAGCATTTGATGTTCATGTACGAACTTAAATGTTTAAATGTTGAATTACGGTGGTTTGAATGGAATCTGCCATTTTAGTGTGTGTGTGTGTGTGTGTGTGTGGCGTATGTATAGTTTAATTTAGAATGAGGATAATTAAATAGTGTATGTGCTCTGATAATTGGGTTTTCGTGATTTTCGATTGATCTAAAAACATTCCTAACTAACTTAAAACTGAAACTACAGAGTGTTTTTTTTTCAGGTATAGAAGTTTAAGTTGGCATTACTTTCCAAGATGGCGACCGATTTAACAGCTGTCAAGTGATTTAGTTTGGTTTGGCAATTCATCATGAATAGACTCACGCCTGAACAACGCTTTCAAATTGTGCAATTTTATTTCGAAAATAATGGTCGCGATTTTCATAAGCGAATTTTCTTTAGCGATGAAGCGAACTTCTGGTTGAATGGCTACGTCAACAAACAAAACTGCCGCATTTGGAGTGAAGCTAATCCACAAGTGTATGTCGAAACACCGTTACATCCAGAAAAACTGACTGTTTGGTGCGCTTTATGGGCTGGTGGAATCCTTCTTCAAAAACGATGAAGGCCACAGCGTTACAGTCAATGGCGATCGGTATAGAGTCATGATTACTAACTTTTTCATTCCTGAATTGAACAATCATGATGTCCAGGAGCTGTGGTTCCAACAAGACGGCGCAACATGTCGCACAGCTCGTGCCACAATCGATTTATTGAAAGACCCGTTTGGTGACCGCCTAATTTCACGTTTTGGACCTGTGAATTGGCCTCCAAGATCTTGTGATTTAACACCGCTAGACTATTTTCTGTGGGGCTAAGTAAAGTCATTGGTCTATGCGGATAAGCCACAAACGCTTGACCATTTGGAAGACAACATTCGCCGTGTTATTGCCGATATACGGACACAAATGTTGGAAAAAGTCATCGAAACTTGGACGTCCAGATTGGACTACATCCGAGCCAGCCGTGGCAGTCCTATGCCAGAAATCATATTTAAAATGTAATGCCACAAGATTATCTTTCGAATAAAAAAAATTTATGTCGATCGAATAATACATTGTTGTTTTATTGCAATTTAAAGTTCTATACCTCTAAAAAAAACACCCTTTAGATATCGGCTCCAGATGTAGATTGTTGTGTATCACATCATTTCTAACGTACCAAGGTGCGTTAATCATGAGGCGTAGAATTTTACTTTGTATAACTTGAATTTTTTTTCATGTGGGTGGCAACTGCAGCACACCAAACAGGTGATGCGTACGGGATAACTGGGCGCAAAACTTGCTTGTTTAAGATAACTTTGTGTTCAAGGGATAGTGGAGATTTCTTCCCAATAAGGGAGATAGCTAAGTGAATTCTACCGCAGAATTTTTCTGAGAGATAGTCGATATGCTTTTTGTATGTTAGGTGGCTATCAATATGTAGACCCAGAAACATAATTTGCATTTCGTGCGTGCTCTTTTATAAGGGTTTATAACCCTCCAAATACACATTAAAAAACTTTTGCTTCATCATCACCCTGTCCCTACATTTACACAAATCAATTCCATATTTTTCGATTGCATTTAAATTTTCAGTTTTAATCCCTTGGGCAGTGCAATCGGCTACTGACCTGTATCCCACAAAGGACTCGCAGATTTTAATTTCGTTAAGTACATCATCCTTTTCTTTTATCTTAATATATCGAAACACTACGGAAAGTTGATCAGCTTTTGAAAGATCTTGTGTAGTATCCATAATAATTGCTAGAAATGGGGCTTTTTTTAATTTTCATAACAATATTTTCTCTAACTTTGGTTCCAAGCAACTCTTAACTATTTAATTTTGAATGGTGGCACTTAAATAATTTATTTCCCCCTTTGGCTTCAAGAGAAGTTCCTTTAAAATCGGATTACAATCAGTGGCGTAACGTGCATGCCCACAGTCCCCACACTGCAGGGGGGGGGGAGTCCAAGGCTTCTAGGAAGTCCAAAGCTAGACTGACGCCATTAACGTAGAATTTCACAAAATTAGCTTTATATTTCTTTTAATACAATTTTAAGCGATTTTCAAATTGGCGATCTAACATCATTGAAAATCAAAACTTTGATCGCTTATTAGATATCTTAGTCCAATAACCAAATCAAAAAACATTTTAATTTAATGTAATCCCCGCGACGAAAGAGATACTTTTCTTTAGTGGGTGTTCTTTTCAAACCTAAATTATTAACAGATAAAAAGAAAGTCAGACAGAAAATTGGATAAAATGCTAGAAAGATAAAAAAAATTCATCACTGTTTTTTTAGTATACTTCATGTTAGCGGTAGGGAGAAAAAAGAGACATGTTACTTTTTACTGAAGTAGCAAAGTAAATTATTGGCTTCTTTAACTCCCCCCCCCCCACACATGTATTTCATTTTCATCTAGCGAACTCGTAAATAACGTACATCTGTTATGCTTTTTTCATGAAAAATAGTATTGCGATACTTGAAAACACAGAGAGCATTTTAAATGATTATATGGTCTAGATTTATGATTTAGAAACCCATATGCCCACAGAAATTTCCACAGATTTATGAGTATTCAATCAAATAAAGCATAATGAGAAATATTTCACAAAACTGTTTTTAGAACATATATATTTTTATATTCAATGCACTTCAATATAGGGAGTGCTCCTTCGCTGTTAAAACATTTTGATCTCACTTTTCTCTTGTAATATTAGAACTGTTTTTTGTAAAAGGAATTAATTATTCTGATTCTTATACTGTTATTTTATTAATAAGACAAGAAGAGAGAGAGAGAAACGTGGTTCTTAAATGAGTGGAGTTAAAAAAACTTTGAGTGGTTCTCAAAAACGAAAAATTCGAAAGGAAAAGGAGTATAATATTAACAGCAACTATGCAAAATTGGATAACGTTTTAATATCCGCAAGTTCATCATCTTGTGCAAGTGCTAGTAGTAGTAATACCAGGGAACTTGATGAACGAATCCTGGAAGTGAAAATTAATCCACAAGAAAAAACACAGTTTCGGACACTTCAACTAATAAGGATACTCTATCTAAAGAAAAGGAGTTGGAAAATGAAAACGAAGAAACAAAATTGATCAGAATTGATTTTGCGCATTATGTAGGAACGCCCATAGATGCAGATTTAAGGGAACAAATTTTAAAATGGGGCCCATACCAACTAGAAGGTAATTTCCAAAAAGATGCCAAAGGAAGGGGCTTTTCATCATCTTATTATAGTTTCATATCCAAGGCAGGACAAAAGATCGAATGAAAATGGCTGTGCTGTTCAATGCGACTTCATGTAGCTTACTGTCAGGTATGTTGGCTTTTCGCTGATAGAACAAATATGTATTTTAAAGAAACCTGGTGTAAAGGTGTGAATGACTGGCAAGGAATATAAAAGAAAAATTAAAGAGCATGAAAATTCTATAGTTCATATCCAAGCATATCGTACATATGACATCTGGAAACAAAATGAAACGGTGGATTCATTATTGAAATGCAATTTAAAGAAGTTAATAAGGTTAGCCAAATCTTACGAAGAATCATAGACGTTACAATGACTCTAGCGATGTGCAATCTTCCTTTTCGGGGATATCGAGAAACTCGAGATTCGACTCAAAGGGGAAATTTTTTGAATATAATAGACCTCTTGGCTAAATATAACCCTCTTCTTAAAGTTCATTCGTCAGAAAAAACAATTCAAGAATATCTTAGCCCAAAAATTCAAAATGAACTTATTGCTATTAAAGGCTCTAGAATAAAAGAAAATACTGTTAAAAATATAAGGAAATGTTCTTTTTTCTCTATTATTCTGGACACGACACATGATATTTTAAAAAAAAGACCAATTAAGTATTATAATAAGGTATGTAACAACTTATGTTAATGATAATAATGAGCCAGATAATATCAGAATTTAAAAAAAAAAACGAAACGTTCTTAGGGTTTTTTGAGGCGGCAAATCAGACTGCAAAAAGTTTGGAAAATGATGTGTTAAATTTTCTTAATACACTGGACATTAATTTAGCGAAGTGTCGAGGACAAGAATATGATGGGGCAACCAACATGAGTGGAGCGTATGTGTGGGGGATTATAGAAATTAATTAAGGACTAACAACTAAGAGCAAATTACGTTCACTGTTCAACACACAACCTCAATCTTTTTCTAAACGATGCATGTAAAAACGTGCCTCATGTAAGAGAATTTTATGACTTTTGTCAAAAAATTTACACATTTTTTTGGCTCAGCATTAAAAGATGGAGTGATCTGAAAATTGTTTATTTATTTTATTTAATTTTAACGTCGCACTGTTCAGCTACACGAGGGCTTTTGGCGACGGACCACGTAATTTTGAACCATGGTCAAGTGACGTGGACGACACCTGAGCTGGCACCCCCCTCTCCTAACTACCACACCACACCAACGGGAGGACATTTCAGCTCTCGACAGATTTAACGTGCATCGCTGCCCTACACGGCGGGTCTTTAGTGGTACTGGGATCGAACTCGTGACCAGGCAAGCCACGATCCGATACCTATACCACTCGGCTACCGCGGCCACTCTGAAAATTGTGCAGAATAACGAGAACATTCAGCAGACTATTATATCATTATGCACGACAAGGTGGTCATCTCGATTTGACTCTGTAATATCAATTCGCTACAATTACATTTCGATTTTAAAAGTATATATATATATATATATATATATATATATATATATATATATATATATATATATATATATACTTTCAAATATTTTACTAACCAGTACTAAGCAAGACGAGAAACAGGAAGCTTTAGCGATTAAAAAACATATGGAAAAGTTTCAATTTGTTTCTTTGCTAATTTTCCAATGTCAAATTTTACAAAGCATAAATTTAACTTCAAAAGCATTATAAAGGTAAAGCTAAAAGTGTGTGTTGTGGTACATAGATACTGGAGTCCAAGCTTGTCCTTTTCTTGATCTATTCATAACTGTAATTAGGGGGCGGTAGGCCTAAATTCGGCGGGATGCCGGCAATAAAATTAAAGTCGATAATACTCACGAGAGAGAAATAAAACCTTAATCCATAACAAACAAATATTTATTACGCTTAACATAGGTAAATAACAATAACAAATTAATAATGGATTTAAAGGTAAGTAGTATTAGACAAAGAGGCACTTAAAGCAATGAAACACTTTCTACGGCGGGACGACTGGGAGAGTACGTCCGCTCGGTATGATTAAACTCGTAGCAGTGAGTTGTAGGCGGCGCGACCAGCGACAATAGCGGGGGTGTACAAGGTACAAACATCCCGGCCCACGTTGAAATACTTTCACATGTATACAAACAAATTTAAGTACAAGAAATATGATTACAAAAAATTAATATGCAGGCATATTCACTCAAATTTACATACACAAACATGGGCTATTACACAATATAAATGAATAATTAAAGTTAAATAAAAAATATAAAACACAGCACAGGATAATAATAAAGAATAAAGAAAATATATTTATCAGTTATACAAATCAAACATAAATGCAAAAAAAAAAATAATAATGGTAGTAATATATGAATGACAAAAATTATAATTATAAATACACACATTTTCATTCAATTGGCAAGATTCAGATATCTCTGACATTTCTTTTAATTATTTTTCCATCAGGGAGTTTAAGATTAACAACTCTTATTTTGTTGTCATTACCATAAAAAAACTTCTAAAATTCTACTAGTAAGCCATTTGGTACCAGGAAGTGATTCATTCTTAATTAACACGAGATTACCTATCTCAACGTTATTTTTACTGAATCTCCATTTGCTCCTTTCTTGTAAATTATTTAAATAATTTCTTTTCCAAACTTTCCATATCTACTGGGAAAGCCAATTAACTCTTTGCCATCTGGTTAATCTATTTCCTTTAACATTAATTAATTGAGGCTCTACAATAGCCGTAACAGGTCGACCAATTAAAAAGTGACCAGGTGACAAAGTTTCAAAATTATCAAAATCGGATGCAAGTGGTGATAGGGGTCTCGAATTTAAAACAGCTTCAATCTCGGCAAGTAAAGTAATAAACTCTTCAAGTATCAAGTTTGAACTTCCAGCTACACGTTTTAAATGAGTTTTAAAAGACTTAACACCTGATTCCCATAAACCACCAAAATTTGAAGACCTTGAAGGAATGAAATTCCAGTCTATATGTTCGTCATTAAAATAACTAACTAATGTTTCATCAGGAGCTTTAACTAAATCATGCAACTTTTTTAATTCAATATTCGCCCCTACAAATGTTTTTCCATTATTGGAAAACATCTTAGAACTTTTGCCTCTTCCGAAAAATCTTTTCAAGCAGGCAATGAAAGCTTTAGAAGTAAGGTCAGAGACAAAATCCAAATGAATTGCTTTAGTTGATAAGCATACAAATATTGAAACATATACTTTATTAAGTACTCCTTTGCGTTGATTTTTAAATTTAACCATAAATGGACCACAAAAATCGACTCCACAATTATTAAATGGATAGGGAGTAACCCTTTCCTTGGGCAAATCGCCCATTAATTGATTGGATAAAATGGGGGTTTTTTTGTTTTGTTTTTAAAACAAATGACACAATTATGCATAACTTGGCGTGTCAGATTTCTGCAATTAAGTGGCCAATATTTTTGACGAACATGATATAGCAAATTATTTGAACCAACATGAAGGTATTTTACATGATAATATTTTATGATCATTAAAGTTACAGCATGTTTACTACGTAATACAATAGGATATTTTTGATTTTTTGATAAAGGTGAATTTTTTAGTCTTCCACCTACTCTAATAATATTATTTTCATCAACTAAACAGTTTAAGGCAGATAACTTACTGCTACGATTAACTGGCTCACCTCCAAGGAGGCTTTTTATTTCATTACTAAATTCAGCTTTTTGCACTAATTTAATTGATTAACTTGATTGATCTCTTTAAGAGACAAAGGACCCGAAACTCGTTTATTTTTTGAAGATCTGGCGTTCAGCAGGAATCTGAAAATAAAACTAAGTACATGGATTAATTTACAATAAGTAATGGAAATTATATGATTACATAAATCGAATTCACTGGAGAGTAATAAGTTTTTAGATGGAGGAATTTTAAATTCCTTTTTCACTTCACAGTCATTAATGTTCTCTAAAAGTTCATCATTTTTAAAAATAGAGGATCAGGGCCCTTCCACCACAAAGGGGAGTTTATTAAATCTGAAACACTTAAACCTCTGGAAACGAGGTCTGCAGGATTTTTTTAGAAGAAATATGATGCCATGAAAAGTTTACAGTTAACTCTTGTATCTTTGCAACTCTATTAGCTACAAAGGTTTTTAGAAGGTGAGGTGGAGTCTTAATCCAGCTTAATGCTTCCAGCTTAAAATTTGGCTTTGCTGATTACAGGTCCTAAGAGACCAAGTGGGTCAAAAATACGTGCGATCTGGGAGAGCACATCTCTCTTCGTAAAGATATGATTGGTCGAAGGAGAAACTTTAAAACGAAAGGTGTCAGATGAACTATTCCACAAAACACCCAAGGTTTTTGCAATACTTTCTTCGCGTGATTGATTGAAATGTAGACCAGAGAAATTATTGGTGGAATGTGAAAAACACCATTTGTGCAGGGACATTCCAGCACTTTTAAATAGGTGAGTGATTGATTGATTGATTGAATATTAACGTCGCACTGTTCAGCTACACGAGGGCTTTTGGCGACGGACCACGTAATTTTGAACCATGGTCAAGTGACGTGGACGACACCTGAGCTGGCACCCCCCTCTCCTAACTACCACACCACACCAACGGGAGGACGTTTCAGCTCTCGACAGATTTAACGTGCATCGCTGCCCTACACGGCGGGTCTTTAGTGGTACTGGGCTCGAACCCGTGACAAAGCAAGCCACGGTCCGATACCTATACCACTCGGCTACCGCGGCCACTAAATAGGTGAGTGAGTTCAGTCTTTAGTGATTCCAGTTCATTTAAACTGCAGCATCCACTTAAGATATCATCCAAGTACACGTCATGAAGGACGATGCCAGCTGCTTTGGGAAAGTTTTCCCTTTCATCAAGTGAAAGTTGTTTTAATACTCGTGTGTGGAAAGGTAACATGCAGGAGTAGTTACATAAGTTACAGTTTTTAATTTAAAAATTTGGACAGGTTCGTTCAGACCTTTTATCCAAAGAATTTTTTGAAAATGTCTCTGATGGGGATGAATCTATTTGTCTAAACATATGACTAATGTCACAGCTGAAAAAATAGGCATGCTTTCTGGCACGAAACATAGAAAATAGATCATCTTGAATAACCCCGCCTTTAGACAATACATCATTAAGAGAGATATCAAGGTCAGTTTTTTGCGAGCCGTTAAAAACCACTCTTAAGAGACGAGAGTGGTTCCCTGCTCTAAGAACACCATGGTGAGGAAGAAAGAAACCTTCTGATGCTATATCATCTATATTTGTGATCTCTTCCATGTGATCTAAACTGAGATATTCTTCGATGAATTTTGTATAAAGATTATTTAATTTAGGATCGCGGTCTAGTCGTCTCCATAATTGATCAAGGCGTTTAGAAGCAATTGATCTGAAATCCCCTAAATCAACATTTTTCTGGATATTTTCCTTGAATGGTAGAGAAACAGAATATCTGCCACAAGGTTTTCTAAAATGTGTTTTTTGAAAGTGTTTTTCGCAGTAAGACAGTTCATCACTAATTATAGGTTGCTCTTCAGAAAGATTTTCAGTTTCCCAGAAAGAGCGTAAAGTTTTATCTAAAGTGTTCCAACCTTTAGAAAGAAAACAATGATTAAAATAACACGGTTCGTCAATGGATGATCCCAAAACTCAAAAATGATTGCAAAATGATTGTAGCATTTAGCTGTAAATGCTACAGGACTTTTTCGAAAACATAAAAGCAGTTCTAAAATGTTGGGATGCAAATTTGGTCCCGTATATAAACTTTGGTTTAACGATGACTGTTCATCTTCATGTGCTGAACCATCAAATACTATTCGAATACGACTTGTGGTTTTGTCGCTACGTATCGCTGCATGATGGGGTAGGTAAAATCCCTGACTATCCAATAAAGAATCACAAGAAGTACGCTCAACAATACCTTTCCTAACAGTCATCAATTACATCCTTATACTCGCAGAACAACTCGTGATCACATTTAAACCTACGAACCAACCCCTCAAAACGCTTACGTGCGACAGTTTTATTATTTTGTAAAGCCTCTCTCATACCTGGTTTCCATGGCAAATTTACACGATATCGACCATCTACGAAATTAACTGATTTATCAAACTCACTAAGTATCTCTTCATCCCCATTACCTAAAGTCACCGAACCCTTGTCAAGTATTCCTAAACTTTCTATCTCCCAAAATCTCCTTAGCTCAGTCGAAATTGATTCCTCTTCACTGTGAACCAAATGTACCAAAGTACAATCACTCCGCTCATCACACTTTCCCTGAAGAGACCATCCTAGGCTAGTCTCGACTGCAACCAATGATGAATTTAATCTTTTAATCCGATGTGTTAAAGACCAATAAAAATCGGAACCTATTAACAATGAAATTTCACAATTCTCAGAAGATTCATTACAACTGAATGTTAGCCTAAACCCTTTCGACTCCATTTCTGCCCACGCATCTGGATTAGGTAGGCTAAGTGTTGCCTTTGAAATTTCCTCAATTTCCAATGCCTCAATCACAGTCTCTTCTCCGCTTAATATACTCCTTAGCCTAACCTCGACCTTACTACAAGTTTGTTTTTTAGGAGTTTTACAACCGAACGAAAAAATATTTAGCCTTTCCGAACCCAATATTTTCAACCCCAACCTCCGAGACACATTTTTTTATGAACGACTTCTCACTTCCTTTATCAAAAAGGCAAAATATCTTATCCGATGAAGAACGACCTATAATTTCGGCCTTCACACATTGCAATAAAACTCCACCTCTGTTATGAAAAACAGAATTTGAAGACGTAGTCTTAACGTCAACATTCTTTTCCTCCAAATCCAAATGCGAATTTTGCTTAGATTTTTCTAACTTAAAACAAATAGCACGCGCATGTCGACCTTTACAATACGAACAAACCTCTTTCTTGCACTTTTTAACATAACAAGCAGTGTTGCAACAAATGAAACATCTCCCTTCTTGAATTAATTTAGCTCTATTTTCTGAACGCATAAATTCTCACACAAATCATACATATGAGTATTCTGGGAACAAAATAAGCAATTCGAGAATGCAGCCGTCATCAATTCGTTTGCAGAGGAAAACGATTTATGAGATGGGTGGAATCGAGAATGACCTTGAACCCTTCGATTTGACTGTGGATAGCTATGAGACGTTCTTTCGAAATACTTAGTATTGGAATAGGAATTATTATTTTTCAATTCTAGGTCATGCGGTTTTACTAGAAATTCTGTGCGTTCGCGACTTTCTACTTCGCTTCGCAAATATGCAGTTAAATCAGTGATTTGTGATTGTGTTTCATTATGTTTTTTATAATATTCTAATGCTAAATCAGGGGGAATAGCTTTCATAATTATCGGAAACAAGAGACAACTATAGGAATCGGGAGAGATTTCAAGAGATTCAAGTCCCCTTATATTAATTTCTAACTGATCATATAAATTTCTTAACGCAATAACATCAAACGATTTACGGACAAGGGTCAGATTTAACAAGCGATTCATATGAAAGTCAACAATAAGTTCTTTACGTCCGAACCAATTTTCTAAAATTTTCATTGCTTTTGCATAATTTTCCGATGTTAGAGTTAAGCCTCGTATAGCCAATTCTGCATCAGATGTGACAACCGATTTCAAATAGGAAAATTTGTCCACATCATTTAAACTCGAATTTTCATGTACTGCGGAATTAAATCTAGCCCAAAAACTGGGAAAACTACTGATATCCTTGCCCGAAAAAGATTCTAATGTAAGTTTAGGTAAACGCGGTTGATTTGTTAAAATAGAACTAACTGTACTATTTAAAGGAAGTGTTATGTTTTGTGGTTGATTTTCCACCGAATTTTGAATAGCAGTGTTCGAAACTGATTCTACATAACGTTCAGCACGGATTTTCCAAATTATAAATTTATCTCGATATTCTTCGTGAGTTACGATTTCTTCTTCTAGACTCTCAATATTTATTAAATTCTCAATTTCCTTATCGAGTGTACTCAGCTCTTCAAATTTAGAAATTAATTGCATATATATCTCATGTACTGTTGTTTTATCAGCTGTATTGCTTATTTCGGATTCTAATTTATTAATTTGTTTTGTCACGAGGGATCTCGAAACAGATCGAGTCTTTTTCGTTCTTTCTAATATAGCCTTATTTGCTGCATCCATTTTAAACCAAAACACTATAATTGCAAACAAATATACAAATGACAACACCAATTCTGAATGCAACTTAGTACAACTTTCAAACAAAATTCAGCTTAACAATATGCATACAAATAAACAAAACTATACCAGAGCAACCTTCCAAATACCGACAGTTACGAATAAACCAAAATCAGAAATGATGAGAAATAAACTTAACTAGGCAAATACCGAATTCAAAGTTAGACAAAACGAAAGTACTCACCCCCCCATCACGCAGCAAATGACCTTCCCGGCCGATGCACCATGTAGCGAATTATAAACGAAGCAATGTCCATAATTATTTCGAAACGAAAGGAGTGTGTATCTGGGCGAATTAGTTAGACAGTCCACAATAAGTAGTTCCATGAGATAATTTAGGTATAGTAATGTTTAATTAGATACGAATTGCCGCGATGCGGCTTACATTCTACGATACAAGTTACACACACACTCACGATCTTTACAATTTTAATACAGATGTGCGCACACCAGCGCCCTCGCGTGGTCAATATTTTGGCACACGGGTATTTCTATGCTATTATTTAGAAGCGGAGTTTTAGTTTTAGTTTAGGGGCGAAACAGAGAATTGTGCTGTAACTCTGGCAAGTTTCACATGGTGTAATTTTTATCTTGCAATGTGAAATTAAATGTCTATAGGTCATGCACTGATAACATCTCCTCTCTTTCTTTAACTTATAACATTTCTCTTCATTAGAAAATATTTGTCATCCGATTGAAGTGTGCGTATCAGAATTACAAAATATGCAAACATATTTAATAACCTTAGATGAAAAAATATTATGTTTGAATTTAGGTTGTTGTCGTTGATACGATAAATTTCTCGGATGATATCTAGAATTTTCTGGGATTTTTTGTTAATTCCCAAGTGCAATGTTTTCTGACTAGCGAGATTCAATTTCAAATTTAACGAATTTCATTAATTCCCTAATATCCCCAATATTTTTAGAATCTTTTTGACGATGAAATTCTACAACTAAATCATGTGGAAGTTGCTTAAGCATTATTGGAATTAATAGATGTCCGTGATTCCCTGATGCGATACCCATATATATATATATGGAGTCTAAATTTCTCTTATATTTATTTCACTTTCGTCATGCAATTTTCTTAACACTTTTAGATTAAAGGAGGATTGAACTGGCTCAATCTCTAATAGCTTATTCACGTAACAACTAATTAAATATGGTCCTGTCTACCATATCTATCCTTCAAAAGATTTAAACAAGATTTATAATTATCCTCGGTAAGAGCAAAACCGGAAACAATTTTAGAAGCTTCACCAGATAAAAAGGATTTTAAATGAATAAATTTATCCACATTACTTAATGATTCATTAGCATCAATTGCATTTGTGAAGCTATTAATAAATTCAAGATAAGTGCTGGAATCGCCACTAAAATTAGGAATTCGAAGTTTTGGCAAGTTTAGAGAAAAGGCAGAATTATATTGGTCCTCACATTAGATTCATTTGCATCTTTGGAATTTACAACTGGCTGGCTTAGATGGATTTTGTTAATTTTACCTTTGATTTTATATCTGACTTCATTTATATTTTCTTCATATTCAAGAGAACCTTCTATTTCTGCTTCAAACAATTCTTTATCCGAGAGTAAATCCTCTATTTCTTTATTAAGTGTTTGCAGCTGCATTAGCTTAGCATCTAAATTTAATAAATATTCCGAGAGCTGTTCTTGGTGAGATTCGTTCTGGCTATCAAAGGTATCCAAGAACGATTTCACTTTATTAACAAACTTTGTAGAGGCAGAACGAACCGTTTTTCTTTTAGGTCTAATTTTCTCGATAGTTTCCATTTTTAAATGAAACAAAATTTTACAGTACCTTTAAAAGTCCGCGAAGACGTTGATCCAGATTCAATTAATACAAAAAGCACAAAATTAAAAACACCGCACACACACTTGGTTCCGAGTACTTCCAATTTCCCGGGTTTCGGCACCATAAAATAAAGCTAAATGTGTGTGTTGTGGTACATAGATACTGGAGTCCAAGCTTGTCCTTTTCTCTTGATTTATTCATAACATTTCGATAAACTTCAATAAAACAAAACTTAATAATTTTACAAATATTAAATCCTCAATTTAACTATTAGACTGAAATTATTATAGAAAACAACGGCACTCCCAGAAGCCGAAGCCAAGATCAAGATTTTTAAATAGAAAAAATCCGCGATAAACAACAACGGCCAAACGCGCTGAAGCCAAGTTTCCGATTCTTTTCTGCTACATATCGTTTTCGTCGGCATGCACCCCACGGGGGTCTGAGCGCAGTGACCGATACGCTCCACCCACGCAGGGGACGATAATTTACAATACATTACAATCACCAAAAATAGATTTGGAAAACGCTAAGACCATGTTAAATTCTAGCTTAACGTCTGTCGAGAATCTTCGTAACAATTTTGCTAATATAAAGGAAGAAGCTATTGGTTTGCCTAAAAAATGGGGTATCAACCCGGAGTTTGAAAAAAAGAGACATAGGAAAGTTAGACAGTTTTTCGATGATTTCAATGCTGATGAAAAACCGCAAGACAGAGAACGATTGTTTGAGGTGGATGTTTTTAAGACCAATGTTGATGTTATTACTACTCAATTAAAAAATCGCTTTGAGAGTATGAATGGCATTTACAAATCGTTCAGTTTTCTTTCTCCCCAAAATATTGTAAGCACTACAAATGATCTCTTATATAATGAAGCCAGTAATCTTCAAAAAGTATATAGACTAGACCTATCTAGTGAATTTCCTAATTAAATTATGTCTCTAAAACTCAGTTTTTAGTGAAGATTTAATTAAGCTAATCGATAAAAGATTTAGGTAATTTTTTGATGATTCAAAATAAATTTGCTGCGCCAAGTTTACCAGATGTATGTATTGCGGTTTTATTGTTTTTGACTCTTCCAGTTACTTCTGCAATAGCGGAAAGGTCATTTTCTAAATTAAAATTAATAAAAAATTATCTACGTTGTACGATATCAGAACAGAGGCTCTCCTATTTGTTTTTAATAAGTATTGATCAAAAAGAAGCAAGAAAATTTGAATTGGATGAATTAATTAATAACCGACTTTGCTAAGAAAAATGTGAGACATTTTTGTGATTTACTTCATGAGTGTAGTGCTGTATATTAGCTAGTAGTGTGTGTCGCGAACAACCCAACGAACTAGTTACTTTTGTAGTTCAACCTGAGTGGTACTGCGAGAGTGTAATCTGTAACGTCGTGAGTAGCTATCCATCAATAAACAAATCTTTACAGCTTAATATACAAATAAAAGCAAACTTTATTTGCTAACAATTTGTAAATGAAGAAATATAAATCCAGATTAAATGCCAAGCCTGTGTGGTCAGTTCATATTCTCCTGCTCAACGCCACCGGCGTTCCTCGTCTTTTTCACTCTCTCTCGGGGATTTTGTCTTTTCTCCGGTCTTTTTCTCTTTCTCTCTCTCCGGGTCTCTTCTCTCTTACTCTCTCTCTCCAGGTTTTTTTTCCGGTCTTTTTTTCTTCTTGTCCTCAAAAACAACCCTTTTTAAACAACAGGGGTGTGTTCACAACACGCCCCTCGCTACTTCTTATTCGCCGGTCAGCAAAGTCTCTCTTGACCTCCCTCGTCCTATTGGCGCATAACACGCCAAAACACACCCGAGCTGTCTGGTCCAAGGCGCCATAGTTCCTTGTCCGCAGCTGGACACACTGGCCCATCACGCCACCTGTTTCTAGTATTCCCTTCCATATAACACTAGAAAAAGACAACATGGTTATTTTTTTAGATAGGCTTCGCCTATTGTCAATGGGGCGCCGAACTCTTAAGTCTATTATGCCGACCCGTCTGCAAACTTCACTCCCTGAGTTCAGACAATAAACAATGGCCCCATGGCCACGTGCACCGGTCATTCCACAGCTGGTTGATCGTAAAACATTCCGGGACAATCGATGGGTGAGGCACTTGTCCTTGACCAGCTGGTAAAACCATAACATTTATCGAAAGATGGGAATTCACAATAGACTATGTCACAACTCCTTCCCCCTAAAAAAAGTCCATTTCACGGGACTGCTCTGGTCTTAGTTGGATTCAGTTCTTAGAAGTCACACACATAAAGATCGTCCCATCAATGAGATTGATCAGGGCAGCAATCCCGGTATTAAACACAATTTAAAAAATAACATAATACATGAATGAAATTTCAAAAAAAAAAAAAGTACACTTCACACAATTAGATCTTAAGATCCGAATCTCGGATTCTTTTTCTCAAAGTTACATTTCACCTTTAAATTATAATTTTTAAACAAAATGCGTCAAAGGCCAATCTCTTACTAACCATCTACACTTAATCGCGCCTGACTACAGAAGTAAACATCTGTTGGCCTACGGTTGACTAAGAGACATCAGAGATTGTCACTAACATCCATTTTCTTCCACAATGTACACAGATACACATACACACATATAAATAAAACAGTAATTTAAATATACATAATAATTAATAGCAAAATCTACAAACTACTTATTCCAATCTACTTAGGCCGTCCGCGTTTCCATGGAGCCTCCCAGGTTTGTGTTTGATTTCAAAATTAAACGGCTGTAAACTCAACGCCCATCTTTGTAACCTAGGATTAGTGCTCCCCATCTTGTTTAGGTACCTTAAGGGGTTGTGGTCGGTTTCTATAATAAATTTTTGCCCGTCTAAATAATGCTTTAATCGCTTTAGACCAAAAATTATCGCAGCTAATTCCCTTTCCACCGTGCTGTAGTTTCGCTCCGCCTTAGAAAAGTTTTTGCTTAGGAAAACAATGGGGTGTTCTTCCCCTTCTATTCTTTGCGATAAAACAACCCCAGCACCCACCTCACTCGCGTCCGTTTGCAGGATGAATTCCGTGGCAAAATCTGGGGCAAACAATATGGGTTGGGTGACGAGCTTGGCTTTTAGCTCCTCGAACGCTTTCCCACATTTCTCATCCCAAGTTATCTTCTCTTTCTTAATTTTCCCTTTCAGTGCGTCGGTCAAGGGTGAAGCTATTGTGCTGTAATTTGGGATATAATGAGAGTAGTACCCCACTAGACCGAGAAAGGATCGTACGTGTGTTTTAGTGGTGGGCGCGGGAAATCTGCTATAGCTTTTATCTTCAAATCACTCGGAGACCTACTCCCTGAACCAATTCGATGCCCTAGAAATAAGACTTCCTCTTGAGCAAACTTACATTTAGAGGGTTTCACTTTAAGCCCCGCCTTTCTCAATCTTCCTAAAACTATGTCGATATGCTTTACGTGATCTTTCCACCCTTGGGAAAAAATGGCTATATCGTCTATGTACGGCAATACAAACTGCTCCAACCCCTCTAAAACTTGGGCCATCAATTTGCAAAAATAATAGGGCGCACATACTAACCCGAACATCATTTTCTTGGGGATATAAGTGCCAAATGGAGTAACGAAAGCTGCGTATCTCTGAGCTCTCGGCGTGAGCGGAATCTGAAAGTAACCTTTCGACAAATCCATCACCGTTACATAGGGAGCCGCACTCACTTTTTCTACTATCTCTTCCATATTTGGCAAAGGGAAAAATTCAGCTCGAGTTATCTCGTTCAATCGACGATAATCAACACAAGGACGAGGGTCTTTATTTGGGCTTTCTACTAAAATAAGGGGCGAAGTGTAATCGGACTGTCCTATCTCTATTACACCCAGTTCCAACAAACGTTTAATTTCTTCTCGCAATATGTTAATTTGTCTCGAGACATCCGATAAGGTTTTGTTTTAATGGGCTTGTCCGAGATCAATTCAATATCCATTCGCATCATGTGAGTCGTCCCAGGGTCTGGGGAAAACACGTCCTTATTTTTAGTAATGACTTGTTTTAATTCGTCGATCTGAGAGGGGGATAGTTTAAGTTGCAGTTGACTTTCCCGCAATATTTCGTGATAGTCAAACTTCGTGCATTGTTTATCTGGATAAGGAATTTTCGCATCTCCCTCTATGTCATCCGAGACCTCTTCTACAACCAGGCTTACCAGCTCGGGTCTCCGATGATACGGTTTTAGTAAGTTTACGTGATAGTACTACGGTCCCTTCTTCCTGGTAGATCTATCACATAATTTGTATCCGAAATTCTACTAAGTACCTTTCCCGGCCCTATCCAATTCACCTCAAGTTTATTTTGTTTAGAGGTAGCTAACACCATTACCAAATCCCCTTCTACAAATTTCCGTTCCACGGCATCGCGATCGTACCACGTTTTCCTTTTAAGTTGGCATTCTTTCATCCTAGTGATCGCAATATCTTGGCAACGTTTAAGTCTATTATTTAACTGCAATATATATTCCACTACCGATTGACTCGTGTTTCCCTCCTCCATCCATTCCTCGTAAACTAACGTTTGGGGTGTTCTCAAATTCTTTCCCATGACCAACTCGGTGGGACTGAAACCTGTACTCTCGTGCGCAACCGTTCTGAGAGAGAATAATGCCAAAGGAAGAACCCCCTCCCAATCTTCTCCCGATTCCACGCACAAAGACTTAATTACGCGCTTGATGGTTCTATGCACTCGCTCCACTGCATTGCTTTGGGGGTGGCTGACTGATGACCTCGTCACTTTGATGCCGAACTTATTGAAAAAGGTGGTGGTCAATTCACTAGTGAAAGAAGTCCCCAGGTCGGATTGTATTTCGCGTGGGAATCCTATCCTAGAAAAGATACTCAAGAGGGCGTCTATTACGTTCGGGGAAGTAATACTCTCCACCGGAATAGCTTCCGGGTACTTAGAGGCTACACAAATTGACGTAATCAGATATCTGTTTTGCTTTGTTGAGACAGGGAGAGGTCCCACAGCATCTATATTGATTTTAGAGAATACCTCCGAAATAATTGGCACTAATTTCAGGGGTGCTTTCGCCTTATCTCTCGGTTTCCCTACTCGTTGACACGAATCGCAAGTTTTGACGAACTCCTCCACGTCTCTGTACACGTTCGGCCAAAAAAAATGCCTTAGAATTCTATCTTTGGTTTTCGTCACCCCCAGATGCCCCCCTATTTCGTCATGGCTAATTTGTTAATGTCGAGTCTAAACTTTATGGGTACGCATAGCAGTCTGACCTCCTCCCCTCGCTTAGTTTTCGCGACTCTAACTAATTTCCCCTGATGACCCTAAATTCTTTGTCTATTCCTGTTTGGGCCTTATCCCATAATGGTTTTAGATCGGGGCATTTTCTTTGTTCCTCTTTAAATTCAACACCATTCACTTTCGCCAAACTCTTTCCCCCTTCTCCTTCAAAAGCGGGAATGATAAAGCTATCGTCTTCCCCTCCCTCGGACGGGGGAATCCGTAAGTTCAAACTCCGCTTCGTTCGCCTCTTTTTCTTTCTCGGGGAAAAATCTCTTTTGTTTACTTCTAGTCACCACTGTGTTAACCAAGTGCACCCCCTGTTCGTCTGACTCAAGCAGTTCAGCCGTTCGGTTTCCCAATAAATATAGATCATTGTCACTACTATCCTGTTTTATTGCAGCCTTGGTATAAAACTCTCCTTTCTTCGTTTTGATTTTAATTTTAGCCAGAGGCAAACAGTGGCAAATCTCATCTAATGGGCTTTTCAACCAAACGTATCCACCTAGGAGGTCATCTTTATTAATCCAGCTCCGCGAACAGACGTCTATGGATGACCCCGAATCTCTTAGACATACGCGATCAATGCCATTTATTTCCATGTTCATTTTGAATTTTTTAAATGGGTCGTAATTCCCGGTATTTAAAGTTAAATTAGCTACTGTTTCGAAATTATTTTTCCTTAATCTAGGGCACACTGGCTTTATGTGCCCTGTCTCATTGCAGTAGTAGCATATTATGGGCTTCCTCTTCTCAAATTGATTATCCCCCGCCCTGGGGCACTCCCTCCTAATTTGCGAACTCCCCTGGCTTACCTCATGCTTATAAGGATCCCTGTTCAAGGGCCCGATATTTTTACTCTTACCACTAAAATGCGCAGATTTATTTTTACTTTCGAAAGGCTGTTTATCAAAGGTTCTACGCTCCCAGGTTTTCGTCGGACCTGTTTTTTTATGCACTCTTCTAATCGCCTCAAAATGATCCAATTTCTCAGCTAAACTTTTAGCCTCCTTGAAACCATCCCACGAATCTAGAAAATGGTCTACTAATTCACTTGGTGCTCTTTTTTTTATCTGTTCTGTCACTAGTAGCTCTTTTAATGCGGCGAAATCACCCACTTTCATCCCCGCTAGCCAGTTGTCCAGGTAGGACCTTAGTTCGAATACTAAATCCGCCCACATGGCCCCAGGTCTGCGTTGATGCGACTCAAATCTATCTCTAAGGGCTATCGGCGTGAGTTGGAACCGGGCCAAGAGTAGATTTTTTATGTGGGGGTAATCGTCGCTTTTCTCTAAAGGTTCTTTCGCTACTATCTCCGCAATTTCTATGGGAAGTAAAGGAATGAGTTGGGAGACCCATCTATCCTCAGCCACTTTTCTTTTATCGTCTGCCTTTCAAATATTTCAAAAAATAAATTAATGTCTGCATTTTTTGCATCAAATTTAGGCACCAAGTCTTTTAAATTAACACGTCTATTTACCCCTTGCCCTTCTAAATCGGCAGACGATACACTAACCGTCTCAGTGGCGTTAGACAATCTTAACCGCTCCAACTCATATGCTCTAGTCTCCTGCCTTTCCTTCAATTCCCTAGCCTCCTGCCTTTCCTTCAATTCCCTAGCCTCCTGCCTTTCCTTCAATTCCCTAGCCTCCCGTTTTTCCGCCAAGATACCCTCCAACAAACTTTTAACCGATTCTTCGTTATAGTCTTCGCTCTGACAAATTCTATTCTTAATTTCTGATTTGGTTAGAGTACTATTGACTTCGACTCCCAAATCTATCGCAACCTCTAACAATACCTTTTTTTGTTTGCTTTAAAAGAAACGCCATCGTGCTTTAATAAATACAACACTAAATCCAATCTCAATTGTCTCTAAAACAAATCAAATATCCAACATAAATCAACACTACACTATACACTACACTCAGTTGTACTCCACAAACTTATACAACTACCAAACGTAACTAACCGTACACTAAACCTAGACTTTAATTATACTTCACAAAATAATAAAAATACTCAGAGTAACGTGACAATACACTACGCAAAAAACTGTGCTAACGAAGCAAATATACTACTGTATACTACGACCTAACTCAATAAACAAACATACATACAAACATAGCAAATCAAACACTGCAAACAAACTTAATAATTTCTGTAGTCTCTCAGTCTATACTTTTAACTTTAACTAGCATTATTTTCCTTACAAAATTTTACATTAACTAAAAATAATGTATTGCTGCCCCGATACGATACTCAAAGAAAAAGACTGACCTTAACATTGCAGGTGAAAACACTGGAAACCTCTTCTTTATCCTTCTCCGGGAAAACGGAAGGCAGGCACTTCGCGGGCACTCTTCACAAGCAGGAACGGGAGACACTTGCATCCAGCACTTCTCACAGCTGGGAAATCCAGGAATTAGGGGTCATTAAACTCGCTTCATCACAATCGCACACGGCTGGCCTTTTTTTTTTCTTCAAATAAAATAAAGGATTCGGGCATCTGTTCACTTAAATGCCGGATCAACACCGCTGCCACCAATTTCATATACTTATATTAGCTGTAACGTCGTGAGTAGCTATCCATCAATAAACAAATCTTTACAGCTTAATATACAAATAAAAGCAAACTTTATTTGCTAACAATTTGTAAATGAAGAAATATAAATCCAGATTAAATGCCAAGCCTGTGTGGTCAGTTCATATTCTCCTGCTCAACGCCACCGGCGTTCCTCGTCTTTTTCACTCTCTCTCGGGGATTTTGTCTTTTCTCCGGTCTTTTTCTCTTTCTCTCTCTCCGGGTCTCTTCTCTCTTACTCTCTCTCTCCAGGTTTTTTTCCCGGTCTTTTTCCTTGTCCTCAAAAACAACCCTTTTTAAACAACAGGGGTGTGTTCACAACACGCCCCTCGCTACTTCTTATTCGCCGGTCAGCAAAGTCTCTCTTGACCTCCCTCGTCCTATTGGCGCATAACACGCCAAAACACACCCGAGCTGTCTGGTCCAAGGCGCCATAGTTCCTTGTCCGCAGCTGGACACACTGGCCCATCACGCCACCTGTTTCTAGTATTCCCTTTCATATAACACTAGAAAAAGACAACATGGTTATTTTTTTAGATAGGCTTCGCCTATTGTCAATGGGGCGCCGAACTCTTAAGTCTATTATGCCGACCCGTCTGCAAACTTCACTCCCCGAGTTCAGACAATAAACAATGACCCCATGGCCACGTGCACCGGTCATTCCACAGCTGGTTGATCGTAAAACATTCCGGGACAATCGATGGGTGAGGCACTTGTCCTTGACCAGCTGGTAAAACCATAACATTTATGGAAAGATGGGAATTCACAATAGACTATGTCACAAATCTTTATTGTGTCCATGCTTTCTTATGAGTAACAGTAGTTTTGTCTTTGACTTTTTGACAATTTATGCTAGAATTTTATCGAACTTAAGGTCAAGCTCATCCCGGGATTCATAAACGAAGAATTTGGTAAGTGATACCTTTTTTTCTATCATAAGGATCTGACATCGAAAATATTATTTTACAGTGTTTGTATTTTTCTTAGTGTATCGTTTTTATTTAAGTTACCAGGTTATCAGTCGACTGTGTTGTTAGATTTTCCAATTTATTAAATACTATAAATACTCTAATGTTAAACGTTGTTTACTTTGTTTACTCAGACACAGGTTCATTTTATATTCAGTTATAAGTTTAATATTTAAATATTTTTACGTAATGTGTAAAGGTGCATCATGTTACGGTTTTGCAATTCTGTATATACACTTATGTTCATAAATTAAGGATAATTCAGAATCACACGGAAATTGAACTCTAAAGTAAAAATTTCATCTGTAGAATTATCACACACATCTTGAAGAAAAATATGCAAATTACAGGAAACCACCAGATGGCGCGGAAACTACGTCAAAATGACGAGAGTGTAAGAGAGGGATATACAAGGAATGTTGGCAAAGAAGTAAAATTGTTAACCAATTGCCGTCATACCACTAAGCAGAAAGAAAAACCCCACTCTCGTCATGCCCCGTATCGAAGACTTGTCCTGCTATGTGTTTGAGGACTGTTTTTACAGTCCAGATGCCCAAAAAGAAACGCATATTCAACGCCTATTCAAGTAAAATTTTTCACAAGCGCTTTAAAAGCCTTTTAGTGCAAAAACCACATAGTTATGGCACAAAGGAAGTATTTGGATGACTTTTTACTTGGTAGAATTATTGGATGACTGCAATGTGGATTTACACAGCTGGAAGTATCTGAGGAACTTGGAATCGCCCAGAGTGTCATCTCCAGGCTTTGGCAACGATAACAAGATGATGCTAATGTGAGTAGATGTTACAGCACAGGTAGCCCCCGAGTTACGACGCCGAACGAGGACCGGTATTTGGCAATTACTGCCAAAGAAACAGACGGAGCACAGCATCAGATCTGTCTCGTCAGCTCTCTTCAACTACCAGTACGACAGTTTCAAGGCAGATCTTGTAAATACACTTAGGACACATTGCTCTATATGCTGGTAGGCCTGTCAGATGTGTTCCACTTACCGCAACTCACTGTCGCCTGTGATTAACCTGGAGTAGAGAGCATGCATTGTGGACACCACAACAGTGGTCTTGTGTGATGTTTTCCGACGAGTCAAGGTTTAGTTTGCAGTCTGATTCTCGCTGGATTTTAATATGGAGAGCACCAGGTACCCGTTACCACCATGAGAACACCACTGAACGACACCGTTATGGTGGTGCAGGATGGCTCATTTGGGGAGGAATTATTCTTGGTTCCCGAGCTGCCCTGCATGTTCAGAGTGTAACGATGACAGGCCACATCTATCGGGATGTCATTCTGGAACAACATGTACGTTTGTTTCGGGGCGCCATGGGTGCTGAATTTCTGTTTACGGATGACACCACCCGTCCTCACCGTGCAAACATTGTAGACTAATGCCTTCAATCGGAGAATATCACCCATAAGGATTGGCCAGCATACTCAGCGGACTTGAATCCAATAGAGCATGTGTGGGATATGCTTGTCCGACGAATTGCAGTCCTTCAACCTCCTCCCACCTTTCTACCGGAACTTCGGAGGGCATTGCTTGATGAGTCGTGTAATATCCCCCAAAATCAGATTGATATTTTGATACTCAGCATGCCTAGACGTTGTAAGGCCTGTATTGCATCGTCCGACATACATACTTCGTATTAACCATCATACTAACCATGTTATAGTGGGGTTTTTTGTAAATAGGTTCATTTTTGAAATTTGCTCCAGGGAGTAAAAATCGCAATTTTTATTAATTATGTCAAACATATAGCATCTTTTTTGCTCTTTACCTTTTGTTTAATGAATAGACTTTACAAATAAATTTGTTTTGCTTCTGCCTCTTTCTTTGCCTGAACTTCATTATCCTTAATTTATGGACATGAGTACATATATATCTGGCTTGGGGCCCAAGATCTGACCTTGCGGGGGGCCCAATTATTTTCCGTTACGCCACAGATCATAATTATATAGCTAGTGTACAATTGATATGAGATTTCCGAATTAGGAATTGGGGCCTCTTAAAGGTAGATTGCTAGCCGCTAAAGTAATAATAACATTAATTATTTAATGCAATACTTTTCGCCAAATAGTAAATTTACTATTGATTTCATTATCTAATTGAATGTCAATTGTATTTCCTGGAAGCCAATTGTTATAAGACAAAGGCGAATTAATATGCTGAAGTGAATTCTCATGATCAGTAATAGATTGTGTAAAACTGCTTCTAACGGAAATACCATTAATCCATGCTGATGAATACAATTTGTATTGACCATCTGCTATCAACCAATAGAAGAGACGATATGATTTGTTTAAAATAATTGAATACAACCATGGTCTTAATATTTTTATATCGGCTGGTAGAACCCCCTCAGTATAGAGGGCACTGCTTGTAAAAACCTGCTTTGTTTACAGCAGAGATCTGTACGTGACCGAGTGCAGACGCACTCCATATTCAATTAAACTGATTATTTAATCTTTCCCTTATCTTCGATGATTAAATAATTTTAAATTGAGTCTAATAATTTGATGATATGAGCGTTGATTGATATAAAAGCATTCAACCACTTACGAAACAATGATTTCTACCAATGATGACCGAAACACCGGCCTTGTTCAAATATAAATAATGAAAATGTGAGAAGCATCGGTTTGATACTGGATCCTTTGGAAATGCTCCTTGAGGCATAAATGGGCCCAGCTTGAAAATTATTTTTCTTTCGAATTCTATAAGAATGTCACCAAATTTACCTCTATTTGAAGACGATATATTAATTGATTATTCACATTCCTTAGAATATTTGTTACATTGTACTTCTATAGACTGATAGACCATGTTCTTCAGAAGATTTTAAAAATATAATAAAATAAAATTGCTTTATATATTCTGGTTCATCAGCCAACCTACAAAAATAGTCATTCGTGTCCTATTAAATCTCTAGTTGTTTCTCATTGAAATTAAGACATTGTGAGAAATTAAATATAAAAGTCTCGATAAATACTCATATTTTTAATGCGAATGTTGTAATATGCACAAATATTGTAATTAATACATTTTTATTCTTAAATTATTTTTCGATTATTTGTTAACTGACATTGTAAGTTTATTTAAACACAATTAGCATACGTAGCAAATACACATAACTCAAGTGTCTTTTATACAGATTGATTTTATATATTGTGAAACATTCTTATATGTAACAAGAATAATCTTATTCATTCATGAATATTCTTACATATAACATGACTTTATGTATTAAAATATATAAAAAATATTATAAATTACACTATTTTGTTTAAAGGCTACACAGTACTCTTTTTCAAAAACCTTTTTGGAGGCAGTAATATTAAAAGTAATTTATGATTTATTTTCTGATTGTAATACTGATTTTCAAAATAAGAAGTCAGTTTGTCAAGCTATTATTTTAAAAACATAATGTTATAAAAAAATGTTAATCTTTTATAAAGTACTCAATTCTTAAATTTATTTATTTTAAGAATTTTTTTTCTTAAATTATTAGGAACAAAAGTTAGTACGTACTTTAAAATCGGTTCCCCTGTTGGATATCAATAATTATTTTTATATCTTAAAAAAATGCGAAACATTTAAAAATATTAAATTTAACATTAAAAAAAATAACTAGAGCTTTCCAGACATAATTCCATCTAACTTCTATAAAAACTTTTACATCACTTTTTGATAAGTAACATCTTTCTTCTCGGTTGCTGAATATTTGTTGAGAGCGATTTCGTGAAAAGGGACGGATGTGTGTAACAGGATGGGACGTAAGCGCGCGCTACTTGATTTGACCAATGAGAGTGCGTGACTGTGTTGTTTCCCTACCCTCGCATGGGGGCAGAGTTGCCAGAAACTTAAGCAGCAAAGTAGCACGAAAGGGGGGAGTAGCAAAAAGTAGCGAATCGATTTTCACTTGCAATTCATCAACATTATTTTTTTAATTTTGAAAATTTTGAACTTTTAAAAATACATTAAAATGCTTTAATTATATTTAAAATACATTCAGATTCTTAGTGCTCAATATCGTGATCTACTACGTCTTTTTTACAAATTCCGGAATTATATTGAAGCATTTATGGTGATGAAATAAAATCAACAAACCCTCGTTCTTTTAAAGTCATTTTGGCCGCGGTAGCTGAGTGGTCAAGGCATCGGATCGTGGTGGGCCTTGTTACAAGTTCAAGCCCAGTACCACTAAATACCCACCGTGTAGGGCAGCGTTTCACGTTAAATCTGTCGAAAGCTCAAACATCCTTCTATTGGTGTGATGTGGTAGTTATGAGAAAGGGGTGCCAGCTCAGGTGTCGTCCACGTCACTTGACCGTGATTCAAAATTATGTGAGCCGTTGCCAAAAACCCTCGTGTAGCTGAACAGTGCGACGTTAATATTCACTCGCTCACTCAATTACTTTTACATGATCCTAGCTGCATTTCCATCGGTCGGTTTAGCCCCGCCCACCCAAGATCGAAACTTTAACTTTATTTTCGGTGCTGTGTGCCGACTTTGAAGCTTCCTTTCTCAATTTTAATGCATTTTAATATTTTCAATTTTTAATTCCCCAAAAGTGCTTTGATTCTGAGAATTGAATCCAACAGTTAAAGACACATTCGATTCCTTAGTTTGTTTTGTCTTTGTTGACATCGCTCTTGAAAATACCCTTTCCACAGGGGTATTACTTACGAGTAGGCTGTGTGGCCGCGGTAGCCGAGTTGTATAGGTATCGGATCGTGGCTTGCTTTGTCACGAGTTCGATCCCAGTACCACTAAAGACCCACCGTGTAGGGCAGTGATGCACGTTAAATCTTTCGAGAGCTGAAACGTCCTCCCGTTGGTGTGGTGTGGTAGTTAGGAGAGGGGGTGCCAGCTCAAGTGTCGTCCACGTCACTTGACCATGGTTCAAAATTTCGTAGTCAATCGCCAAAAGCCCTCGTGTAGCTGAACAGTGCGACGTTAATAATCAATCAATATGAGTAGGCTGTAAAGCTCTAAAGCAAATGAAGCTAAATCTCTTAAGTGAGTGAGTGAATGTTAACATCACACTTATCAGCTACACGAGGGCTTTTGGCGACGGACCACGTAATTTTGAACCATGGTCAAGTGACGTGGACGACACCTGAGCTGCCACCCTTCCCTCCTAATTACTGCACCACACCAACGGGAGAACGTTTGAGCTCTCGACAGATTTAACGTGCATCGCTGCCCTACACGGCGGATCTTTAGTGGCACTGGGCTCGAACTTATAACAAGGCAAGCCATGGTCCGATACCTTGACCACTCGGCTATCGCGACCACCGCTAAACTCTTAAAAACAGACTTCCCACTGCGTCTTTTATATTAAAAATGTGACACCAAAATAATACTCCATCATTTAAATGTTTAGATTCTGAATGAAAATCATCTTTCAACTGTATGTTAAAAATATGTCTCAATTGATTCTCCAGAACATCGTATTTAGATTGGTCTGCTAATTCTAAAGACAGATCATAAAATGAGGGCCGTTTTGAATTTTTTAAAATTTCAGATGAAAAACTATTTATATTTTTTAAAGTTACATAATTTGAAGGGGTTTGGTATAAAGTTACTCACATGAAGTCTTGAGAAAATTATGACATCTTTCATAGATTTCTTTTGTAGATTCTGGGGATATTATTTTACTTTTGCTTGTCAGTTTATTCAAAAAGACATATCCAAAATCGACTTTCTACAGCGTTCCGTGTCGCTTTGGATTTCCCCCATGATTTCATTGTCGAACAAATTTACCAAATTTTTTGGGGGTGATTTTTCCCAAAATAATTCATTTTTTTTAACTTGATCCAATACTTTTATGTGTGGTTGAAAGTAGCAAAAAGTAGCGGGATCATCAAGTGAAGTAGCATGAAATTCGCGAAGTAGCAATAGAATAAAAAAAGTAGCGGAGAGGGGGGGTAAGAGTTTTTCAAAATTCGCGAAACATCACGCGATCTGGCAACACTGCATGGGGTCCAACTCTATACTCTGTTTCACCTCAAGTTGGCAGTGTTGGGAAAGGTAGAGAATGTAAAAATCCGCTTGAAAAAGTAGTTCCAACTTGTTTTGAAATTTAAATCAACGCAAATGCTCAGAAAATTGTTAAAAAGTATCATGTATTATAGAAATTGTAGGTTTAAAGATATATTTTAAGTTTATCACATCTTAAAAGAATTTATTCTTTAATACCTGTGAACGAACACAGTAGAAAACAACTACTTGACTTTTGGCTGATAGTAACCATATTTGGCTGAAAAAACCAGTTTACAAGATTACATTCTTCGGAAATATTCGCACCAAATCAACGCCATTCGCTTTACGACTCAGCTCCGTCCAAACGTAGAAAGCATCTAGGTGTGATATTTGTGCTAAAAATTAAAAAACTTTTGGTTCTATGGGAGATACTTGAGCTTCTAAATCCTACCTTTGTGTAATTCTACCACTGAAAATAAGCAGTGTGTAATTCAAATAATTACAAGTAAACAGTATGTAATTCAAACAATTACAAATAGAAAAATATGTAGCTTAAATAGTAAATAAACACTGATTAGTTCAAAATAATTAGGCAAGTAAGCAATTTTTTAAATTTCCAATGGTCAAGATTGCAGAAGACTACTCACCACAAAAATGGAAGGTCCACTGTTAAGTGGATATTCAGATTTGACAAATAATCACTTTATACTTCAAATACAAATAAAAAACATATTCCAATATATGCAAATAATGTCATTGTATTGTTCAAAATGGTCGTAAATTAATATTATATAACCTTAATTTATTGTAATTAACAGTGTATTTATCTTGTCTTATTTATGAAGATGACCAAATAAAATTTAAGAATGTTTTTATTTCATTTTATGTCTAGAAATCTATTTATATGTACATATAAACTTTCTAAGCAGTTTGTAAAAATCTTTTATAAAAAAATCTGTCATTGACAGAATTCCATGACTAAGGCCAGCATTACAAAACTAATGAATTTAATTACATGCAACTAATATTCTTTAAAATTACAAAACAGCAGGTTCATTGACACTATTAAGTCTGTGCTTCTCCTCATAATCACTACCTAAACTTGCTACTTTGCAGTGATTTCCTCTCTTAGCAGCCCCTCGTGAGGGAATTTTGACTGTACAAAATTATATACATATTTAAATTACAATATACAGGAAGGAATTTAATTTTTTAGTCTATTCCCCCCTGGTATAAGTACATTCTTTTTCCACAAAGTGCATATAAATGTCTCCAAAAGTGATTGGAAACAATAGCTTTTCATTATATATATGTTTTGTTGTCTCTCTGGACAAATGGATTGGAAAGTTTGTTCCCATTGCATGTTGATTTTTCATCATATCTAGCCTTTGATATTGTTTCCAATTCCTTATAATCACTCGACATTATCTACAAATCATATAAATTAAGATATTAATATGCATATATTGTTATTTTTCTAAACATGATATGATTTATAAAATACAATACATATTATAGATTTAGAATACTGATTAAATAACTATTAAAAATTATTGCTAATCTTAATTAGCATAATTAATCTTTATTTGCATAAAATTAAACAAAATTGAAATGAAAATTTTTCAAACATTAGTTTTTTAAGTACAAGAAAGAATTTGGATTTGATGTGGATGAGACAGTTCTCTCAGCAATTAAATACACTAACTAATTCAACAGTAAAGTAAGAATAAATAAGATATACTTAAATGCATTTTCTATGTATTTATCAATATTTTTCACTATAAAAAAGTTATTAAGGTGAAATATGTGCATGCAATTCAGAAATTAAACACACTGATTAATCTTAAACCAGCCAAAAATTAACAAAATGAAAATAAGTACTTTTCACATATTTATAGCTATTTTTCTTTAGTTAAATAGGGGGAAAATGTAATACTATATCTATAATGAAGTTTTATATGTAAAAATAAGTACATGCAGTGTATCTAATTATATTCTAAATAATATGAAACAAAACAGTTTACAAGGTATTTTTGCAAAGATACTGAACATTACACCGGAAGTATTGTTGGGCTCCAGGTCAATGTTGTTGTTTACAAAGTAGAACTTCTCCAAAATTATTATTGAAAATAATCTTAAAATGACAAAAAAAAAACAATGGTGATCAACTGCATACTTACTCACCAATTACAGAGCATCCAGAATAGATAACAGAAGTGGTACCCTAATCTGTGTGTTTCTTTACGTTTGCAAAATTAAAATTCTTCGAATTCGAAATACTCAGAAAATATATCACTCTTTTTAAAACTTGAAATATCGTCGGCGTATTTGATAAAAACAAAAAATATTGAAAATGAAATAATTAAAAAGTAATCACACACACATTTCGGTCGAAATGCCTTTTGGAACATCTGCAGCGACCTTACAGCTCAACATAACGACTCCAAAACTGAACTGAACCTGGGTCAGAGGCGACCTTTTATCTGGACTTTCATAATTGCTGATGTACCATCTCCTATAATTGGTGCTGATTTTCTAAAGCACTTCAACCTTTTAATCGACCTTAAGAAAAAAAGGTTGGTGGATGTGGAAACTTCTCTTTTCACTTCTTGTGTTTTTTCAAATATTGTACAGCCCTCACACAATCCTCACTGTAGATGCAAACATTAGTTTTAAAAACATCTTATCGGAATATCCAGACCTCAGCAACCCTTCTTTAATTTCCAAATCAGCATCACATGGCACAGTCCACCATATTATTACTACTGGCCCACCAGTCACTGCCAGGCCTAGAAGGCTACACCCTAAACTGTATGATGCAGTGAAGGTAGAATTTGAATTTCTTCTTGCTCAAGGCATTATTAGACTTCCAAAAGTCCCTGGAGTTCTCCTCTTCATGTTGTGCCCAAATCTGACTCTACAGTTAGACCTGTTGGGGATTACAGGCAGCTGAATTCTGTTACTGAGTTCGACAGCTACCCCGTGCCTTATTTGAATGACTTTGCTCATGCACTACATGGCAAGAAGATATTTTCCAAAATAGACATTTTTAAGGCATTCCACCAAATCCCTATAGCTGAGTGTGATATTCCTAAGACAGCTGTAACAACTCCATGGGGTCTTTACGAATATACCCATTTGTGTTTTGGCCTTGTGAATGCACCACAAACCTTTATGCGATTCATGCATGAAGTACTAAGAGGACTTCCTTTTGTTTTGTCTACTTGGATGATATTTTGTGTTACTCAGAAAATGCTGAGGAGCATCGTTCTCACTTAAGAACTTATTCCAAAGACTGAGCTCATATGGTTTAAAACTAAATATCTCTAAATGTGTATTTGGTGTGACTGAACTCATTTTCCTTGGCCACCTTATCATTCCTGATGGCATTAAGCCATTGCCTGACAAAGTTCAAGCAGTTCTTGATTACAAACAACCAGAGACTGTTGGCTCTCTGAGAAAATTTTTAGGACTGTTAAATTTTTATAGACGTTTCTTGCCCAAAGCAGCTGAACAACAGTATCTTTTAAGTGAATTTTTAAAAGGTTCTAAAGGTAAGAAGGACTCAAAACCTTTAAACTGGTCTTCTGAGGCAATTACAGCATTTCAGAGGTGTAAACAAGCTCTTGCTGATGCTGCACTTCTTGCTCATCCTTCACCTTCTGCCCCGCTAGCTCTTCGTGTGGACGCCTCTGATTATGCCATAGGAGGTGCACTTCACCAAGTTGTGGACTCTGAGCTAAAGCCATTGGCTTTCTTTTCCAGAAAACTTACTTCATCTGAAAAGTCTTACAGTGCCTACGACCGTGAACTCCTTGCTATCTACTCGGCTATCCGACACTTTCGGTATATGCTGGAAGCTAGAGATTTCACAGTGTTTACTGACCACAAGCCCCTCACTTATGCTTTTAGGCAAAAAAGTGACAAGTGTTCTCCACGGCAGATCCGTCAGCTGGATTTCATCTCTCAGTTCACCACAAATATTGTACACATTCCAGGATCTGACAATATTGCTGCTGATGTTCTCTCTCGTGTTTCTGCAATCACCTTCCCAAGTCAAATTGACTATGACTGTATTGCTGAGACACAACAGACTGATCAGGAACTTCACACCCTAATAGCATCTGGAACTTCCTTGGAACTCAAAAAGGTAACTTTTCCCAATTCGTCTACTGAAATTATGTGTGATCTATCAACGGGCACAGCCACACCCTACATCCCAAAACAGCATCGCCAAGATGTTTTCTCTGCTATGCATAATTTATCCCATCCTGGCATACGTCGATCAGTGCATTTGATGAAGCAGCGTTTTGTTTGGCCATCAATCTCATCAGATGTAGCTAAGTGGGCAAGACACTGCCTAGCTTGCCAAAAATCCAAAATTCATCGTCATACTAGATCACCTCTTTCATCATTTCAAGAACCTTCCCAACGTTTTGATCATGTTCATCTGGATCTCATTGGACCTCTACCTCCTTCAAATGGCTACACCTATTGCCTGACAATGATTGACCGTTTTTCGAAATGGCCAGAGGCCCAACCTCTCAAAGACATAACTGCTGAGACTGTGGCTGAGGCCTTCTTTTCCTCTTGGGTGTCTCGCTTTGGAACTCCTGCAATTCTCACAACCGACAGGAGCAGGCAGTTTGAGTCCTCGCTCTTCAAAGCTCTTAGCAAACTACTTGGTGTTCAGAAGTGTCGTACAACTGGATACCACCCTCAAGCTAATGGGATGATCGAAGAATTGCACCGCCCATTGAAAAGTGCAATCAAGTGCCATGCTACTGAGCGTTGGACAGAAGTACTCCCTATCATCTTACTAGGTCTACGAGCTTCTCTTAAAGAAGATATTGTGTGTACCCCAGCTGAATTAGTTTTTGGGACCACTATTCGACTGCCAGGGGAGATGTTTGACTCTTCCAAGTCAGACGATGATGTTGTGAATTTTGTTTCGAAACTTAAGTCTCACATGCAATCACTTCACCCTAAACCACCAAAACACCATGGCAAACGTCCAGTTTTTATCCATCCAGGACTGTTGGAAGCAACACATGTTTTTCTTCGCCGAGACATGTTACGTCGTCCACTTCAACAACCCTATGATGGCCCTTTCAAAGTCTTACAAAGGAAGGATAAAGTGTTTTTCCTTGACATCAATGGTAAACGGGTATCTGTATCTATTGATAGGTGCAAACCTGCCTTCTTTCTTAACACTGAGGACTTGCAACTACCTCAAACCAAGAATGAAACACCTGCTACTGTGGAACCTAATGCAACAGCTTCAACACCTGCTACTGTGGAATCTGATCCAACAGCTTCAACACTTACCCAGCCATCTACACGTTCTGGTCGCAAAGTTCATCTTCCAACTAGGTATGGTTGACACTGGAAGGGGAGTATGCAGCGTCCTTACAACTCAACACAACGACTCCAAAACTGAACTGAATTGATCTGTTATTCTTGTAGCATGCCTGGTTCCATGTGTTGTAGTTTTACAAAGCTTACCTCTTAATTGCTCATTTAATCTTTAAAGTTAATAAATGTTATTGTTATTTAATTCAACCGTGTTGTAGTGAAGAATGCCTAACCACCCAACGCGGCACATCTTTTAATTTCTGTGACATTGAAGATTTATTCCTTCTCTGCAAAATTTGATTAGATGGTGGCTCGAAAAAACAGAATTTTGTGGGCACTGAATTCGGTTTCAATTGCCTTCTGTTAGTGAAAGTCTGGTACAAAAAACATGCTTCTTCGAAATGTTTGGAACATACTGAGGAATACTTAGTCGGATTGAAATTTTTTCTGCCCAAGTTTTGCAACCACTTTTTTAATAAACATGGATCCTTTAGCGGAAACGAAAGAAAGGTTTTTGACCTACAGTCAGACTTTCCTTTTGCCTTACGACAATTTAATGCACTGCAGTATTTCATTTTGCTGCTCGATAGAAGATGTGCAAATCCGAAAATGGCGGCTAAATACTCAGTCGAATGAAGCACATGGTTATTTGTTGATATCCGCGCTTGCCGATGACATGTGACTATGACGTCAGGTGAATCGAGTCCATTCCAGTGAATAATTTAATTAAGAGAAAAAATACTTACCTACTTTTAAAGACTTTTCATTTTTTTCTTTGAAAAGTTGAAAAAAAATCAAATAAAACTAAAGAAAATGTTCCAAATGTGCGTGTTCTTAAAAAAGGACATAAATGACAGATACTTTTCGCAAACAATACAGGAACATTATTTTCCAGCAAAACTGTCATATTTTGTTCACGTTATGGTAGTTTTGCTGTCGTTTGATAATCTACAAATAGCATTTTGAACTTTTTCTTCCTTGTGTCTTTTTGACAAGGCGAAGTGCTACATTTATGGCTTCATAGTTTTCTTCATAGAGTTCTTTAACAGCATTTGAAAATTTCAATTCAACTCAAACGTCTCATGTCTATCGCTTTTCTCATATGTACTTTCGCTATCTTGATTAATATGCATTATTTCTTTTGATATGGATTAGTTAGTTTTGGTCCGTCCCTCGAAGCGAAGGCAGGATGGCAATTTTAAAAAGAGGGAGAAAAAGGCAACCCTGCGGGTAGATCGATATACTAGAACCAAATGGGCCCTTGTTCACGTATATCGAATAACGTTCCAGTATCGAATCGCCGAAACGGTTTTTCGATAACCGGATTAACCGACAAGTAAAAAAATAAAAACCGGGAAAAAACGGTAGAGAAGTACGGGACATCGGTTCGCCGTTTTCCCCTCGTAACGCGAGAACTGGCTCTCGGATCGACTCCCGAGAGAGGTTCTTCAATTGCTTGATCAGTTTTAACTTCCTTCAATAGAGATCACAGATGCCCATTTTTTTTAAATATTCTGCTCATTTACATTTATAAACCATAATAAGTCTTACAACACAGCAATCAAAACCACAAAATTGTTCATGGAGGAAAGTGTAGCATGTTCTAAAAAATAAATGTGTAAAACGCTTTTCATTATGCATTATATGTTTTAGAATACTCATAAAAATACATCTTGCCCAAATAATCCTTCAAAGGGCTCAATATGCTTATCCATGTATCATAAAACTCATGGTGAAAAAAAGCAACAGAAAAATATTATTTACAACGGAGTTAAACATCCCAGTAAGTTTCAAGGTCAAAGAGATGTTAATCAAAAGTAGTATTTTAGAGGTTAAAAGAAACGTAATAAAAAAATCCCTCATCGTGGGATTAGAGTAAAGCAAACAAAATTTCTTTTTTTATTTGGCTATGGGATCAAAGATAGCTAATGAGCGTTTGAAGTGGAATCTTTTATTTTTGATGATCACAAGATGATAAAAATAAATTATATTAGTGTAAATGTGTATTGTTTATTATGTCGGAAAGCATTTTGTTTTACTTCGTTCTAAAAAAAAATTTTTTTTTTCACCTTTTATTTTCAATATGCTAGTATCCCTCGCAGGGTAACCGCGCCTCCACCCAGGGGGCGCGCTCCACAGTTTGAGAAACTGATTTACAGGCATGAGCGTCATCTTGTAACATTGTTTTATCCTAAATGAAAAATTTTAATGTAAAAACACTAGGGGCGCTGTCGTCATGTAAGTCAAAATATCACTGAGAGAAGAAAAAAGGTGTGGGTTTTTTTCAGTTAGAGGTAAACAATTTTTCTTTCATTGCTTGACGATTATATTTTAACCCAAAATTAATTTATCAATTCGTCTGAAACAGTTTTTCATTAAAAAATTTTCAAACTTTTTTCTTAGAAAAATTATATCACGTTTTTCCAGATCCGTACATCCAGATTCGATGGAACACGATTTCATACATAGTTGTCACAAGTGTCAGAAATTTTTAAGATAGTCAGAGGTATTCAATTTTTTTTATCTAATATGTTTAAAGAGCAAAATTTGAAAAGAGTTGGGAAAATCGTTACATTAATATTGTAATTAGCATTGAGTTTGTTTGGGGTCGTCCATTCTGATTGCTGTAGAGCAGTGTTCCGCAATCCCCGGTCCGGTACTGGTCCCTGGATCAAGTACTACTGGTCCACACAAGTAACATTAAATTATTTCTCTTTTATTTACTGTGGTATATTTTTCTTAGATTTGGACTATTTGTTATGAAAATCGCTTAATATTCCTTGCTAAATCACTTTATAGTCACTTTTTGGTGTAGCTATATTTTATTCAGAAGTCACGATTAAATACAATTAAATTAAAATTATTAAATAAAACAGTCTAAAATATAAACAATTGTGAATAATTTGATGATAAAAAAAATACCTCTAGGTGTATTCCACAATTCAAAAAATTGACATAAACCAGTATTATGTTATGCACCACTACTTTAAATAGATAATAATATATTAATAAAAGCAAGTCATTCATTTATCGTTTCTTATTGTTGATGTTTCTTATTGTATGGAAGTTATCCTCACGGAGGACATATAAAGCTAAAAATAGAGATGGAAATTCCAACCCGAACTTTTCCGACCAAAAAACAAACTAGCGTCTCGATTGCAAAAAGCTTTCAATGGGAGTTTGCGTTTGGACGAGTCTATTCTGAAACTCAGGAGAAATGGGTTAAAGGCAGCCGTGTTGGATTCGAGACCATACAGTATTGTGAATGAAAGCCGCGTTGTTTTGAATAAGCTTTGTTTACAAAGTGAAAATAACTTGATGTGTATCGAGAAGAAATGTCGTGTTTTTAGTTTAAAAGCTATATTCTTTGTTAATTTCATTATTTTTTTTTGTAGAAATTATCTATATTTGCAATCAATAGTTTTGAAAAGAATTCGCTTCCGCGTAATAAAAAATTTGTACCTACTTTACTTTGAAGAGGTTGGGAAAAATAATAGTTCATCGGCATGTGATATTCGTTAAAAATCTCTAACAATGAATTAGTTTTTTCTTTATCTGAAAATAATCTTCAAAGAAATACTGCATGTACGATTATTTTAAGTATCTAATGTTTTTAAAGAATTTTGATTTTCTAGAAATTGAATGAAAATTGGCTTCTCTACCAAATTTTGTCCTATGATTCAGAAATGTATGATTGAACTTTTAAAAAGAAGTCAAAGAAAAAAATTTTACTGCTTGGGAACAAAATTTCATTTCATCGGACTCATAACGACACAATAGAAATGACTTAATACTATTTTATAGTAGTTTAGTGAGAAGAACATTTTGAATGTGTCTGAAATCCGCGCGCGCCTAAGATCTTCCATTATTTTTTTACATTCATACAATGAAATTTATTTAGCTTATGATAAACTTTAATTTTATTAATGTTGAGACATGTTGTATTCAGAAAATTGGAGAAATGTATTTTGTTAAACAAATAGTATTGTTAAAACATTTTGTAAAAACTTGTATTTTATTTTATGCAAGCTAATACTCTAGAATTTATAACTATTCCCCACAAAACATTGGGGGAAAAGAGGAAAGTGGAGAATGTTTTAAAACCAGGTTGTGTGATTGAGTACAATAATGGAATAAGAGGCATCTAAATAAAATAAGCAACAGTTGGTGTGTTTTCCAGAAATGCAAAAATATTGTGTGTTGCATGACTCACTTGAGACTTGACTCACTTTGATAGTTTCAACTAACACCCAATGTTTTTTCCTCAATAAAAAAAGTGTAAAAAATTTTTGAATTGTAAAAGAGAAATACGTTTACGTTGACGAAAGGCCTGCACACTGCAATAAGCTAATTTGGATAAAAAATCATGCTGGAATTTCAATTGTGTAAGTTTATTCAAATGTTTTTGCATTTATATATATTTAATATAATATTTAGCATTCACATTAACATTTTTAAATCTCATCTATACTAAACAGATACAACTAATTTCCATTCTAATGAAAATGTTATGATCCAATGCTACTTTAAAAATTAATAAGGGATAAAACATGTGCTCACAGCATGTCTCAAGGTTAAATAATGCAATGCTAAATTACATACATTACATACATTACTTAGAAATCTAAAGCAAAATGTAGAATGAGTCAACAGATGTAATGGAATGTATGTGTCCTAAATTAATAGAATTTTAGACTTTGCTCCAAACTTTCTAACAATATTTCAAATATTTGAGGATGTAGAGTATCACCATGAAGTTGGGAAGGATTTTTAATCAACCAGTGTTACAAAAACTGTAGATGATTTGCTTAAAACATTTTTATGAAAACAGCACCATTTCATTAAAAAGTTCTGCATTTTTTTCCATATATGTATTTTCTATAATATGCAAATTTTTTCTCTTACCGAAGTATACATTACAATTTTTTTAAAGAAAGGAAAAGAATTTTATGTAAAAAATTTAAATAGAGTTATTTAATAAAAAATTATTATTAATAGTAAATTTATCAATATTTTCACTCAGATTTTTGTTGCTAATGATATAGGATAACTTATATAAAGCATTCTGTTGAATATTGTGAATATATTGGAGAGGAAAGGAGACAGCTTGTCATTTTTGAGTATTGAAATTAATGTTCTAATTTTTGATATCGGTACACTACGTACCAAGTGTTGTTGTTGACAATTGTCAAATTGGGCTTTAACATTACAATATGGTTACCAATACCTTTAAATTTGGTTATGTGGTTATCATCCATTATTTTTTCTATTATATTTTCTTTAATTTTATCCTCTTTTGTAATTTTATTTTACTATCATTTATTATGTATATTATTTGATATTATTATTATAGTATATTAAAATGAATTATTTACTAATTTATATTTATGGCAGTATCCTTATTAATTTCATACATTTTTAAGTAGATTTTTTCCACAAACAAGCATTTCCATGCTTCCTGTTGTCTAGAATGCAGTTTTAGTCTTCTTTTATTTATTCATCAGTGGACATTTCAAATATTGATGGTGTTTACTAAATCTTTTATTTAAAGAATATTAGGGCTCCACTTTCAATTTTTATGGGCTAAAAAGATTACTAAATTTGCACTTTTTCTAATCTTTTTTTTTCCAAAAGAAAATCCTTATTCTGGATTGAGATTTTGCTTATTTTGGTCATTATGAAATGTGATACGCATGGCAGCAAAATGAAAATAGTCTACAGACAGGTTAAATAATTTGACAGTTGTATATTTTATTGCAGATGTTTACAATGTAAATTTGCATGGTCATGATAGTAAATCTATCGGAAATAATTCTTTTTTCACTGGCAGCAAATTGTAATTTTACTTCAACATTATTTTTAATTAATGCATTTTTAGATGTTCCTCGATCAAAATTCACAAATAAAACTTGGAATTTTTGGATTTATTGAAAATTATTCGAATTATTTTCAATATATTCAAATCCCACGAATATATAAAAAAACATTTAATGAATCGGATTTATAACATTTCACCGTTAATCTTTTCACATCCTGATATTGATTTCTTTTTTTGGTTAAAATTTTTTTAGTTTTTAACAGTTATTATTTTTCCATTTTTCTTCTGTTTTTTTCCCGGCATCTCTAAATACCTTGTGTTCTATTTCCTTAAATCCCGGTACTCATATTTTTCTACAATAATAGCACTTACATTTTTTTAAAATTAATGTAATTCCTCTTTTGTCAGGAATAGGCTATTCTTTTAAATTACTTACATGTTGAGTTCTGTCCATGTTAGTGTGAGACCACCTTCTTGGATTGAAAACTATTAGATTCCCAAATCTTATTTGCAGTGATTTCAAAAACGCGCCTAAAAGACGTTTTATGCGTAAAGAAATGATAAATTAGTTCCCTATATGTATATATTGTTCCAACGAGGGGTATTTTTTGAACAGTAGTTTTTATAAATGTTAACTTTAGCAAGTCGTGGTGGCCATGGTAGCTTGGTGGTCAAGGTAACAGACTCGTGGCTGATATGTCATGAGTTTGAATCTGTCGAGAGCTCTAATGTCCTCCTGCTGGTGTGGTAGTTAGGAGAGGACGGGTGCCAGCACAGGTGTCGTCTTCATCACTTGACCATGGTTCAAGATTATGAGGTCTGTCGCCAAAAGCCCTTGTGTAGCTGAGCAGTGCTACGTTAATACTCTCTCACTCAGCAAGACATGCCTTTATGTGTACTAGTAAAAAAAAATTGTATTTTTTAAAACCTTTTACCTTGTTTCTGAATTATAAATGCTTTGTTTTTAATTAGCATTAGTTTCATTTCTACTTGTAAGCTTAATCTTCATTTTTAATATTACAATTCATAATTTATTTTAAATTTTGCTCATAGTTCTGATTTTTTTTTTTATAGATAAAAAATAATTTACAAATTTCATACATTTTACACTTTCTGCCAAAGACCATTTGATTCCCATTACAGTCTTTGTCCTCATATTCAAAACAGTCATACGGGAGAGCTTGATACTACATTTGTTATGCTAAATTTTAAATTGTCGTTTAGAATACTATATAATTACGAACAACATTTGCGGAGATTTTATTCTAACGAGAGGAAACTTTTAAGATTCCTCTCAGAACCAGCTATCTATAAATTTTACAGTATGTAATTTAGATGACTCATGTATCCTAACATGTAATTTATTTGAAACACTGTTTGAAAGACATTTTCACTTATATTTAGTAAGACATGCTATTGATTTGATAAAAATTAAAAAAATCTGTTTAATTATTTGTTTCTTTACACATTAGAACTTTCTATATTTAAAATGATAATTTGATGTATATTACATTAAAACATAAGCTAAGCTATGCTATACAAATAAGAATGGAGTTGACTATAATATAGATTATATATAGGGAGATAGTTTTTATAAAAAAAATCAATAAAAAATAACTCTTATGGATGAAGGCATGTTGTTTTAAAAATCACACTTATATCTTTGGGGTTTTTTTTCAATGTCTGATATGTATGTGTGCAATTTCCAGAATAAATATTTCAAAGATGTGATTTGTTTTATTTTTCTTGTTTACAGAGAATCATTAAAATGCCGTACACTAGTAAAATGGCTAGATTTTGGTTCGACTGGTCCTTAGATGTTAATTTTTTCTTCTAAATAGCACTCTTTCCAGTTGGTTAAAAATTTGTGCATTTTAAATGTTTTGTAAATGTAAAAATCTACTGTTTAGTGGTTTTTACATTCTTCTAAGGACTAAATTTTTTTAATTTTTTAATTTTTGATTTAAAATCTACAATATTAGTTTTCTTTGGTGATACATAAAATCAGTTAATATAAAAGTGAGCTTGATTTGTAACATACATTACAATGCATTATTTCATGCATTACAATGCATTATTAATCCATCTGGATGGATTAAAAGAAAGTCCCAGTAGCTTGGTTGATGAGTGTTGAGAGCAGAGGTTGTGTATGTATCGATTTAAACAAAACAATTGATAAAAAAAAATACTTACTCACCTGGGGGGGCCTAATGACTTATTTTAGTTAGGTTTCTAAATTTTAGAAGTTTTTTTTTTTCTTTTCATGTTACATAATATGTGAAGAAACTATTCCTTTCTTACTTTGTGTTTAAAAATTTTTAATATGAAAAGTCTGTTATTCATCATAATGTTTCCAAGATACTTATTGAAAGACTGATTTTAAATATTGCTTCTAGAAATATAACTTTTAATGAGCCAAATTGCTTACACATTTGTTTAACTATTGCATCGAATCTGAAAATAACAAAAATAAAGATCAAATTTGAGGTATAAAAGTTCAAAAATAATATAGTTTATGATCACATAGCAGTTACATTTGTAAAACGAAAAATTATATTTTTGTTGGAACTTGCGTATCACCTAAAAAATATTGGCGACATTATATAAAACGAAGTACATTCAGCGCGTACGAGACATGGCGAATTATCTTGAACGTTGGCACTTTTGCGATGATACGCAAGTACCTTTTGGTAACACAATAAAAGCATAAAGAATTTAGATTTTTGAACTTAAGTGATAATATTTGACCCATAAATACTCATAAATGAGTGCATTACACACTCATTTAGTTGTCAAACTCTCAAGTTTGATCTAGTACCAGGTTCAAAAATGAGCATGTGAAGTTTACAATTTTGAGTATGTAGTCGTTGCCAAAGATGAGAATGGGCTATTCTCAAATTTGAGCATGTTTGCATCGGAGCTATTTTGAGTATGTGACGTATTCAAAAGTGAGCCTTTTGTACTTAGTTCTGAATACTGGTTTTTCGCAGTGTAGGTATTAGTATCAGGAAGATATTAACAATATAGATAGAATATTTATTACTCTGAAAGTAACTGGATAAAAGATTTTCCCCAAAGTGTCATTTTTTATTAGAAATGGTAAATTGACTTACATGAAATTTAATAATATGTAAAATACATATATACAGCCATATAAATAGAAATTAGATGAGTTAAATACATAAATTACATTGAACTATACATTCTCAATTTTAGAGAGACAGAACATTTCTCTAAAACCTTTCTCACTGAAGCATAACTAACTAGTCACATAACAACCATTTAGTCCTGAGGTTCCCAAACTTTTTTGTCTCATAGACCCCTTGCCATGTTTTTTGCTTACCTAATATTTAATTTTTGCAAGTTTATCAATTTAAATGTCTTTTATAGCATCTGATACTACTATTTACTTTAAAAGAATTAAATTTCTAACTGTAGGGTTGTTTAGCGTTTAAAACTTAAGAAGCACACGTTAGCGAATTAAATTGATACATAAATAACTGAACAACAACAAATTCTTTTAAGGAGAGGGAGGAATCTGGTGCTTCAATAACAAATTTTCAACATTTAATATCAATCTAATCAGGATTAACCCTAAATCTCCTTTATTAGCAAGTGTCCAGTTTTTTTTTTGTTTTTGTTTTTTTAGATAGGCAAACTCACTGAAACTCCCTCTCACTAGGAAAAGTAATTAAAAACTTTCTCACGAGATATTCCATAATTCACACCAAATAACAGGTATGTTTTTTTTTAAAGCCAAAATTGCTGATATCCGTTTCTAAACTTTAAGTTCTTCGTTAGGGTTTATTTTGATCATTTCCTTTTGTAATATGACTTTTTTTCAATGTGACTTTGAATTCTCACATTGTCTACTGTGGTATTACTATAAAAAAAGCAATCACAAACCTAGTTTCAAAATCTGAGTAAAGGGCATTTAAATGTTAAACGTAGGGTAAAATGTCCTGAAAGATTATCTGCGACAAATTGAGAAAATTTGCGGTGTCCAATATTATGTCTCTTTAGCTTAATTCTGGAAAGAGATGCTGAAATAGTACTTGTCTTAACCCTCTGAGTGGTTAGCTTCCTCCTGAAAAGTTATTCCGAAAGCGTTTACTCTTATTTTGATATTAACTTTAAAAAGGCAACAGACTTCATTCCTTTCCCCCTTTTAAAAATTGGGAGGTCGAACGGGGACAATTGTATGACTCAGTTCGGTCCCTTTGTAAAGTAAGAACCAAGAAATCCATCGTTAACAGCTAGCTGTCAAGTTGCCTTGGGCAATCTTGTTTGAAAGTTGTAGTGCAACTGGGTCGTTTCCCCTATATGTATAGTCACAGTAAAATTAAAACAAAATGAAGGGTGGAAAAAAGGAAATAAATAGTGTGTTAGAAGTTGAAAAATAATTATATTTTCTTCAAACAAAATATATTTTTCTGTCATTTTTTAAAAATTAAATATATATATTGGTATTGCGATTTGAACCAGAAAAAAGCATTCTGTATTCATTTTTGAATATGAGAGTAAGCTCACTTTCCTGTTTTTTAAAAAGTAATGAGGTAAAAAGAGCGAAGGCCCTATCTCTTTTTTTAAACAATAAGACAATAAATGGTGCATACGATGATTATATTTATGAAATAAAACCGATAATTTTCTATTCAATTATATTTTTAATTTAAAATAACATAAAAAATATTTCAATACTTTTAATTTATTTTAATTAAAATCATATAAATGATATTTTTATGTTAACTGAATATTTTTCGGAAAAAATCTAAATTTTCATTCCTAGCGTTCTCATTTTCGAACTTCTTGTATTAAATAAAAATTTCTTTTCTACATCGGCATTTGTGATGGTCATAACACCCATTCAGTCAATAATTTTTAATTTAAATGGGAGATATACTTCTTCAAATGCGCATGACAATACTTCTAACCATATTCTACTCAAGTTTAATTTCTTATCTTTCTGTTTCTTTTATTACAAGGAAAAATGACACACATCGATAACTACATTTTCACACAATTCAGTCATTACAAATTCTATTATGAGAAAAGTTCTCCCTAATTAATTTTGTCTTTCAAAACAGTACACTTAAAACAATTTTGTTCAGTGAAGTTAACCGACAGTTCCACAATGTATCCATTCCAAATTTTAAAAACAATTTTAACATTTTGAAATGTATCCTGTATTAAATTTTTTGAGTATACGCAAATATTTCCTGCTGTATGGAAGCCATAGTATGAGATGTGGCGTGTGGTTTTGAAAGAATGTTTTCGTACGAGTAGACTATTTTTGAAAATTTAAATATCACTAAAGCTGATCATATAACTGCAAATGAGCCTTATTTTAATGTGTGCTGGTATCAAAATAAAACACTTTACAATATCAAACAGCCTAAGGGTTTATATTTAATATCAAACTATTCGCAAAATGGTTGACAACTTCTATTCAAATTGTAAAGAAACTGAAATATAAATATATCTTACTGCAGTCAAAAATATTCATAATATGTAAATATCCTATTCCTCAACTTATTTCAGTACATTTTAAAAACTGTAGCTGAATGCAATTTTTTATATTTATAAACGAGGCATAAAAGCTCACACAGTCGTAAAAATGTCTTTATCATTTTTAAATATACTACTATAAAACGTATATGGATTGTAAGATCAGTTCTAAAATCCTAAAAACTTTTAGAGGAGCAAAAAACATGTAAATTCGGATTGATCAAAATTTTAATATAATATACAAATATACATGTTATTAAGCAAATACATTTGAAAAATCAAACTTCCTTCTGAAATAAACGTAATGGAAAGAAAAATTTTTAATTGTAAATGAGTGGAAATACATGTTTATCTAAGGGGTATCCCAAAAGTGAGGCAATCCTCAAACTTAAAACTGAAACTCAGTGGCACAACAATCCATGAGGGCCAGGAACTACTAAGCCCATCCCAATATACGTGACCATTGGGCGCTGAGGTGCATGAACAGATGTCCCGATTTGGTGGTCTGTCTGAAGAGAGACCTTTAGTGTTTAAGACCCCAAGCAAGCTTGGTACTCATTTATCGACCCAATGTAGCGGAGATGAAAGGCCGAGTCGACCTTGCCCAGCCCGTTAATAGAGCCCAAGACCTGTGGTGTGGAGGCACTACACACTACCACTCGACCCTATGCGGTGAAAAATAAAACTTAATGTTAGAATCTTATATAATTCCCTAATGAATGAGGGAGTCCAAACTTTTTTTTTTCATGTAAACTGTTTAGACGGAAGTGGTTAATTATGAACATTTCACATGTTGCATAAATTAAAATTAACTGTTATAGATAAAATAAATTTTTAAGTGTGCAAAAAGTGTATTTTGGCTGCACGAATTAATTTTAAAAGGAATACGGTTACGAAAAAGTAGTACAAATCTATCTAAAGTAGGATTGGTTACCTTAGATATTGTCAAACACAACAATGTATTGGAAGCCAATTCCACAATTCGTTGTTATAAAAATGTATGGAAAATTACAAGATTTATTTTCCATTTGTAATTTATATATATATAATTTTTCCTGGGAGCTTTAAAAGCTAGAGCGGCATCCATCAAAACCGCGGTTCTCTCTCTGTTTTTCCAGATCGCCCCTGACTAAGCCGGCTCTGCCATAGTAAGTGAAAATGCCGGATTTTGTTTGTCAAGATCATTTTATAGCAGACTGCATTTTTCATGTATTTTAGATGGTCGTTTTATATTTTCTACATCAATATCTTAATGTCTGAATTTAAAATTACATAAAATTCTTGACATTCGCATCAATGACCATTATAATTTTTATTAGTAAATGAATGTGTCATCGAACGATTACATGACTATTATTAACATATTATTTTAACCATTTAATTACTATTAAGCATAACATAACGCACACAAATTTTCTGAACTTTAAAATAAATATTTCGAAAACTACTTCAGATATACTCAAAATTTTTCATTCCTACGCTTTAGCTTCTCAGTTTTGCTTCTGTGTAAAACTTTATTGTATATTCGTCGATTTTTTTAAAATATTTTTTGCTCTTAGCATGCAGTTTTCAACTGAATTGCATGAAATCTTCGAAATATATTAAAAAATACCAAAGAAGCTATATAATAAAATTTGAAATTTATATTATACTCAAAGAGTTGCTAGAACTTATGGTAAATAATTTTTAACTGCGCGATACGTTTTCTTTTCGAAATTTCAAATGGAATTTCTAACATAAAATTTCTAGCTTTATACGGTCGAGATTTCAAAAAATATCCAGATTTTAATTACTTATTCAGTTAGCCTTTAAAAAAAGATAAATGTTGAGGTATTTTGCATAAATAGATATTTTTAAAGAATAATTCGAATGTTTTTGAATATCTCGAATTTCAAATTGATTTTTATGTTTATTTATATGCATAGATGTCTACTGTAACTGTTTCCGTATATTTTTGATTACCATTTATTCAAACATTCAAGTTATAAGAAAAATGTGGGAAAATCTTCATTCATGTTCTCTTTGATGTAAACTGAAGTTCAAGCACTTAAAATTCAAATATAATTCGGTGTATTTTAACAATATATAACTAGGCACTGTACGTAAACTTCCCTGAAAACTCCCCTGGCTTTGAAATCTAAAAAAAAAAACTAATAGATCTTAATTAGTTTTTTTTTTTTTTTTATTTTTATCAAAGTGTAAGAAAATGTTTCAAATTATTTGATGAAATTTTAATTTATTCATTTTTAGTGGTTGGAAAGTTAAAAAGATTTCAAATTTTAAAGTTTTTGGTGTTTTATTAATTTTTTTGGCATCTTCTAATGAAATAATCATGTTTCAAAAACTGAAAGCATTGATTAACCCTCTAACTGGACACCTTCCTCCTGAAAAAATATTCCGAAAGCGTTTAACTCTTATTTTGCGATTCCCTTCAAAAATGCAACAGACTTTTTTCCTTTCCCCCTTTTAGAACTTGGGAGGTCGAATGGGAAAATTTTACGACCCAGTTCGGTCGCTTTGAAAAGTAAGAACCAAGAGATCAATCGTTTACAGCTAGCTGTTAAGTTGCCTTGGGCAATCTTCTTTGAAAGCGTAGATATCCTTTCTTGATCAATCCTCTTTGAAAAAGATACGGTGTTTCTTTCTCCTATATGTTCAGTCACAGTAAAATTAAAAACGAAATGAAAGGTAAAAAAAGAGAGGAAAAAATGAAATAAATAGTATGTTAGAAGTTGAAAAATAATTATATTTTCTTCACAGAAAATTTATTTTTCTGTCATTTTTTAAAAATTAATATATATATATATATATATATATATATATATATATATATTTGGTATTGCGATTTGAACCAAAAAAAAAAAAAAGCATCCTGTATTCATTTTTTGAATATGAGAGTAAGAAAACGCGTTCACTTTCCTGTTTTTTAAAAAAGTAATGAAGTAAAAAGAGCAAAGGCCCTATCTCATTTTTAAACAATAACACAATAAATATTACATACAATGATTATATTTATGAAATAAAACCGATCTTTCTCTATTCAGTTATACTTTTAATTTAAAATTGCATAAAAAAGGATTTCAATGCTTTTAATTTATTTTAATTAAAATCATATAAAAGATATTTTCATGTTAACTGAATATTTTTCGGAAAAAAATTTAAATTTTCCTTCCGAGTGTTCTCTTTTTTTCGAACTTCTTGTATTAAATAAAAATTCCTTTTCTACATCGGCATTTGTGATGGACATAACACACATTAAGTCAATAATTTTTAATTTTAATGGGGGATATACTTCTTCAAATGCGTATGACAGTACTTCTAACCATTTTCTACTCAAGTTAAATTTCTTATCTTTCTGTTTCTTTTATTACAAGGAAAAATGTCACACATCGATAGCTACATTTTCACACAATTCAGTCATTACAAATTCTATTGTGAGAAAAGTTCTCCCTAATTAATCTTGTCTTTCAAAACAGTACACTTAAAACAATTTTGTTCAGTGAAGTTAACCGACAGTTCCACAATGTATTCATACCAAATTTTAAAAACAAATTTAACACTTGAAAATGTATCCTGTATTAAATTTTTCAGTATACACAAATATTTCCTGCTGTGGGGAAGATATAGTATGAGATGTGATGTGCGGTTGTGAAAGAATGTTTTCGTACGTGTACACTATTTTTGAAAATTTAAATATCACTGAAGCTTATCATATAACTGCAAATGAGCCTTATTTTAATGTGTGCTGGTATCAAAGTAAAACACTTTACAATATTAAACAGCCTATGGGTTTATACTCAATATCAAACTATTCGGAAAATGGCTTACAACTTCTATTCAAATTGTAAAGAAACTGAAATATAAATATATCTTACTGCAGTCAAAAATATTCATAATATGTAAGTATCCTATTGCTCCACTTATTTCTGTACATTTTAAAAACTGTAGCTGAATGCAAATTTTATATTTATAAACGAGGCATAAAAGCTCACACAGTCGTAAAAATGTCCTTATCATTTTTAAATATACTACTACAAAACGTACATGGATTGTAAGATCAGTTGTAAAATCCTAAAAGCTTTTAGAGGAGCTAAAAACATGTAATTTTGGACTGATCAAATTTTTAATATAATACACAAATATACATGTTATTAAGCAAATACATTTGAAAAACCAAACTTCCTTCTGAAATAAACGTAATGGAAAGAAAAATTTTTAATTGTAAATGAGTGGAAATACATGTTTATCTAAGGGGTATCCCCAAAGTGAGGTAATCCTCAAACTTAAGACTCAAACTCAGAAGCACAACAATCCATGAGGGCCAGGAACTACTGTGCCCATCATAATACACATGACCATTGGACGCTGAGGTGCATGAACAGATGTCCCGATTTGGTGGTCTGTCTGAAGAGAGACCTTCAGTGTTTAAGACGCGAAGCAAGCTTGGTACTCATTTATAGACCCAATGTAGCGGGGATGAAAGACAGAGTCGACCTTGCGAAGCCCGGTAATAGAACCCCAGACCTGTGGTGTGGAAGCACTATACACTTTCACTCAATCCTATTCGGTGAAAAATAAAATTTAATGTTAGAAGCTTATATAAATCCCTAATGAATGAAGTAGTCCAAACTTTTTTTTTTATGTAAACTGTTTAGACGGAAATGGTTAATTATGAACATTTCACAAGTTGCATAAATAAAAATTAACCGTTATAGTTAACATAAATGTTTAAGGGTACAAAAGGTGTATTTCGGCTGCACGAATTAATTTTAAAAGGAATACGGTTACGAAAAAGTAGTACAAATCTATCTAAAGTAGGGTTGTTTACCTTAGATATTGTCAAACACAACAATGTATTGGAAGCCAATTCCACAATTCGTTGTTATAAAAATGTATGGAAAATTACAAGATTTATTTATGCATTTGTAATTTATATATATATATATAATTTTTCCTGGGAGCTTTAAAAGCTAGAGCGGCATCCATCAAAACCGCGGTTCTCTCTCTGTTTTTCCAGATCGCCCCTGACTAAGCCGGCTCATCCATAGTAAGTGAAAATGCCGGATTTTGTTTTTGTCAAGATCATTTTATAGCAGACTGCATTTTTCATGTATTTTAGATGGTCGTTTTATATTTTCTACATCAATATCTTAATGTCTGAATTTAAAATTACATAAAATTCTTGACATTCGCATCAATGACCATGATAATTTTTATTAGTATATGAATGTGTCATCAAACGATTACATGACTAATATTAACACACACACACACACATTATTTTAACCATTTAATTGATATCAAGTATAACATAATGCACACAAATTTTCTAAACTTTAAAATAAATATTTCGAAAACTACTTCAGATATACTCAAAATTTTTTATTCCTACGCTTTAGCTTCTCAGTTTTGCTTCTCTATGTAAGAATTTATTGTAATTGTATATTCATCAATTTTTTAGTATATTTTTTGCTCTTAGCATGCGGTTTTCAACCGAATTGTATGAAATCTTCGAAATATATTAAATGAATGATTGAATATTAACGTCGCACTGTTCAGCTACACGAGGGCTTTTGGCGACGGACCACGTAATTTTGAACCATGGTCAAGTGACGTGGACGACACCTGAGCTGGCACCCCCTCTCCTAACTACCCCACCACACCAACGGGAGGACGTTTCAGCTCTCGACAGATTTAACGTGCATCGCTGCCCTACACGGCGGGTCTTTAGTGGTACTGGGCTCGAACTCGTGACAAAGCAAGCCACGTTCCGATACCTATACCACTCGGCTACCGCGGGCGAAATATATTAAAATATACCAAAGAAGCTATATAATAAAATTTGAAATTTTTATTATACTCAAACAATTGCTAAAACTTATGGTAAATAATTTTTAACTGCGCGATGCATTTTTTTTTTTTCGAAATTTCAAATGGAATTTCTAACATAAAATTTCTAGCTTTATATAAGGTCGAAATTTCAAAACATATCCAGATTTTAATTACTTATTCAGTTAGCCTTTAAAAAAGATAAATGTTGAGGTATTTTGTATAAATAGATATTTTTGATCAATATATAATTCGAATGTTTATCAATAGCTCGAATTTAAAATTGATTTTTATGTTTATTTATATGCATATAAATGTCTACTGTAAATGTTTCCGTATATTTTTGATTACCATTTATTCAAACATTCCAGTTATAAAAAAAATGTGTGAAAATCTTCATTCATGTTGTCTTTGATGTAAACTGAAGTTCAATCACTTAAAATTCAAATATAATTCGGTGTATTTTAACAATATATAACCAGGCACTGTACTTAAACTTACCTGAACACTTAGGCTTTGAAATCTAAAAAAAAAAACTAATAAATCTTAATTAGTTTTTTTTTTCGTTATTATTTTTATCAAAGTGTAAGAAAATGTTTCAAATGATTTGATGAAGTTTAAATTTATTTATTTTTAGTGGTTGGAAAATTGAAAAAGTTCCAAATTTTAAAGAGTTTGATGTTTTATTAATTTTTTCGGTATCTTATAATAAAATAATCATGTTTCAAAAACTGAAAGCTTTGAATAAGAAAAATGAAGCGAAAGAATATACTTAAAAAAAGATAATTTGTCTAACTATATAAAATAGCAGATTGCCCTGACACGCCCCAACTTGTTACAGTTTGAAATTAATATGAAACCAAAAGGGAATTGTAACATATTTTACTTATGCGTTGGGACTTTTGGAAACTTTTAAAATACAAGCTAGCAAACACTTCTTGGGTTGTAAAGAAATTTCTCCCCGATTTTTTACGATGGGGGGGTCAAAACACGGGGTTCCCTGCGAGCCATAAAACTCCTGCTGTGTTACTTCCTCCGTCCCTCATTATCTTTCAAGATGTTAAACCTTAAAAGGGGGAAAGGATTTCAGAAAAGTGCGGCTAATCCGCTTTTGAAAACGTTACTTGAAGGCAGAAAAATCCGTGCAGTCCATTTTCGAAGCCTCTCTAGTAGGGCGGAAAAATCCGTTCTGTCCAGTTGGAGGGTTAAGATAAGAAAAATGAAGCGATAGAATATACTTTAAAAATATAATTTGTCTAACTATATAAAATAGCAGATTGCCCTGACATGCCCAAACTTGTTAGTTTCAAATTAATATGAAACCAAAAGGGAATTGTAACATATTTTACTTATGCGTTGGGACTTTTCAGAACTTTTAAAATACAAGCTAACAAACAAACAATTCCTGGGGTCTAAAAAAGTTTTCCCCCGATTTTTTACGATTGGGGGGTCAAAACACGGGGTTCCCTGCGAGCCATAAAACTCCTGCTGTGTTGCTTCCTCCGTCCCTCATTATCTTTCAAGATGTTAAACCTTAAAAGGGGGAAAGGATTTCAGAAAAGTGCGGCTAATCCGCTTTTGAAAACGTTACTTGAAGGCAGAAAAATCCGTGCAGGCCATTTTCGAAGCCTCTCTAGTAGGGCGGAAAAATCCGTTCTGTCCAGTTGGAGGGTTAAGATAAGAAAAATGAAGCGATAGAATATACTTTAAAAAAGATAATTTGTCTAACTATATAAAATAGCAGATTGCCCTGACACATGCCCCAACTTGTTACAGTTTCAAATTAATATGAAACCAAAAGGGAATTGTAACATATTTTACTTATGCGTTGGGACTTTTCAAAACTTTTAAAATACCAGCTAAAAAACAAACACTTCCTGGGGTCTAAAGAAATTTCCCCCCGATTTTTTACGATGGGGGGTCAAAACACGGGGTTCCCTGCGAGCCATAAAACTCCTGCTGTGTTACTTCCTCCGTCCCTCATTATCTTTCAAGATGTTAAACCTTAAAAGGGGGAAAGGATTTCAGAAAAGTACGACTAAACCGCTTTTGAAAATGTTACCTACTTGAAGGCAAAAAAACCCGTGCAGTGCATTTTTGAAGTATCTTTACAATGACGGAATTTTCCGTGCTAACTGCTTGGAGGGTTAATAAAAGTAACCATAACCTAGTAACTGTCACCTAGTAACCATAAATTTAGTAACACTAAATTTAGTAAATAAATCTGTTAAATTTGTAGAATTGATTTCCACTAGATCAAATTTTCAAAAAATCTCGATCTGGTTTAATGAGAGACACTATCATAGACACCTATATAAGTCTCATGGACCCCCAAATTATTTTTTTGCTCGCATGGACCCCTTGTAGGTCTTCATAGACCCCGCGGGTCTATATGGACTACTTTGGGAATCACTGATTTAGTCAATTCTATGAGCTATTGCATAACTGTAGACATAAGAGTTGATGGTTAAGTCAAGATACCTTTTTAAAATTTTTCTAGTGAGCAACTATTGATAGTGTATACGTTCTCATTAAAACCCAATCTTCTAAATAGCCACTAAACAATCGAAGTAATTAATAAATTGATTGCATATACTACCCCTGAATTAGCCTTGTATGCCAGTAAAGGAACTTTTTAAGCATGGGTTTCCTTTCAAACTATATGTAACATAATTTTTTATACCTCAAATTTTAAGAGTGAAAGGAAACACTGAGTCAAACTGATTAATCAGTTTTAATAATTTCATTACAATTTATGAGGGGATAAATTAATCTGCTGGTTTCAATATTAAACTGCTTGGTCTGCTGTACCCCAAGAACACATCCAAAGTCTCTTTGAATCAATGCCGAGGAGTGTGGCAGCGGTGGCCAACAATGGCGGCTACTCTGGCTACTGATTCTGGCAGGAACCACACTTCACAGAACTCTATAAATTTAATCATTTGATACTTGGTCATCATGTTATGTACAAAATAAATTTTGTTGTGCTATCTCTTTTCTTTCTTGGTGTTGCATTTACGGTGGCCAGCAGTGTAATATTAATTTAATTGAAAAAGCCCAAAACTTAATCATCCGTACCATCACAAAAGCTGACTGGTACATGCGAAACGAAGATATTAGATTCGCTTTAAACTTAAAACCCCCAGAAAAGTAATCAAAAAGAGATCGCAACTAAATTCTTCAATAATATCGATTTTCACGATAACAGAGCAATACTATGCGCATTGAAAAATATCCCCTGAATACTCTTTTTAATCACCCCAGAAATATTTTTTGCTAACTTTTATATTTCTCAAATTCTCCACTGAATTCTCATTTTTTCCCACTTCCAAATTAGGCAGACTCTATCTCCTCCAATAGGACCCTAGCGAGCTGACTATTCCCGATCCCTGCTCTCAGAGTAGTCTCCCTTGAGAATTTTTCCCCATATATCGTTGTGATGCTTTTCGGAGTCCTTTCGGAATCCTATCCTGGAATGAAGATGACTGCAAAGAGTTTTACCAATACCCATTTTAAAAAGATAATAAGAAATAGATATTTTACTTTAAAAGTTTAGAAAAAGTACTTTAAAACTACATTAAAATAAACAAAAAGCTCTTTTAAGTGCTCGAAAATTATACATCAAGAAGTCAGAATGTAGGCGGAGTTAATCTGATTGCTCAAGGGTCTATTTTGGGGCCCGTTCTCTTTAATCTATACGTAAATGATATTATTAAAAGTACTAATACAATGATTTGTATGTATGCAGATGACACTGCCATTTTAAGCAGACACTACAACCCCAACACACTGACACAAAACATAAACGAATACCTGGTTCTCCGTCTGGAAAATTGCACTGAACACCACGAAAACTGAAGCAGGACCTTTTTCCCAAAAACGACCACCCCCCGAAATCACGCTTCAAAACCAAAGAACTCCCTGGTCTCAGCACACCAAATACCTTGGTGTTATAATTGATAAAAATCTCACGTTCAGACAACACATTACACACGTTAGAAATAAATTTAAAAACGCTTCGCATCAACTTTATTCCCCTATCTGTCGAAAGTCTAAATTGAATAGACGTAATAAAATGCTTATCTACACTCTGATCTTAAAACCCCTTCTGACATATGCTTCTCCAATCTGGGCGCATGCAGCAAGAACCAATATCGACCTCATTGAAAGCACCCAAAATGTAATTTTAAGACAAATTCTCGATGCCCACTGGTACATGAGAAATGCTGACATTAGAACAGCATGCAATATCCCGACCATCAAACGATCCGTAAACTCGCAATTAACTTCTTTAGTAACGTAGACGGACATGACAAACCATCTCTATCCAAGCTATCCCCACTTATCCAACTTATCCCTTCATCCGAAGACCAAGAGATATCTTGGTCAATCCCGATTTTAATTAATTTTATCCGAACTATAAATTTATATTCCAAATTCAACCCTTTCTCACTGTGATCCAACTCTGTTGCATCGCAGTTTGCTCTGATTGGCTACGAACGAAACGAAAATTAGATGAGACGGGTGCCAGCGAAATAAATCGCTTATACCCAAAATCGCGGAGAAAAGGATGAAAGAGAGACCAATATCTGAAATCACTCCCCCGCAGGGGGAGGCTGGAGGAAGAAAATGGCCGAACGAGGACAAAACTAGAGTACTTCACGAGGGCGAGGCATGGAAGAGTGCAGGAAGGGGGGGCTTAACAGCCCCAAAACGCGTTCGAGGAGCACCAAAAACGCAGTGGGAAGGAAAATGCTGCGGTTTTTTTTTTTTTTTTTTTTGCAGCTAGACTGAAAATGAAAGGAGTCTGTAAGGGAAACTTACAGACGACAAAACAGGTGTAGCGAAGCTGGAGCCAGCTTTAACACTGATCCCAGTTCTGATGAAAGGCAAATGCATATGAATGTTGTGAAGTGTAGCAATTAAGTGTTTTTTGTTGTGATTACGGCGGTTTTAAGGGCAGATTCCATTTAGTAGTTTTGTAAGCAAAATTTAGTTTAGAGTGAGGATACGTGAAAAGTGTTTGTGCTTTAATTACTGGGTTTTCGTGATTTTGGATTGAAGTAAAAACATTTCTAGAAGTTCTAGTGATGTAATTATCGATCGGCTCCATGTGTAGTCGTGATGAATGACACTATTTCTAACGTACCAGGGTGCGTTAGTAATGATTCTATGAATTTTGTTTTGAATGATTTGAATGCGTTTAGTGTGGGTCGGGGCCGCGGCCCCCCATACGGGGGACCCATAAGTTATTGTTGGACGCAGAATTTGCTTGTAGAGAATTACTTTATTTTCCAGGGAGAGAGGAGAGTTTCTCCCAATAAGGGAGATAGCGAACGGTATTCTACCCCAGAATTTGTCTGAAAGATAGTCAATATGGTTCTTGTAAGTTAGTCGACTATCAATATATAAGCCCAAGTAACGTACGACCGGAACCCACTGAATGTTGTCATCAAAAAGTGTGAGTTCAGCTTGGGGGTCAATGACGCCCCATTTTCTGAAAATAATGTCTTGTGTTTTTTCTACATTAATAGCTATTCTCCAATCTGTCAACCAATTTTCTAGTTTGTCGAGGAAGCGTTGCATAGTTTTAATAGTGTAATTGAGTTGGACACCCTGGGTGAGCGCCGCCGAGTCATCTGCGAATAGACAAGTACTGACAGTGTGGTGATCTGGAAAGTCATATGTGAATATGTTGTAAAGATACGGGGATAGAACCGAACCCTGCGGGGTTTCATATTGACAAAAACCCGTTTCAGAGAAAGTGTTATTTACACGAACCCGGAAGGTTCTGTTGTGTAAATAATTGTAAATAATTTTAATTAAATATGCAGGGAATTTGAGTTTAATCATTTTGTAAGTGAGGCCATCATGCCACATCTTGTCGAATGCCCTTTTGACATACAAAAAGACACCAACAGTGTATAGTTTGCTAGCGAAGCCTTCATTTATAATATTAGTGACACGTATCAATTGGTGCAGCGTAGAATGGCCCTCCCGGAACCCGCATTGTTCCGGGGGAATGCAATCTATGGCTTTGCAGTGAGTTTTGATCCTATTTAAAATAATTCTTTCGAAAATCTTAGCAGTGGTATTTAATAAAGAAATTGGCCTATAATTTTGACTAAATTTATGATCTTGATTTGGCTTTGGCAACATGACTACATTTTTGCTGTTTTCTACTGTGTAGGAAAGTGGCAGTTAATGAGGCACCTGTTGTAAATTTTAGTTAAATGTGTAATAGCATTAATAGGAAGATATTTTAAAGCAATACTTGGAATCTGATCTGGGCCGGGTGACTTCCTATTTGGTAATTTGTTAATGATGCCTCGTACTTCTAAGGGCGAAGTGAGGGGAGGGGTATGAGTGTTGAAGTTGTCGAAATAGTGATTCACTAAGCTTTCGACTTCTTCAATTTTGTCGTCACTATAAGGTTCAGCATTTTCTTGAAAAGTGACTTCAAGTGTGTCTTTAAAAGCCTCCGCTTTTTCGAAATCAGAGAAAGCCATACCACTCGGACCATGGAGAGGTGGTATGACTGTATGCTTTTTGTAATTCTTTTATGTAAATTATACAGAGAATTGTCCTCAACATTTAACGATGATAGAAGGTTTTTCCAGGTCCTGTTTTTATGTTCGTTGATTTCGATCATAATCTGCCTAATGAGAGCATTCACTTCCCTTTTATAAAGGGGGTATCTCGTGTTGTTCCAAAGTTTATGGAATCTATTTTTAGTTGCTCTGATTGGCTACCAAATCTTGTAATGCTTATATACCCCATTAACTGAACTCTTGGCTCGGCCAATAAAATTGCTTCCTTTCATTCTACAGTCCATATTCCCACCTCCCGATATTTTTCCCGCACTTTCTGATCTCGGTTCTTGCTGCAACCCGATTGGCCACCGTAACTCCGCCCACTTCTGGGTGATCTGAGGACTGATTTTCTAGCTCTTGAAAGAGCTTTTTATTTTCATTTTATTTAAATTCCAATTGTTTCACCCATTAAATTTTTTACAGACTGGATCTTTCAATATTAATTTTTCTCCTTAATTTAATACCTTTTTAAAATGGGCATTGGTATAATTTTTCACAGTCATCTAAAATTCCAGGATAGGAGATTAGAGTCCGACGGGACTATGTGCTCCAAAACTCACCCTAACGAAGAGAGCCAATCCGGATGCAGCAAGGAACCGAAGATCAGAAAGCCCGGGAAAATTATCATAGAACAGGAGTACAGATTAGGATAGTGAAAGGGAGCGTTCCCATTAGTCGAGACATTTATAATTTCGCAATGATCAAAGAAAACGTTTGTTCAAATCAAGCTTGAAGAAAACCTTTATTGTACAAGTACAGTGACTCAAAAAAAATTAAGATGTCTAAAAGTAAAAGGTAGCAGAACAATAAGCGATGAAAAAGATGATAATTAACCAGTTAATAAACAGTTCAGCAATAATATATACTCTGTACTGTAATCGAAAACTAATTTACAAATTGTGGGTGGTTTGTCAATGATTTTGTGAGGTAAAAAATGTACAAGAGTTTCTAAACCATGCCATTATCCTTTCCTTACGCCGCCGGTTCCCAGTCCAGGTAAACATCGTCTATAGGCGGTGGATAATGAAAAGACTCCCAATAGAACAAAACCAAGAAAGTGGGGGGATAAGAGAGTTACGGGAAAATTCATATAGATCCAAAACTGGCAAAGTAAGAACTAAAGAAGGGGAGCGTAACAATTTGAAGTGCCTAAGGTGCCAGAGAAGTTTAAAACGACCCTGTCCAGGGGTACGGTTTATTTCCAATGTTTTCAAGGTTTTACGGTCCACCCAGTGGCGTAGGTGTGTTAAGCTAAGAAAAAAAATCTGCTATATTTATTACAACGTAATAATAAATACGGAACAGTGGCGCACACAGGAATTTTTCAGGGGGGGTCCGGGGTCGAAAGTTCACCATTCTTGTGTCATGCTCCTTTTGATTTTGTCGATTTTCGGGAACAAAACACAGTAAAAAACTAGTTTTTGAATAAATAATTGGCATTGTTGTTGTTGTCGTGTGTTTATTACTGGGATACATACGAAAGAAATAATTAGCTTTAATTAATAAAATTAATCATTAATAGCAAGTAATTAATTAAATTTTACGTACTATATAATACTTAGAATTATAATCAATCGGGAAAAAAATCAAGGGCTTTGGGGGGTCAGGACACTCAGGACCCCCCTTGTGTGCGCCACTGATACGGAATATGCATATACCTACATAACTACAATTAAAACACTTACTCTTTCAAGACCGCGTTTAAAGCAAAGCGCAAGATACAAACATACTGCTCTACTATTCACAAATATAATTTTATATAAAATTAAGCATTCGTTATGAAACAATTCAAAATACTTTAAAACGGAAAACATTTTCATCTTAAGTTAATTCTCGTAGTCATAGTTAGTTGAAGACTTTATCTGCATATTGTCAGCCAATCTGGAATGTTTCGGTGTATAATTTCTAACTGCTAATCTTCAGGCCTGCGTTTCACAAACTGTGGGGCGTGCCCCCCCCCTTGGAGGGCGTGATAACTCCACGAGGGGGGCGCGAGCATATTGAAAAGTCGAAAACAAAAGATTATTTAAGAAATTAATTTACTGAAAGAAAACAAACAAAATACTTTCTGATAATATAAAATACACATTTACACTTTTTTTATACACTTATAAATGTATCAGTACTGTATAATGTATTTTACTATCAATTCAACAATACTAAGTTAAAAACAAATTTGATGATTATCAGTGACCCATGGGTTTGTATTAACACTTATCTTGAAAATTTGTGTGTGTACGGTTTATAATTAATTCATTAACAGCCGATTAAAAGTTACACGATTCGCTCTCCAGTGCCACCATTTTCCATGTAGACGAGCCTATTTCGATGGGTTTTTTAGGGGTAGGGGAAGGAGAAAAAGAATATAAATAAGCAAATCCTCTGAAACAAATAAATCCTTCGCAAACACTGTCAAAGTCCTTTTATTGCATTCCAAAGCCTTCGGAATAATTTTATGGATAGCACTGCACAGAATTGATCGTACTGTGGAAAGACGTACATATACGTCCAGAAAATTAATGATTTGGCTGAGCGAGACGTTTATATACGTCGGTGGTACATAAAAGGTTAAAGTCGTATATATATAATATATGTGTCAAAGTATAGTATTATTGAATTCAATACATTGTTACAGTATGGAAGGGGGTGCGATGAAAATGATGATTGAATAGTGGGTCACGTATATTGAAAGTTGGAGAAGCACTGCTTCAGGCAGTTACTCCAAAATATCTTGGCGTTCTTCTTGGCGATTGATTTAATGCCCATTTCTGATCTGGACTATTTTGTTCGTATTTATGTGGAAGGATTAAAGTATTATCAATTTCAGGAATTTTATAAATAAATATATATATACATATTTATATTTGCTTTTGCGATATTACTTAAAAGAGGTGTGATCTTACAGTACTGATTCGCATACACCAAAGTGTTTTAATTCATTTCGTAATAAGTATGTTGTAATCTACAGAAAGGCATGATTACATATTTAGTTTTTGATTTAAAGGATCTATTTTATTGAACTTTAAAACGTAAATTTTCGGAGCAATGGATTTTCTCTTAGAGAAGATGAATCCCTCACTTGGAGAGTTCATTGTTCAAGAGTTAAAAAAAAAGTATTTATAAGTGTGCGATTTTCACAAATTTGTTGAAGGGATAAATATCTCAAAACGGGAATTTCTTAAGTTCCTTCAATTGGAACGCATTTGATAAAAGTCAAGAATATTACTTACAAGATAGCGGCACCGTGTGGTATCTTTCACTACTCTTCAAATTTGTCAATTTTTGAGAGGGATTTGAAGACGTTAATCTGCAGGATTATGGAAAACAACATTTACGGAATTGCGAAACATTATAAAAATTAATTAACGATAAATCTACAATCATTTAAATTTAAAGGATGTCATTGATGGAGAGATTTAATTGCTTGAAGAAAATTGCAAATACTCTGCTTTCGGTTTTACAAATCTTTTCTCATATGAAAAGCATTTTGAGTTCACAAACTTGTTTAACAACTAAATGTTCAGAATCGCATCAAATTGACAGTCACAAATTATACCCATTATATATCGATAAGAAGTTGAGCAGTATTTAACTTTATTGAAAGGGAATACTTACATTTTGTTTTGTTTATTTCTTATTTTAATAAATATGCTTTACAACTACATAATATATGTACAATATGCAATTTAAATTTATATATAAAGGGTGTTTTTTTGAGAGGTATAGAACTTTAAATTGCAATAAAACAACGATGTATTATTCAATTGACATGAATTTTTTTTATTCGAAAGATAATCTTGTGGTATTACATTTTAAATATGATTTCTGGCATAGGACTGCCACGACTAGCTCGGATGTAGTCCAATCTGGACGTCCAATTTTCGATGACTTTTTCCAACATTTGTGGCCTTATATCGGCAATAACACGGCGAATATTGTCTTCCAAATGGTCAAGCGTTTGTGGCTTATCCGCATAGACCAATGACTTTACATAGCCCCACAGAAAATAGTCTAGCGGTGTTAAATCACAAGATCTTGGAGGCCAATTCACAGGTCCAAAACGTGAAATTAGGCGGTCACCAAACGTGTCTTTCAATAAATCAATTGTGGCACACGAGCTGTGTGACATGTTGCGCCGTCTTGTTGGAACCACAGCTCCTGGACATCATGATTGTTCAATTCAGGAATGAAAAAGTTAGTAATCATGGCTCTATACCGATCACCATTGACTGTAACGTTGTGGCCTTCATCGTTTTTGAAGAAGTACGGACCAATGATTCCACCAGCCCATAAAGCGCACCAAACAGTCAGTTTTTCTGGATGTAACGGTGTTTCGACATACACTTGTGGATTAGCTTCACTCCAAATGCGGCAGTTTTGTTTGTTGACGTAGCCATTCAACCAGAAGTGCGCTTCATCGCTAAACAAAATTCGCTTATGAAAATCGCGCGACCATTATTTTCGAAATAAAATTGCACAATTTGAAAGCGTTGTTCAGGCGTGAGTCTATTCATGATGAATTGCCAAACCAAACTGAGAATAAATCACTTGACAGCTGTTAAATCGGTCGCCATCTTGGAAAGTAATGCCAACTTAAACTTTTATACCTAGAAAAAAAACACTCTTTATATATATATATTAAAGGAATGACTTTGTTTTTACTTTTGTGTTAGTAAATATCTTTAAATGGTGCAAAATTAATACATAGCAAAACTCTAAATCTGCATTTTGACCTCTACTTCCTAACTCTGCATGCATTGTCATCGGAGTCAAATTTTCTCTTGACGTAGCAAGGTTTCCACGATATTTAAAAGTTTAAGCGTTTCCTACTTTTTTATAATTCCTTGACTTATGAATAATTAAATTAAATTTTATCATCAGCTTCTGTGAAGATTGTAGTAACATGTATACCTCTCTGAATTTTATCTACATACTTAAGGTGGCAATTTTTTTTACAATGAAAAGGACGAAAAATTTAAGAAAAAATTACTACTTAAATATATGAAATGTTTTATTAATTCAAACAAAAATACACTAATCATGCTTACATTCTTTTTAATTATTATCTTAAATAAGTATTTTTCCATTGAATGATTTTTTTGTCAACATATCATTTTTTTAATACATCGGAAAGTTCGGGCAAAAAATATCCTTCATACTGAATTTCACGGTAATCATTGTAGCTACCATATTAACATTCAGTTTTGATTTCTCACAAGTCACTTCACAAAAACCGTTACCAACTGAAAAAAAAACTCTCAACTGCTGCATTAGTTAGAGGGCAGCACAACGTAAATTCATCCAGAATAATTACATTTTCATATGGAATGTGTTCAGTTTTGGAATGGTTTAAGTAATTTCACCCATCTTTTACCAATTTCTCAGCATGTTGATATATATATATGTATATATTTTCCGATTGTTCTAATTTATTAGAATTTAAATATACATTTAGTCTTCTTTCTACTTCAAACAGACCATTGTCATTGATTTTAGTATCAGGCATTTCTTTCGATAAAAACTCAACACAATTTTCTATATCTGTCCAATTTACTTGCGATGAAGTAAAAAAATACCATTCAAAACTGTTATTTCCTGTGCTATTTGTTTCATACCATTCTTTGATATATTGGAAACATATTTGGTTCATCTGTGAATAGAGATTAATAGATGAGTTTTTTAAAATATATATATATATATTGAAAAGAGGAGGACACTTTTCGAGGAAGAATAGAACCTATAAAAGGAGGACGGTAAGTCACCTTGCGGTGGTATTCACCGCTAACCTGACCCAGCGATGAAACCTGGAGTTAAGTAACTAAAATAGTTCCCAATGGTAGGAACTTTATTCAAGGCTGTAAGAATAATCTTACGTAATGGTATGAAAAAGTAATACTTATTTAAATTTTCTATTTTAAAAAGTGGTATATGCAAATATGAAAATGAAATAGGAAATGAAATGTTTTTTTCTTATACTTAACAATTTATCTACGAAATAATTCCTTCAGGAAGTGTCAGATTAATTTTTTTTAATTATAATAAAAAGCAAGTGGTATTCATAAGAGTTCTTTATTAGCATATACAGAAACTTCAGCAAGACCTTATTTGTTTTTTGAAATGTCTCAGTAAAAAAATTAATTCTTAGGTATCGTTCTATATGTACATAGATAAGATTTTTTTTCATAAATGTTAACTTATTGTAATAATTTGTATTTAAAATTAAATTATTTTTGGTCCATGAATAGTAAATTTCGAAAATTAAACAAGTTCTTTGCCATTTGAAATTATAAAATGTATGTATAGGAGTCAGTTTGTTAGAATATTACTTAAACTGTATTATAATTTCAGTCAGCAAAATAAAAATTTAAATGTCAATGAAGAGAATAACTGCCACCAGGATCGAAGTAACCGATAACATTTTAGACATAGAACTATTGGCATAGTCTTTTTTTCAATGTGTTGATTATATCTCTATCTAAAAACTACTGCGATATGCAAAAATGAAGACTGCTCCATTTCACTCTTAATACCCTTGGAATTTCAACAAATCATTTTTTTTTTATATTTATTGGCCTTAAAATTTTGTACTTTTAATGTACGACCATATCAATTCTTCCTCCAACATAAAACAAAATTTTGTACTCGGAAATAGCTTATCATAATTGAAGAGAACACTAAAACACGTAAGTGCTAATCTTATCCCCTTTATCCCAGCGTTCTATTTAGAAGATATGGGTCAGATTTCTTATATAAAATATAAAAAAATTCTAAAATTTTAATATATTTAGTTTGCTTAGTTTTAACTTACTTAAGAAAATATAATTCTACTCAAATTTGAGCAAAATAAATCATTTGGGTACCATGGGTAAAACGGGTTAACTTACATATCAAACTATTAATTCATTTTGTTATACTTAATAGACTATAATGTAAATAATTTGTATACGCAGATGTCTTTCAAAACATTTTTTGGTTGTTTATAGTTTATTTTCTGCAATGTTTAGATTATATTTTAGTTGACTTAAAAGTAATATGGTTGCTTCAATATAGCGCTCTAAGAAACTACCAACGTTATCGCTGAAGGTCTGACAAATGCGTGTTTTAAAAACAGAATAAAAAATTAAACCGAAAACTGGATGCGTAGTTAAATAATTCAAAAGTTATACATTTGGATAGCTTGAAAAATATTCAAAGCTTTTTACAGGCAGTTTTTTTAAAAATGAACTGTGAAATATATTTCTAAGCAGGAAGAGCGATCACTGCGCCACCATTTGGCCTACTCTGTTTCTATGATGGTTATCCATTTTAATTATAACTGGACTTTTAATGCATACAGTAGAACGTCTTTTATCCGAATCAATTGGGACCGGACACCTTTTGGATACACGATTCTTCAGATAACCGAACGCAATTCATGCTGTATATGAAACCGGACACTATAAGAATATTGAAAATCATCACTTACGAAAAACGCGCTTGAAGAAAAAGCAAAATAGGTGCAAAATGTCGCAATTTTACCTTTATTTTGGAAAAAAATCACTTATTTTTCGCTGTCCCATTGTGCACCTACGTTTTTTCGCTGCAAGGTCTCTGATTCTTTTAGGGCAGTAGTAATTGAGTAGGGCAGCACTTTGATTATTGTTCGTACCACTCCATAGCTGTCTCTAACGCAGAAAACGCGTCAGCATTTAATGGACCCTTGCTACTTTCGTTGTCCTCGTTTTCATCCGTTTTATCGTCGACAGGGTCGGATTCTTCTTGCACGGAAGTCGCAATCTCATCATCATTTAGTATTTTAAATTCACAGTCTTCTGCATCGCATTCTTGAAATCCTAGGATCAGGGATTGCAATACCGGGATACCGAGTACCGGTATTTTAAGCCATTAGTACAAATTTGTAATACCGGTATTCACAAGTTTAAATAACGGCTTTTCGGTATTTACTAGAAAGTTTTGAAACTGTCTCCACTATATGTTCAGGGGTCGCAAACGTAGCAAAATCTTACACCTTTTATTTTTGTCATTCCAACAGGCGAAATTATTTAGACTGTGAATATAAAGTTCCATCGTACAATCGAGATAAGTGATAAAATATGTGAATCATCCAAGAAGGAGCACAAAAATTAGCCTATTACAGCTCAGAGGGATACTGCACTCACGTAGGATTCATAGTCTAATATTCGTATCTGTGAAAACAAGGTTGTATTTGTGAAGAAAGCACGAAATATTTCGATATTTTTTAAATTGATGAGTTTGTTATTCACAATGCATTTGCATATCGTACTTTAAGGTTCAAAATATTTTTCAGATTCATTATATATACTCATAAATAACAACCCATAATAATGAATAAAAATAACTAATTGCACAGGAGAATGAAAAAAAATTGAAATTTGATCAAGTTTACAGTAAATTTTCTTCAAATTGTTTACACACAAACCTATTTATATTCACAAGAATCAGGTACAGTTATCGAAGATGATTTTGACGATACTAATGCCGATAGTGAAAAGGAATTGTCTCTTGAACCAAAATTAGACTTAGTGATAACTAAAAAAATTTCAACGAACCAATGTACAATACAGAAATCGGATATATCCAAAACCTTCCGACGAGAAATCGAATTATTTGAAGATGAGGGATTTAGAGGTAAATATAATACTTGGATACTTACACTTTCTTGTTATTAAATAAATAAGATGTTTCCTTTACTTCATTGTGATTCTTTATAAACTCTTATAATTTACATGTTACAAATTATTCTTTTTGATATTTACACTCTCTAATAAAATTAGCAAATAAAAGAACGAAACCCCTGAATTTCTTTCTAAAATTTCTACTACCGGTATTAAAACCGGTATCTCGGTATAAAAATCTAAAAAATACCGAAAATCGGTATTGAACTTTTGGTCCGATATTGCAATCTCTACCTGGGATAGATTGGACAAAGTCGATAATCTCCTTCTTGGGGTCGTCACTGATATCTTTTTTCGCCTTCTAATTAGACAAAAAAAAAATGGTTCGGATATTTGATGCTCTGGATAATAAACGTTAGGATAAACGACGTTCTACTGTACTGGTATTTTATACATTGTGTCGAGAGAGGTGTTAATTTGTAGGTAGATTCATAGAACGTTAATCGTAGGTGGAGTCTTACCATTTTAATTAATCATTTGTGTGAAAATATTGAACATAAACTTTCCGCAAAATGTCAGTGTAATGTGTTTTATCCTAAAATTGAAAGAAATTATAAAAATAGAATTTCATTATATGATGGAATGTGTTTGATTTACTGTTGATTTATTTGAACAATAAATGCACCTTCTTTAAATAAAAGTTTTAAAAAAAGTTTCAAAAAATGCGTTTGAAAATTATTTGGGGTTTTCCTTTTCAATTTACTACATTTGACAGAAAAATCAACAGGAAAGGGGTGAATATGTGCTTGTTCATTGTGTAACGAGAATGGTAAAAAAGGACGGACAATAGTGCGCGCTCTTTTCGTACTAGCTGACACAGTGACGCTTTTCTGTAGCTTTGTTGATTTAATATTATTGTAATTTTTTTAATGTAATCAAATTAATATTCGCTTGAGCTTTCGATGGTTAGAAATTACGCATAAAACATTATAATTTTTTTAATTTTACATTTTATTAATCTCCTATTTGATCATAGTATAATGCATGAATTACTTAGGAAGTTGTTACACATGAAGAATTAATTTCATAAATGGAGTGAGTAATGAACGGGTTAATATTATTTTGATCATTTTAAAGTATATCAAAAAATAATTTTAATATAATTAATAGCTATTCAGTGTACAGTATTTTTCGGTAACCTGTCTTTTGTTAACTCAAATAGATCTTACAATTTGCCTACACGTTAGCATGCAACACGTGGAAAATTGTCCATGTGGGAAACATGGATTTTCTAAATCCAAGCCCCAGATGGACTGTATTGGGCTTTGAGAAACGAATCGTGAATTGGGGTCTTTTGAATGATACTTGGGGATTTTTACATAATCAGTGGAATACGTTGCAACAGTACGATTTCTCCTTTAAACTTTACAATCAAAATAGTTGCTTCAAAAGGTTTCCCGATGCTATATTTCCTTCCTTTGAAAAAAAAGATTATTGCTTTTCTTTTTCTGAAAATTCCGTTTTCTCATAATTATAACAAAATGGTAGAAAAATATAGCTAAAAGTTTTTTTTTAAAAGAAAAATGACATTTCAAACTACCTTATTTATTGGAAGATAAGCCGCACTTATTTTGCTGAAGGTTTTGCAACTGAAAATCGGGTGCGGCTTTTAATCGAAGATGAAAACATTCCTTGGATGGGGGAATTGAGCTTGATATTGAAGAGCAAATATTCAAGTAATTATTTAGAAATTATTAATACTGGTAAAATAAATTTCACATAAGTCCTCATTTAATTTTTTTAATTGTTTTAAATATTAGATTTTGATAAATTATACTAAACACTACTTTTTATTTTTTTCACAAAAACGTGTGGAGAATTTGGGGTGTAGTAGCTTATATTAAAAAAAAATTACAGTTGTTGCTATTAACTGGTAATATTTTGAAGATAATGCCTCCTTTGGTGATATTACATCATTTAAAATGAAAGCTTTCGCTTCATAAGTTCATTAGATACTTTTAATCCAATAACTAAATCAAAAGGCATTTTGTTTTATTTTCTGTAGCACCTACAACCCTGTGATAAGAAGGGGGTTTTTTCTTACGTTTTCTTTTTAAACCTAAAGTACTGCTCTCACAGAGAACCAAAACTAAACTCATACACAGAATGTAATATAATTCTAGGGAGGTAAAAAATTCATAACTGTTATTATTATTGAAGTTTCAAACAGAAAGACACTCTTAACTTTTTATCGAGTCATCAGAAAATATTTGCTGATCATCTGTTTCACCTTTGAACTTACGGACATCGTTAGAGTCCCCCCCCTCCACCTCTTATGTGTTTCATCTTCATTTAGTGAATTCATAAATAACCTATTTCTGTTAAGCATTTTTTCCATGTAAAAGAGTATTAAGATATTTGGAAAAACACAGAGGGCATTTTTTAAAGGATTATTTGGGGAAGATATATATTTGAGTCTTCTCAAACATATACAACACAACGAGAAATGTTTTACAAATTTCTTTTTATAGATCTCACTCTTAAAAATAGTCTCTTTAAAATTCAGCTATTATATCAAGAATAATATTTTTTTAATAAAAATTAACCCGTTGCCAAGAGTGGGTACTTAGCTAATCATAAATAAGGAATAAGTAGTTACCTATATAATTACAATATAAAAAACTGATTTTAAGCCACGTTTAAAGCAAAATACAGGATACAAACAATTGCGTAATAGCCACAAATATAATATAATTAAATGATGCATTTGCTATCAAACTATTCAAAATACATTTAAAAAAAGACATTTTCATCTGAAGTTAGTTCTAGCAGTTATAATCAGTAGTTCTTCTTGTCTTCAGGGCAGCAGTAGGCGAGATCAAACTGCGCTTACTCGCTTCCTTAGAGGTCATCTAATGTCATTAAACATTTCGAAATTTGCACTAATTGTTCTCCTGCTCATGCCTCCCCTGGCCACATTTTATCTTGCTTAAGGCAGGACTTGATTCACGATCCCCTATTGGTTTTGGACTTCTTCAGGGTGAGGGGACTCATGGACCTGATCTAGCTCTGCTGATCTTGGGGATGAGAAACAACAACATAATGAGTAGAACACTTAGTCTGCATACTGTCCGCCAAACTTGAATATCGCGGTAGTATATAGTTACTAACTGCTAATCTTGCATTGGATTCTAAGTGGTCGTCTGTGAGACGGGAACGATATATAGTCTTAATTATATTCATCGTTGAAAACGCTAATTCACTCAGGTAGGTAGAGCCAAAGAACGATGTTAAGTGAAATGCAACTTTTTTTACAATTAGGATACTTTGCTTCGTTCATTAGGTTCCAAAAGTTATTCTTAGATTCTGAGCTACGTGCTTTTAAAATTATGCCATTTTGAAGGAGAACTTCGTTTTCCTCAAGAGATAAAGAGAATATATATAATTTATATTTTTAATTATTTCTTCTACATCAACATTACCAAATGAGTAATACATGAAGGTAACAATTGGTTCTAGTCTAGTAAATTCTTGAAAACGTCTCTCAAAAATTCCAAGTGAAGTTTTATTTCATCATAATATTTCTCTTTATTTAATGTACCCCCGTTTTTACACAACTCGTCAGAAATGTTTTTGAAATTTTTTAGTTCATTTTTCCTCAGCTGGGAAGATAATAGCTTTAACTTGCCGTTGAAAGTATTAACAAATGCAGTCAATTCGACTATTGGTTGATTTTCCCCTGTAATTGTAAGTTCAATTCATTAAAGCGGCTTGTTATATCAACAACAAAAGCTAAATCTATCAACCGAACTTTATCACTAAATTCGATGTACATTTTATCTTTTGATTACAGTTAACTTCTTGTAGTACTTTCTGGAACCTTTGTAAAAATATACTCCGACTTAACCAAAGGACAACAGTATGAAATAACAATTCCCCGTAATCAGATTTGTTTTCTTCTAGTTGGGCCCGAAACATTCTTCTCTGAAGATTCCTTCCTCGAATTGAGTTCACAGTTTTCATGCAGATTCTCATAACATAAAGCATATTTAGAAATTTGCAACAGAATAATTTGGTGAATAATACAATGGTAAGAAAGGAAATGCGGAAAGTCATTGTCTCTCATTGTCTCTCCAAAATCCATTGACAGTGTAAGTCATTGATGGTCCCCATCAGTTGTCATCGATACAGCTTTATGAATTGGAATATATATATTTTTCTCTTCTATATATTTTTTGAGAAGACCAGTGGCTGAGTGGTTAGTGCATCACGCTTCCACACCACAGGTTCAGGGTTCAAACCCCGAACTGGGCAAGGTTAACTCAGCCTTTCATCCCTTCAGTGGGTCGATAAATGTGTACCAAGCTTGCTTGGGAACTTAACACTGGGGGTTTCACGTCAGACTGACCACCTGACCTTAACATCTGCTCATGCACCTCAGGGCCCAAGGTCGCGTATACTGAGTTGGGCGCAGTAGAGCTTGGCCCTCATAGGGTGTAGCGCCACTGAGTTAAGTTAATATATATATTTTTTGAAGGCACCGTAAACATCTTAGCCTCATGTTTTCTTCTTTAGAGGTAATATTTTCAACAATTCTTCTTTTATAGTTATATCCTGAAAAACCATTCTTACAAAGATACAACGTTGAGAAATATCAGCCCCATCCACAGATTCGTCAAACTGCAAAGAAAAGCGAATGCAGTTTTTAATAACTTCGATCAGCTTATCAGCCAGATCAGAATTCATCATTTCTATGTGGCGCGTGATAGTTCTACACGAAAGTTGAATGTCTTTAATTGCGAGAATAATTTCATTTTTATTCTTGAATGAATCAAATAATGAATCGCTGGCTTCCAGAAACGCTTTTTTTTTCTCCATCTGCGAAAGTATCTTATGTTTTGCTAATACATGACTTACACGAAGAGATACAACTGTTTCAGTTTTAGATAAAGTATTATGTTTAATAAGACATGATTTTTGGCCAATTAATTGCAATTTAAATTCTTCTAATTTTTGTCTACGCAATTCGATTTTTAACGGGAAATCTGTATCAAATCTTCCATGCCGTTTTGAAATGCCGTTCAACGTTTACTTTTTTTGGAAATGCCACACTCGCCTGGCACATATAAGCACACACATTTTGCCTTCACATTGTAAAGAAAAACTGTTCTTCCCACTCTCTTTTAAAGTAGTAGGTTTTTCTTTACTTGACAATTGTTTTTGACATTATATGTGTCTTTTAAAATATGACAGATTACTATATTTACTAAAAAACACAAGCAAAATAAAATGTTCAAATTGAATGTTTGAACAACTATGAACAATTGCTAGACCATGGAGCGCGCACGTTTTCAAAGCAGCGAATAAAAAGGAACTAATGAATCTGTAACCGACTTGTATGTACTGAACACGTTCGCTGTCGGTGTCACGGGGTGGGACTTCAGAACAAGAATCCAATCCCGTGTTATCAGGGAAAGAGCTGACCAACGTTCATTTCCCCCTTTGGTCGGTGTTAAGGGGGATGCACATTTCTACCGCTGGCATCGTATTGATCGCATTTTCCCCCTATAGTCACAGAGAATGTGTTAAGCGTCATATCGTGAGCTTCCAAGATTGGTAAATGTGTCGTCTACACATACTCGCACGGATTGTGAAAAGCCGATTCTTCTGTCTAGCTGGCGTCGGTGTTCCACAAATATAATTCTGTTAGTATGCGCGTCTTAGGACTTAGTCAAATGTCTTGTCAGTCTACCGGTCGATCGCCATCGACTTAATGCCCGCCCCGGATCTCGAGAATTCAAACTCGATTGGACAATTTGGGATTTCCTTTTCATCAACAATACTGCCGATTAATTAAAAAGGCAGTATATCACCCTGTAACAACTACGTATCTGGAAGTTTATTTTGTCAACATCAACGTATTTTCTGTCCAAGTAACAGGATTACAGAACCAATCATTATCTAGATAATGATTCAGTGTATATCCAGGAAGACACTCTCAATCAGACCATTTGTTGTCTGAACAACAATACAGAAATTGTTCGGCAATTTGGTACATTATGTAATGGGATGCATTTCTACTTCACCGTATCTAATATCCAGAACTTAAATAATGTTTGCATCGATTGATCACCTTGTAATTGTACTCGCATGTTTATGATCAATACAAGTGTGTCGACGCTTCGTCATAAATAAGATTGTTTTAAACGTGCGTTAACCACGCGAGCAAAAGTAGAGCGAGGAATGACTGACAATGTCTGTTGGAAATTACCAGACAATAGTAGGATAGCACACCCGAATATTTTTTCGTTACCGTTTAAATCTTGTAAAGTTCTATGTAATGCTTTGAGTAAATGTTTGTGGACCATGGTACATTTATCAGTTTATGTTTGAGAACTCCTTTGCAATACCGTAGCCCTTCAGCTTTCTTTTTTTTAATGTTACAAATCGCGTCTGGTTTCTTATGAATGTCTAGAGGCAGCTTGAATGCTGAATGTGCATTTGTCCACCATCTAACAAAGTGGCAACAATACCTGAAGACTGACCTACCAATGCAGTTTTCTATTGTGATCGTATATTCACAAGGCTGCGCCTGAAAGTTTAGCAGTTATCAGGAATGAAGATCTGAACGCGGGACTCGAACGCAAAGCAATTCTACCACATTCTGGAAAAATCCAACACAGTTACTATTGTTTCTGAAATCCGAATCCAGATTCTCGTTCCCCATTTTTCATTTTATATTCTGATATATTAGACAGTTAAAATTGCTAAGATTTTCAATTGCATCCTATGCAGCACTATAACTCATACTTACTATAACTCATTAAAAATTTGAGTTTTTTTTTCACTTTATTTTATTTATTTATTTATTTTTTCAAATCTGATTTGAGAATACTATAAAAAAAATAATAGTTTCAAATTTGAAAATCATATTTTGAAGGGGTAAAATTCATTCTAAATAATACTTAAGATATTAGGTTTTTTAAAAATAATAGTTTCATACATATGTTGTTTTTCAATATTATATTTTGTCTAATTTAATTGTAAAAAAAATTGTGCATTCTTAATTTTTTTTAAAAAAAATTATTACTGTTATTTTCGCCTGTACTGTTCAGTATGTGTAGTGTTTAGATTGAAACTAAAACCTCCTGCTCTTAATGCTTAGTGGCTTTTAAAGCTGGGCAGTTATGCATTTATATAGAATACAGACCCATGCCTGTCGTGCACGTTTTAATGAAATTGTATCTACCTATGCTCCTTTATTTTTTAAGCTATAGAAGATATATTTACTTTCTTTCAAGTAGTGATTCTGTAAATGCCTTTTTGTGGATTTAATGTGTACCAAACACAAAGTTTGGGTGAATTATATTGAAACCGTATAATTTTTAATTTACGAACTATACTATGCATTTGTATCTTGTAAAATCACAGATGTAGGCAATATTAGGGGCCTGAAAGTCCGGTTTTTGGCCACAAGCCATATCTTACAAAAGATACATACATGGCGTCGGTTAGGCTTTGGGCCACCTAGAATCCTGCCCCCCGTAATGCGGCAGTGTGCGTTACGCCATTAGGCAATATCAGTGGTGTGGGGGGTTCCGAGGGGGCCTTGGCCCTGGGTGACGTATGAAAAGGGGTGGTGGCAAGCACCACGATATTTAAATTCAAGAAATATTTCAAACTCCAAATCGCGCCCACGCGATGAGACTGACAGAAACGAGTGAAAGCTTTAATACACGCACAGATGCAGGAAGTTTATTAGTCGCTATGCAATCGCATTCGTTTTTATGTTACTTAGGCATCTGGCAACCGGTACTGTGTGAAGTCAATGATGCTTAAAATTATTAGCAAACAAATCGACTAAATATCAATCAATGTGCTAAAAAAATACGTGCTTTGCAGACCGAATTGGAAGAAAAACGAGAGGAATTCATGGATGACGCTTTAATATATGCTTAAAGTTTATGTGAAGATCTTTAAATTTCTTTTGAACCCCCAAGACGAACAGGAGGAAGCATATATTAGGCGACGGAAGTAAAGATGTTCAGTTATCGTACGAAGATGAATTGAGGCGAACAATGTTTTCTTCAATAGCCTTAGTGACTGCTGAATTTACAGAGATTCCAGCAGTTGCAGAATCTAGCGCAAAAATATGCTTTTTTAAGGCCTGAAGTGATAATGAACATGGGCGAACTTAACTTGGATCAAGCTCCTCAATACATTAATAAAGAGATTCCAAGATTAACGCGAACGTCTACAAGCTTTCGTAGCTGCAACAGAACCAGGATGTAAAAAAGAACTCATTAGGTCCGGCTCTCTGGGTTTATTAAAATATATTATTGAATCCACACTTGAAGATGACTTACTAAACATTATCATGATGTTGAGAATTTTTTTAACATCTGCCATCAGTAATGTCAATTGTGAGAGAAACTTCTCTAAGCTAAAATTAATCAAAAACTATCTCAGATCGACTATGTCCACGTTAAGGCTAACAAATTTAGCTATTCTGGCGATTGAACATGACATGCATATTGATATTGACAGTTATATAAAAGATTTTGCTAAGAAACACTAAAAGGGTATTTTTAATCAATAAAAAAATTTAAAGCTGCTTTTTTTTACCTTTACTAATAATTAAAATGAAGAGGCGACAAATTTCCGGTGGACCCCAGATGGCGAAGGCCCACGCTACGCCACTGTTTGTACCGCTTCCCATGCTGCATTTAAATACGAAACAGACAGTTCCAAGTTTGCTGTTTCTTGGGCTACTCATTTTAAATTGATAAAAAAATTTCTAGCGAAATTAAAACTGCTTCCACATACAAGCCTATACAAAACAATGTTATTTTGCTGAAACCGGAAAAAGAGAAGAGGATTTCAATGACTACAGCGCCCACATAGTAAGATTTACGGTAGAACTTGTCTACATATTATTGTGTACTAATATATTGACCGCGCCGCAAAAATGCTAGTTGTGGGCCGTTATTTTGATACCCTTGCTGTAGACTCTAGCCACGGAGTAAGATGGTCCAATAGTCTCTCAATAAACTAGCACTCAGGAATAAAGTCCATCGCCTCTTTATTTGAGTATACAAGTTATGCATAACTCAAACTTTATGAGAATGTGGAAAAATGAAGGCCTTGAGACGAATCTTCGTCTCTCGGAAAGTATTTCTCAAATCTATTTATCAAAGGTTTTAGTGATACCATGGAATGTCATCCACGACTATTTTACATTTAATGTGTAAGGACTTTTAGAACTGGATACATCAAAACCTATCACCAAAAGAATTGTGCTACAAAACAATTTGTAAAATATACGATCCAGCTGGGTTTATGTCACCTTACCCCCTCAGGGGGCTCACCTTCTTGAGTACGGGTGTCACAATCCCGAGGTGCCCTAGTGATCTTTTCCTTTTCCCACAAGGGGTTTACTATCTTTGGTAAAAACGGGCTTCACGAACCTTGGGTACCCTAGTGATCTTTCTCTATTTTCGCCCCCCCTTCTTGTCATTCAATTTATCCTTTCTTTTCCCGTCTAGATCACAGATTTTCACGTCCAGACCACAGATAAACATTATGAAATGAATACATTTCAAATCATTTTTCTTACGAGAAATGTTACAATTTATTATTAACATTTTGTATTGCGTTAATTTAGTATCTTTTTCGTATATTTCTTTCAATACTTTGATTATGTTGCTTTATTTGTTTTCGACGGACACCGTTGGTTTCCCAACCCGTATGTTTGCCGTGTGTGGCATCCCGTAAAAAGGAAAATGATGTTCTGGGGCTACCTCTGCGTTCCCTTTGGCCCACGCTTCACTGTAGAGGGGTGGCAGGAGTGAGCCCGCTCCTGTCAATCGGCTGTTGGTACCTCTCTTCGGTGTCCCCGAAGAGACACTGCTGTAGGGTTGGTGCTGCAGATAAGGGGTGTCGGGTTTACCCGTTGGATCCTCGCCCTGATGCTGTAGCATTATGTTCAGGGTGTACTCCAGGTAAGCGCCCTGCCTGGTTTTTGCCAGATGACCAGCACACTGCCTCCCTTGTTGGACTCCGTGGTGGGTGGAGACACGCCAGAATGAAGTTAATTAACGTATGCTTTTTAAACTTTTAGCTCTACACTTCATTAGTTACAAATTTAATTCTTTTAAAGTAGTAATAGCTGTCAAAAAGACATTTAAGATGATAAATTTGCAAAAATTCGATATTAATTAAGCAGGGGTCTACCCTATACCGAAAAACATGGCAACGGGTCTATGAGACAAAAAAGTTTGGGAACCTCTGTTTTACATGGACAATTTGAAGTAATATTTAATGCAGTCTAATAATTAATTATGTGTATAATTAATTATAAAAATACATAAAAAAATGTATAATATCCTTAAAATATTGTAAAACATTCTGTATGCTACTAATAAAGTTCATCAAAATGCATATTTCGAAAAATTAACTTCCAAAGCATTTTTAAAATTAAGTTTCAATCATTAAAATGTTTTATTTGTGATTAATACATATAGACTTTAATTGCAAAGCATACAAATATAAAATACTTAGAATTCCTATTTCAATGTCTTATCAAAAACGTTTCAGAACATAATCATTCATCCAAGACATAAACGAGAGGCTTTTAATCAGTGTCCCGTAGAACACTGGTGCACTAAAAATTAAAAAGTCGGTGTTTTCAGTTTGCAATAGTTTTTATTTACTGTCTCATTTTACTACTATACTTTCAGAAATTCTTTAAAATGTATTTTTCGTGATTGTGAAAAGGCTTTTAAAAGCATTAGTATGTATATTTAAGAAAAAAATTCTAGTAATAATAGGTTCCAATCTATAGCAATATTTAAAATCTTTAAAAAAGGCAACAATAAGAATGTCAAAATTATGAAAGAAATTTCTTATAAAAAGCAACAGAAAAGGATTTAACTAAATTTTATTGTTACAGAACAATAATTAATGTGAAAGAATATAGGTACTATATTTTGTTGTTGTGTTCCTTGTATAAAACTATTTAATTAAAGTGGAAACAAAATGTGCATTACATGCTACTGAAAATCAGGCGTGGCTTAGCAGAAAATTGAAAGAAAATTTTGAAAATGATGCTAATGGTTAGAGCAATTACAGGTTAATATATGAATTTAAAAGTTTCTACTACTGGTAAAATAAATTAATCATTTCTTATTTTTAATTTCCTAGATCTCAAACTATTTTTTCACAAAAATGGGTTAAGAACTTTAGGTGCGGCTTAAAATCGAATAAATATGGTAGTTGCACAATTTTTTAAATACATACATAAACTACAAAATTTTTTCTACATAAATTGGTTCCAATTTTTAAGCATAAATAACACTATTTGTTGATTATAAAATTTAATCAAGTTACAAATACCTAATAAAATACATCATAAAGTTTCAAGTATTAAAAAATATCTCTGATACCACACATTTATCAAACATCTAAAGCAAAAACTTTTTTTTTAATAGAACTTGATACACTGAACTATACCAAACCTTTCATTGATTAAAGTATTCAGAAAGTCTGTCTTCTGAACTTAATTATATGAATAATATAGTCCTAACTGACCAAGATATTTTCTGCTTTGTTTGAATTACAAAAAAAACCCTTTTGTAAAAATGTTATATATAATCCTATTTTGATTTCATTTCAAAATCCTGCTTCCACAAAGTTCTTTTATGTGAAATGCTATTGAACATAAAGCACCAGCTCAAAAATTGTTCTCTTTAGATGATGGTGGTTGAAAATTACGAGCTTTTTTGTAGCTTCTAGTAGGATGTCATACAAAAAAACAAATAATCATAGAACTGAAATTTTCACATTCAAACTTTAGTGATATTTCTCTTAATTCCTGTTATTAGTTCACAATCTCCCTAAATATTTATATCTTATTCAAATTTTCAATTGTTAATAAAATATTTTCTATTCATCCATTCAAGTTCAAATACACTTTTTAAACTTGTAGTGCATGACACTTGATGTTAATGCGGTTTTTTTCAAATATTAATTCAAAAGTTAAACTAAATTAATGAATGAATAGTAACAAACAAAAAAAATAGTTCAACAACATATACAAAAAGAAAATCGCTTGTGTCCCTGTAGAGCGTTGGACTTCTAATCCAAAGGTCATGGGTTTGAATCCTACCTGGGGTGGCCTAATTTCCGAGAATGTGATTTATGAATGAATAAATAAATAGTAACAAACAAAAATAATAGTCCAACACCATATATAGAAAGGAAAATCACTTTCTATTTTGCTACTTAATATTGTGATGCTGTTGTATGTATATGCATATTTATATTTTTTGTAATTATTTAATAAAAAGTAACAAATGAAAAAAAAAAGTTTTTCTTTGTTGATCGAAGTAGGAATTAACTTAAATTTTTTTTATATTACTTGTTATATTTAATAAATTAAAACAATTTCCACTGCATATTTTGAAGATTCCTTTAGTAAGACAAAGGGAAAATTTTAATATTGCCTTATCAGACCCTCCATTTCAAATATATTATTTTACATTTGTCAATAAATGAAAATTGTTTTTGAGAAACCTTTCTTTCCTATAAACAAAGGAATTTTTTAGTAATTATTTTAAGCTAGCCAGTCTTAAAATCCATTATATTGGAACTTCAATGATACTCAACATATAATTTTTTTATGCATGTTTAAGTGTTTTGATGCACACATACATCCAGTACCTTAAATAGTGCTTAAGTTTTTCAAATCTGTAACTAGTAAAAGCTTTAAGATAATTTCCAGAACACTCTTAAGCTTATAGCAACTTTAATAATAAAAAAATACTTCATACAGAATCATTGAAATTCATTAATACATATATTGTTAATTCATCATTAGGAATTGTTTACACTTCTAATTTCTGATGGTTCAATCTTTAATTAACAAAAGTGTGAATGATTAATTTTTAATCATACTTTGAGCATTTCAACTCAGTAATATATATCCACTTACAAAAATAAAAACTTGATCCTTCTTCATGCATAAGACATACATTCAATATTCAAATTAAGAAAATATAATCTAATAAATAAAATCTGATTAATTAATTAAATATCAATAAATAATGTTGATTATGATTATAAAAATTAAAATTCATCTTCCAAATTAGAAGTAGATTATCCTCAATTCTTATTTTTCAGAGGAATTTTAACTGATGTTGATGAAAGATAACCACTGCCAGCAGTTTTAGGACATAAAATTATCTGAATTTCATCCATCAATTTCACGTTGTACTTCAATTTATAATAAAATTGGTTTGTAGTGCAAATATATTGTTTTTCTTCATCAGCAGATTTAAGATACAAGTCAGAACAGAAAATTGAAGAATCATGCTTCCATTTTAGAATACATTCAACACTGATTTCTTTAGGCTTGCCAGATACAGATTTGCAAATTAATTGTTCATAAGATAAATTGTAAGAAGGAAATACAGGTAAAATCTGAAATAAAAAAGAAATTAAAAAGTTATATTTTACAATAACATAACAAGAAATCTCAAATACAGGATGAGAATTATTAGTTTTTAATATTATTCAGATGTAACATTTACAATTATTTCTGAAGGTTATATAACAAATATTCTTTTTATTTCATAATTTCATGTTTTAAACTAATGTCAGCATTACTGCAATGAGCAAACCACATTAAAATTTCTACAAGAAAAGAACTATAGTACAATAAATTAATGAATAATACATGAACTATAGTACAATGTATTAAACACAAGTTGTTATAAAGATATCTACAGTAGCTTAACAGTGACCTTAAGCAATTATAGAAAAATGACCTTACAGAATATTTAAAATGATTTTTTCTTGATAGTTTCCTAACAGCTAAATTCAAATAACTTAGCAATCAAATGAAATAAATTAAAAGTCATGTTTTGTCTAGGAATAATTTTTAAATCTAAAAAAGATACCCTGTTTTACAGAAAGCCCTTATTATTATAGAATTTTAACTATCAATTTGCAAACTCAAAAAAAAAAATAATAAAAATAAATTAGGCACAACTTATTTTGTAGAATCAGCTGAAACCCTGTGAGAAAAATCATGCAGTAATTGAAAATTTATGTGCATGTTATTATCAACCTCATGATGTTATACATTTTTTTAACAAAAATTCAGTTTAAAAAATGCTGTTTAATTTTTTTAAATTAAAATTGTTCACTCTTATTTATGAATAAGGGAAATTTCCTTTGACTTTATTCATAGATATTGTACCGTATTGCATTGAACTGCTTGCTGACTTATAACTGAAAGGTCAGAGACAGATATAGCATAAAAAAAATAATAAAATAAACTTTATCCATAGTCATAAAACTTTAGATTCAAAGTTAAAGAATAAAATATATTGCTGAACAAGTTCAAAATACTTTTGAGCTTTATTCTGCTTTTCACCATTTTAACAGTTTGTATATATACATTTTTAAATCCTAATCTCAATAGTGATATTTTTTACATATATTAGAATCAATTAATGAGAGAATGATTCTATATCAAAATGATGCACCTTAATATGCATTCTATTTCCATCATGTAAATATTTTTGCTTTGCACCTTCAATAATCTTGGATTTAAAAACTTAGAAATTATTTTTAATAATGTGTTATCTATAAAAAAAATACAACTGATAAATCTAAAAATATTTTTAAATTCTCTCTATCCTGTTTATTAAACTATTTTGATGATACTGAAATAAAATCTCAATGAGCAGTTTTGTAGGAAAACACAGTAAAATTGCCACGACCCTTTTGAAAACTTTGGCAATTCCATTGTATAAAAACTTCCATACAAGTTTGCAAAGGCTAAGTAAAAAAAAAAAATTTTTTTAAATGATCTATAATGTAATTTATAATTCTATTTGAAAAAAAATATTAGCTTCAAATTATTACATGATATTCTGCTTAAAATTACAACAAAAACAATGAATACATTGTTAAGTTTTAATGGAAGGATCAAACATTTTTGCAGTACTAAAAAAAATGCTATGGTATGAATTATTATGATTTTTAAAAAATTTGATATCGATATACGCTTGATACTTCAAACTTGGATAATTATGTAATAATTTGCAAATTTTAAAATGAAGACCAAATAAAGCTTTCATTAAAATGTAAAGGTTTCTGAAAAGAAGTCAAGGCTAATTTAATAGTCACAGTAAAACTCCCATTAACATAAATTCAGAGATATATTACTTGTTAATTTGTCCTGTTTTGATCAGAAATTCCCTATGAATATTTCCTGAAACAATTAGCTATAAAAATTGGTAAGTTTTACTTTTAGTTGATTGATATTTTTCAATTTATATTAAGTTCTTCGTACCACCTATTGCATAATTTTGGGATATTACTGCATATATTGATTAACTGTTATTGCATTTTCAAATAAAGCATATCAAAAGATTACAGAGTAAAAAAAACATGCCAGAACTTTTTTAATAATGAGAAAAAATATTAACTCTATCATTTAAAACATTCAGGAAAATTTTTCATAAGTGGTGCTAATTAACACTGTTTATTAAGGTGATGGCGGGCCATTAGTTTAACACCTTACATGACATCTAGATGGCGTTGGCTATTGCGAAATTTTTGGCACAAATATTTGTCTCAAGACTCCCAAGATGGGCAATAAATTTCTCTCTCGGGTAACCTTTTCAATGAAATTTTCCCCTTCAGCGAAAGGGAACACGCGGGGGGCGAAGAGAGGGGTGACAGTCGTAAAACTGGTAAAATAAATGTTAGCTCTTTTTTTTTTTCTTTTTCGGGGAGGGGTTAAAGCAGCAGAGTGAATCTTGACCATGAAAGACTTTTCATTTCTGGACATTGGTCAATCGTCAAACTTTTTCAACTCTTGGAATCCCTAGAACTGTAACATGTTTTCGAGGAATCCCCTTCCTCGCTGAAGGGAATATATCTTAAAATAATATTTAAAGTATATAGATAAACATATTTTTTTGATATTATATGTAAAGACAATTTAAAAAAAATATTATATTTTTTTATTAAAAAAAAATTTTATGATGTAATTTTAATGTTATTTACTCATTGATAATATAAATTTGTGACCCAAATGTCACCTACGCATGCATTATACTTAGTAACTGAGATATGTGTTCACAATTTTTTACACAAACTATCGACGTATAAGCTTTTTGAAATTATCTGCAGTAGCATTTCATATTCCGTGTTCAATTCGTTTTTGTATTTTGTTTTTGTTGCCTATCGCGTTAAAAGTATTTTTCACTTTCTAAATACATTTTTGTGAATGGCATGAAAATGTTCATAGCTGTGTGAGAAATTCTGCGTATATGGCATGAATTGGTAACCTAACATATAGAATTTCTAGCTTAAATTTAAATTTTAGCATCGAATCTGTTCATATGTCGATAAATTTTTTTATCTTCTTCATTATAGGTGTTTTTTTCCCCACAAATGTAAAAGGTTTCAAAATATTGTACTCTAACTAGTATAAAATTACTTCGTGGAACTCGGGATAGCAAATAATAGTATATTCACAATCTACTGCATAAAATAAAGTTTTAAAATTCATTTATTATATTACAATAAAAGTTAAAAAAGATCTTTAGATAATTGTGGCTAACCGAATTTCATGAGAACATAAATCCATTTTGCATACATATTTGTAATTTTTCTTTCCCATTTTTTTTTATTGGGACTCGTGGAACACAGTTTGTCGATCAATTCTCTAGATAAATGATGTACAGAACGAAACTGTTTAATTTTTCCTGAACAAATGATTTTTAAAGGAAGAATAGGTGGATTTAAAGCAATGAAAAAATTAAATTTCACGTTTTAATGAACAAACAGTATGATACAATTTTACTTTTTATACAATAGAACAGGGGTTGGAACCTATTTCACGAGAGGTACAATTCTCAGTGGTACCCTGAATTACTCAACAAATGTGTCAATTATTGAGAGCATGGAAGATGATAAATTTATAATGGTCCTTATACGAAGATCTCCAGAATTATGGACAATTGCGAAATTTCGAAAAATCGGAAAGATATCTCGAAACATAAATTTATAGCTATTTTGTGAATTATTGGATGTCATTGCTGGTGAGATTTGATTGTTTGAAAAGAGAAGATCGTGTGCACTCTGCTCTCCGCTTTTGGTTGATTTCGAAAAAGGCAAGAAAAAAAAATTTCTCTCTGTGTGTGTAGCGCACTTCCTTCAATAGAATCCTCCCCTTTCTCTGCAAGGGGAAGAGGGCCACAGTCTTTACGACTGTGAAACGAAATACTTGTTCTTTTGGGGGGCGGGGAGTAAAATAGTGTTGAATCTTGACCATGAGAGATCTAAAATGGCTTTCTTACTTTTTTTCGACTCATGGATTCTGATAATTTGTTATGAATGGTTTACTCATTTCTAACTATGGAAAAAATCCTATGTATTTTGCAATCTAAATTTTAGGAGCTGTTCTTGTTTTTAATATAGATTTTACCGTCAAATGTCTTTTAAAATGTCAATAAGTTGTTCGCTCTCTTTGATTATAGGTGTTTTTATCCACAAATAAAAAAGTTCATTTTCCATTACAAAACGATTTAGTTGTGCAAAAGCAATGTATTAACGTGAATAAATTTGTTTTGTTGGTCCTGGTACAGTAAACAATGGAATGTTCACAATCTAGTAGGCACTGCATATAAAGAAAAACGATTTAATATTTTATAATGGAATAATAAATGTTTCTAAAAGTATTACAAAATAAAGTGTTCTTATGTACAAAAAAAAAAAAAAAAAAATTTCAGAAATTTCCAATTAGGTTATACACTTACACCTGTATTACATTATTAAAGGTTTAAGGGAAACAATTTTGAATAAATTTTCTTTAAAAAGTAGTTATATATATATATATATATATATTTATATATAATATATATATATATATATATATATATATAATATATATATATAAAATATATATATATAAAATGTTATATATATATATATATAAATATATATATATATATATATATATATATATATATATATATATATATATAAATGTTAAAAAAGTTAAAGGTTATCAATTTTGATATTTTTCTAAGATAGTATGCAGCTATTTCATTAAAAAACTGGTTAATTATGGTTTTGACCATTATTTTACATATAAAATATTTTTCAAATTCAAAAAATATTTTTATAAGAAATGGTACGTAAATGAAAATAAGCATTACAAAATTATTTCATGTTCAGAAAAAAAAAAAAAAAAAGGAAGAAAGAAAGAAAGATATTTTGAAATTAAAATTTACTTTTGTAACTTTAGAGAATGATTAAAATATCATTATAAGGGAGAGAAAAATAGGCTGACAATTAATTATCAAGCACAATTAATCAAGCATATAATATATAAACATTGCCTTTATTTTTTTCTAAGAAATTTATGTTTATTTAATGAATATATGTCAATAACAATTTTTCAATTTGGAAGTTAACATTATATTTAAATCAAAGAAAATTGCATTATTGTTTAATTTTTGGGCATATTTGGTAACAAAATAATAGTTTCACTCTATGTAGGAATCCAAATAAATTATTCTTCCTCTCTTTCTGTTTTAGTACATAGGAAAGAAATTTGAAACTTTTATTGCTTTTTTGTACTTTTCTTTCCTAAAGACTTCGGACCAACAAGTGTTTTCCGGTCCCCTCTGAAGTGAAATTCCCATGAGATATTATACATCGTGGGGTGGATGACCAGAGTACTTAGCTCTTCCGAGATATAACCTCTCGCCATTAGGATTTCGATTGTTATGACTCTTACATTTTTTTTAAATAATAGTACTTAAAAGTAAAATTTTTTTTAAGGACAGTAAAAGAAATAAAAAATTTAAAATTAAAAGAATGCATTAAGTGCTTGAAAAATACCATGAGATGTTGACCTCATGACATGACGAGATGCCTTTGAAAGGACGCTAAACGGTATTGTGGCTGACAAAACGGCAAAGTAATTTATCATATAGTGATTATACTGAGTAACAGATTGTTTTTAAACAATAATTTATGGTAAAATAGCTTTGTAATAATTAGATTGACTTAAGTTTTCTAGTGGATAGATTCAATATCTCCCCGAAAAAAGGTATAAATTGCTCTTAACTGATTATGATATTTCCTGAGAAAATGAATGGAAAAAATAAGAAATGTAAAACTTTTTTTAACATTTGAAAATCGAGCAATTTGATCCACAATTACGAGATAAAAAAATCAAACATTATTAATTATAACAGTTATATTTTTCCTTCGTTTATAAAATAAATCATTCATTTTAAAAGTCTTCCAAAATTAAAAATTATGAATATTTGGGTTTAAAAAATGAAAACACCGTTTAATTATTTAGAAAATTAAGTTTCAATTTTTTAAAAATTAGTGTTTTTAAAAGTTTATTCAGCAGATATATCTTTTTCTGAATGCTTTACTTTCTAATTCAAAAATGAACTAGTAATAAAAATCAATATTTTAATTATAGTAATAAAATAAAAACTCCAATGAGCAATAAATATATGTTCATATCGTAATGCCCAACATATTTCTTTTTCCATAAAGAATTCATAATAAAATTTTACTACTTAAAATTTTTTATCATACATTTAACTAAAATGGATAAAATGTGAATTAACATTAATTCTAAATTTTATATGTGTAAAATGTAATGCGCAAAGAAAAATCCCAACTTCTATTATGTTAAAAATTTAGTCAAGAACTTGATCAAGTTATTGAAAATGTTCAATGACAGAAAATGCCAGACAGTATTTTTTAATAGAAAAGAAGGCAAAAATTTAAAGATAGAGAGACTTTAAAGTCGCGATATTGCCATATTTATTCGAATCTAAGCCGCACTTTTTTTCCCGATGCTTAGGCTACAAAAATTCTGGTGCAGCTTAGATTCGAAGACTGAAAAAAGTTTTTAATGCTGGTAAAGTAAATTAATTATTCATTTTATTAATTCACCTTTATTATTTTTTTTATTTCGTTTAGTTAATGATTGAATATAAACGTCATATTGATCAGCTACACGAGGGCTTTTGGTGACGAACCTCGTAACTTTGAACCATAGTCAAGTGACGAGGACGACACCTGAGCTTGCACCTCCCATCTCCTAACTACCACACTAATGAGAGGACGTTTGAGCTCTCAGATTTAACGTTCATAGCTCCCCTACACGACAGAATTTCAGCGGTACTAGGCTCGAACTCATGATACGCCAGCCACGAGTACGTTACCTTGACCACTAGGGTATCGCAGCCACTTTTCATTCCGTAAATATATCATATATCGATAATATATTTTACACTATTTTTTTTCACAAAAATGTGCTGAGAATTTGGGGTGCGGCTTAGAATCTGAACATAATTGAAAAAATAAGTTTCTGTTAATTAAATTAGAAAACAATATTTTGTGTTAATAATTGTTCCAATGGTTTATGGTAAAGTTTTACGTCAAATATAAAATCGATGGGAAATTTTTTTTGTTAATTAAAAAGAAAATAATAATATAATAATAATTGCATTACAAAAACTAGATTAAAATTTTAATTTGAGTAAGGAGTAGTAACTTGTGTTCTTATTGTGAGTTAATTCACAACTTTCGATCTAGTATAAAGTAAGTATACTCTTTCATTCTTCGTTAAGTCATTTCGCAGAATTTAAATATTCTTACAGACATTCCTTCAATGACAAAAAAAAAAAAAAAAAAATCTAAGCAGTATAATTATAAACGATTTTTTTTAAAGCACACATGCAGAAAATATTTAAAACTTTCCTAAATCGGAAAGTTCGTCAGATTTGAGATGTTAAATCTCTGTACATCATAAACCTTTTCCATTGTCCACTATTTGCAAGTTACCATAATTTCAGCTGGCGACTATATTTCAGAAAGATATCGCCAAAAATAAGTATTCGTAGCCAAGAATAAATTCGCTTTTCAAACGATGGTGGTGCCATCTGTTTGAGATAGTCCTAACTACGCCAAAAATAATTCAGAATGAACTTAAAATTTTAAAAAGTTAATTAAGAAAAACATAAAACCTAATTCTGGCTACACTAGTCCAAAGAGGGAAGCTTGCTTTCTTATATACTATTTAATTCTACTCTAAAAAAAAAATTTTTTTCTGTTAAAATGTCTTTTGCGTTTCCACCTCCTATACTTTAACATAGAAAAGTCAAATCTCATTTTGCAAAAATGCTGAAAACTGTGTAATTTTCCAAAAAATCAAAATTCAAGAAACACTATCCTTTAAACAATTATTTTCTTTATATCCATAAAAAATTTTATTATTATTGGAGCTTTTTCCTGCCCACAAATGTCTTTGCCGTTTCATCCCTATCCTTTAACATTGACCGAAAACAGCCTTAAGGGTGAATTCTAAAAAAATTAAACGATAGTACTTAAACTAATCATCAAAAAGTATTTCACACTGATATGATTATATATATAAAATTTAGTCTCTTATAAGACTTTTAAGCATTTTATTTAGTGGACAAAATATTTTATAATTAAAATGAAAAAGGAAATACTTCACTGGATTATTAATACAGAAAATCTACTTTATATAATTAAGTCATACTTTAAAATGTTTTGACAACAGATTGATATCAATACATATCCACGGTTTTTCTAATCAAGGTAATGAAAAATAAGTACACATTTAGTTAATATAATGGCTTTTTAATGCAAATGCCCACAGATTAGTGTCATTAAAATACATTTTACTGCAAAATTGGAGTCTAATAAATAACTTTACCAGTAAATAATAAATACTTACCTTAAGTTCCCCAAAGAGGATCGAGAAAGATTTATCTGTGGATTTTTTGTTAGTTGCAGACACAGAGATATTTTCTATTGTGTGATTCTGGAAATCATTTGAGCTCAAAACATACATTCTAACAAGAAAAAACAACAACTTTTAGTAAATTTTTTGTTATACTAAAAATTATCCATAAAATGTATGTTTCAAAATGTGATAAAATTACCTTTTAATCCAAGTTTGTTCAAAAAATTCTTCAGTAATTTTGTATCCCATTTTCATAATTTCCTCCATTGATGCTGGATTTAAATAACTCACAAAATGATTGGTCATTTTATAATCTTCATTTTCAGCATCGATTAAATGTAATTTGTAAGCTTCTTTCCCAGAGAATAAGTGCAAAGTTAATGAAACATCAGCATTCTCAATTAATGGTTTAAATGTGTAACTGATGACAACAGTATCTTCCAGTTTAAAAAAAGTTTTCAAAATCCTAAAATACACAAAAAAGCACCTTTGAAATAAAAATGAAAAATTATGTGGCCATAGAAAATAAGCATACAAGATCTGTCCAAAAATAAATCTTCCAAATTTTATTGTTATGAAAAAATGTGTCACAGCTCTCCTTTATCACCAGAGATTGGTGGCAGAGGAAGTCAACTACTGAATGAATGCTTTTTCAATTGTCTCTGAGCTCTTGTAGGATGAGAACAGATGATTTTATGAAACACCCTTTCATCTCTTGTATAAGTCATAAAAAAAAGGAAATTTTGACTTGTACTTCTGAAAATATATGAACGTCCTCTTAACTTTTTATGCAATTTTATTATGAATGATAAAAATATATTTTACAATATGATCCTGAATGGAAAAGGTAAAATGTCATGGTACACCTTGTTGACTCATCCTCAGAAGGCTCAAATGAGAAAATCAATCAAGACCATGCTCATTTTGTTTTTTAACACCAGGGGATCATCCACTATGAGTTAAGGACAATCATCTCTCAGGACAGTCATCAACTCTAAATTTTAAGTGAAAGTGCAAAAATTACATTTACAGTCAGACCCCAATTTAATGAATTCAACAGAACCAAACATTTCATTCATTAATTCAAGGCTATTTGTAATAACGGGGTCCAAAAAATTACAAATTTTTTGCACTTACCTTTTGGAAATTCTATAAGTAACCAAACAAAAAATATCTTTTAATTCAAAACTGCATACTTTTTATTCATCAACTATAAGTGAATTTTTACATGTCAGCCAATTGGAAATTTCAAAATACTGACTAATAGATGTTTGAAAATTTTACGTGTCTTTTCTTAAAATGGTCGATCCAACCATCGAAGGCAGAAAAGTCCTTCACATTATGCTTTTCGAGAACTTTTACTTAAACCAAAGATCTACTAATGGCTATTTTGTAGACACAAATAATGACTTACTTATTTTCAATAAATTTATGCTACATTATACAGATGCCTTTTCAACTTCTGTTTGCTGTATGATAATTGTAGCTAATGTCCACATTGAAACTCTGAGATATTCTGCCAAAACCTCTTATGGTCAAATCACCATAAAAAGTCAAGATTTTCACTCAAAGAAAAACGTTTTCATTTACTACAATCTACCATGCTTCACAAATTGTCAAAAAAGAAAATTTTCTGCAAAATTTTATGTTTAATAAATCATACTTCTCTTAAGAAAGGGCAAATAGAAAAAACTCTTAAAATATTTTTTGTATTGTGGAGTAGAATGAAATACGAAAGAAATTTCCAGTCCAATTCCAACAATAGGTTATTCTTGTGACTCATTCGAGCCTGTAATATCTAAAAATGGGCTGCACCCTTTCCTGTCAAAATTTGGTGCTTACAAGAAAAGTCTTTTTCTGTTTTGGACAAAAAGTTTACATAATTTGAAAAAGAATCCAGTTTTTTGTAATCCAAAAAAATTGAGGCTGCAGAAATAATTCATTAATTCAAGGTTTATTAATCAGTAAATAATGGATTTTGCCTTTACTTGAATCAGGGTAAAAGAAAAATACGTTCAATTGCAGAATTCATTAAATAGGAATTCAACTGTATTTACGAATCATAAAAAATTATATTTGACTCATTGAGCACTTTCAGAATAGTAGACATATATTCTAATTTAAAATAATATTTACATGTACAAAATGCACAGTTATCTAAAAAATATAAATTAAAAATAAGAATTTATAGGCTTATTAACAATATTGAAAATTGTAATTTTCTGTTTTATCTAGTATATTCTGATAATAATTTGAACAATTGCATCAAGAAATGTAAGTTTATAAACAATAATTATACTAACTTTTGGTACATGATTGGAAATCAAGTTGTTTTACAATAGCAGCATTAAATTTTAAGATGAAAAGTTTTTCTTGCAGAAGAAAAACGTTTCTTACAGTTATAAACATTCTATAATTATTTATGACATATGAAAGCAAAACTACACAGTAATATAATTAAATAATTAGCATAATGTTTATCTCAGTCAATGTATGTCACATATCCAATTTGAATTTCTCTTTCCTAAAAATAATGCTTTATAATTAACATACAGAAAAAATAGTTGAATTAAAAATTACTTGGATTCAAAAGATCCCTTTTTACTATTGATGTCTCCAGATAGACACAAGCATCCACCACCATTAAAGGCATCATCACTACAGATAGTTATGCTATTCTCATCTGTGGAATGGTAAATAGGCTGTGGTTGTTGAAGATTCAAATTGATCCAGGGTTCGTCACTAACAGCCTGCATGTATCAATTTTTTATGAAGCATAATACAAGTAAATTCAATATATACAACTTAGATAAATAATAATTATTAAATAAAAATAACTTTTTGCATACCTTTAAAAACTGAATTAAAAAAAACCACTACAATTATTAATAATCTGATATAAAAAACACACATAGCAATCAGTGGAGTTCTACTCTTTCTCCCTCCTTATTTTCTTACAGCTTGGCACTATCATCTACATGTTTTTTAAAATATATCCCATCATGATGGAAAAAGTCTACATATGTCACTGACAGCAATAAAATAAATGTAATGAGTTTTAATAATAATGCACATTAATTATAAAAGCTTGAACAGTAGAGTCCCAAAAACTTGAACTAATATAGAATGAAGAATGGCCAAGTTTATGAAAATGCCAGGTTATTTAGAATGGGATAAAAAAAAGAATAAGCAGTGTTTCAAAGAATATTTTGTTACGTTCATCGGGGTTTGAGGATTTTATGCTGATCAGTCGCAAGGAACAAGACAGTTATTTAAGAGCGATGAGGATTTATTGTGGAAAATCCAATTCTTTAAATACAGGATTAAGCAGCAATATTCACAAAATAAATCTCAGGAAGTCTTCACACCTTCAACAGCACTCAGACACAATTACCAGCGTCCTAAATACATGTATACAAAAGATTATTCACAAGAAATCACTCTTTCAACAGCTGAAGTAATCACTAATCACTTCAGCAGTCAAAGCAATAGTAACTGATAGCTAGTCAAAACAAGACTGACTCACTTTCGGCGAGCTCTTCCTCTATTTATGGCCCTCGTGGATAATTCGAGAAAGACTCATGTGTGTCATGAGTCTTGAAATTAGTGGATTTCTCTATTAATCTCTAGAAGAATCCAGAGGGTTCTGAACTCGCCAACATGATCGCCAAGTCACCAAAAATGATGCCAACTTGGCTCTATTGCTAAGATTTCTCCCAGTTCCCATTGAATCACCATTATAATGTAAGGGATGGCGTTTGGTAAATTAAATCTAATATTAGAGTAAAATAAAGGCATTTGACATCCAAATACAAATTATTAACACGTATTTGACACAAAATTCGTAACAATATTGTACTGCACTTGTATGCATTGTTTTCTTGAGAATATATAGAAAATAACCAGCCAAAATAACCTTAAACAAAGGAAAAGTACGTAATTTATGATGTCATAGAACATTTACTATATGAAAAAGAACATTAATGCATGCATAGTAAGCAGTAATTTACCTAATCAGGCACACCTCAGAAAAATACGATATAAAGGCATAAAGCTATCTTTAATGAAAATTAAGTAGTAGTAAACACTGGCTACTTTTTTCTAAAAAAAATAATAAGTAATGTTCTGTTGTCTACTGTACTGCACTCTGTGTTTTGCTGCTTCATAGCTAAAGGCAAAGGAACATAAGTCCATTACCAATGCACTGTGTTGTTTAAAATACAGAAGGAAGGTTTCAGCAGCCTTTAGTCCCTCACTATGCGATATTTTAGGAGTTTGTATGGTGTCCTCAGTGTTAACAACTTCATCACTTTCCGGCATTTTTTTTAGTAACTGTGAAAGCAGCAATAATTTCTGTAATGGACATAATGTCTTGCTTGGCATTATTCAGGAATGTGTATGCATGAAAGGGTTTTTTTTTATTGGCAAGGATGTGGTCAAGTTATCTGGATTGCTGAGTTTTGGGAACTCTTAACATATTTAAAATATAGCTAAAAATGTGTCTTTTTTATTTTGGTTCCCCCCCTAAGGTATTGAAAGAACACATAAGAATGTTCATTACAATATACAAATATTTTTTAAAGTATTATCACCAGCAAGAGATTAAATTATTAAAAAAATAAATAAATAAAATTTTTAAAACTTTACAATTTAACTAACTTAAAAAATTATCAGTAATATATGTATGTTTGCTGTGTGTGGAAAATTTTTAAAAATGTGTTTATAGGGTTCAGGATTAGGGGATTTTTCCTGTTAAGCCTAACTCCATTTAAAATTTTATATAAAAAAATCATTACTGTAATAAAGTACACCCCAAAATGTAGTTGATAATCATTCCAAATTTTATAAGATACAAATCCAGAACATATCTGTGTGATTTTATGGCCCTTAGAACAGGGAAAACGCAATCTCACACATGATACTATATCCCCTGAAGTGATCACATATGTGATCAGGGTCCAGAATGGGTTAATCTGTATTTTTAAGAGATCATTCATAAACAAAGTAACATGTATTGTGATAAGATAAAAAACTTTTACTTTCTCATTTTAATTCCAGCATTTTCAAGAGCTCAGTAAATAACATTTGAAATAACAGTGAAACTAATCTCAAGGTACTAAATTTAGATTAAAAATGATAATTTCCTCTGTTATTTTAAAATTTCATTGTAAAAACCCCAGTACCAATTTTATGCTAAAAGATGTAGTCAATGACAAACATATTATACAGTAAAGATATCTTGGAATCAAATAACTTTAAACAAAGTTTAGAATTCTAATTATTGCTCCCTCCTCAATATAGATTAATATTTCTTAAAATAAAAAAACATAACTTACTCTTCTTTTTTGATAAAAAAAATTGGTCTTTAAACAATTATAAATTCTTAAGCATTTTTAATAGATACTTTTTCCCTTTAGAAATGATTATCTTCCCCACTCATTTTCTAAAAAATATTTGTTGTTTGTATTATATTAAAACGGTAATGTAAAGAATTTTATTTTTTAAAATTTGAATACTGAAATATTCTAATAAATTAATAATTTCTCTAAAATTTTAAATTTAATTAACATAAACTGTTTCAATTAATTAAAAATTGTACAAGTATTTAATGAAATTACTTTAGCTCTTTAAAAGTAGATACTCGAAAATTAATTAAGAAACAGTTTCTATGCAATATATTACAGTAAATATAAGTTTTGAAATATAATGCAAAACTATATAATTATGAAATGAAAAAGGGTAGCTATTTTATAAATCAAAACATTCTTCAAAACTTGAACGCAAATTACCTTTCCATTCCTGTAAGTTTTCTTTCCAAAGCCAGGACAAAAAGATGTGCAATATGGTAATTCTTCCATAGTTCTAGGAGGAATTAATTCCTGTAACATACTCCAAAACCTAAAAAAAGCCAATTAAATATTTTATTTAAAAAAAATCTGACTTCTATTCTGTTGATCTTCAAAATCAGTCAAATCAAATAATATATAACAAAAGTATACTAGTATGATGCCTCATAATTAATCATGCATTAAAACATCAAGTGTTATATTTAAATTATTAACATTCAGCTTAAACATAGTATTTTATATATATAATCTGATATTTTTCGGGATTTGATTGATAGAATTTCGATTTTATACTTATGCATAAAATATGAGTTAACATAAACTTTAAAAATTTCATGCAATAAAATGTTAAATAAATTTATTAATATTTCATAGAAGATACTAAATAGAGCAATACTATTACTTAAGAAAAACACTGGTGGACATTTAACTTACTTTTATTAGCACTACATTTTTAATCATTTACAACATTTTAATCATGGTACAACCTTTTCAGCAAATAATTCTTACTTGAACTGATTCTCTTTAAATTCCTTAGGTTCTAGACATTCCAAAACCCAGCCAGGAGCAAATATCCCAACAGATAAACCATAATTTAGAACTTCTTTCACCCACTAAAAAGGTAAATGTAGAGTATAATATCATTCTTTTGACATTTAATGATCTAATGAATTTTAACAGCTAATTAGATTATACATTAGACTTGAGACATTTCTCAAGCATAATTTGAATAGATGTACATGCTTACAACAAACATTTGCAAAAATGAAAGTATACTTTTTAAATTTCCTAATTTATTAATTTTTTCAAATAATGTTTATAAAAATCTTATGCAGTTTAGGAAAATTTGTACACATTAAAATCCAATTTAAGGGTTTTGTATTTTTTAAAAAATAAGCATAATTATTCAAGGTATCGATCAACAAATACAATTGAATAAATAAATATATATTAGATCAATACTTTATTTTTCATAGTAGGTTTGGAAATAGCATACATTACATATTATTTATAACAAATTATAGGAATGAATAACAACTAATAATCATAAAAGCTAGCTTTGAATATAGGACTTCTATTTTGACAAAATTCTGCACAGAGTTATCAGAAAAAGACTACAAAAAAAGACTAGATTTACAATGATACTCTTCAAGGAACAACCATAAAAGTATATATATATAACTCAGTACCACATTAATATATTAGTAAACTCTTAGGGATACACACACTTCAACAATTATGAAATGACATTCTCACTGCAAACAGGATAGCTTGTTTGTTTTAATGCAACACTCACAAAACTGTACGTAAAATTCCCATATGCCTTAACAGTCTCAATTCAGTGGTTCTGCAAAATCTAATGCTAAACAACTTCTTTTCCTAAGCTGTTGATGTTGTACTATCTGTTCTTCAAATATATAAAATACAAATTCTATCCCTTTTACTGGAGGCAATTTAGAATTATGTCGAAAAACATGTTTGCAATCTTAATTTTGGACATGAGTGTACATTAGGTATTTGAGAAACTTGAACCCACAATTCACTGATCACTAGACTAGATTGAAATGTGATTCACTCGACTCTAAGTTTAACATTGTACATAGACTCGCTTATTTGCATATCAGATAATAAGCACATAATTTTTGCATTGAAAATATTTGACAAAATGTTTTTTTCAGATAACATGTTTCAATATTAAAATAAATAAATAACTTTTAGCAATTCCAATAACTGTTTAAATAAACAGAAATATTGTTGAAAATATCTTTTGAAACATTTATTTTTCAAGTAAATAAACTTCTTGTACACCTTTGAATATCAATGGATTAATTTTAAACCAACTTTTTGATTCCTTTTAAATATACAGAAGTAAAATGCAACTTTGTACAAACCTTTGCAGTATCAAATCCTCCTTTAAATAAGCAATCTCCTCTTCCAAAAACGTCAACACCTACAAATACATCTTTTTTCCTACCAGCAGCATGAGTTACAGTTTCCAGCATTTGCTTTTCTTTCCAGTGGTAGTCCAAGAATATAGCATCAGCATTCAGAAAAAATAATCTAGAATAGAATTTTCAATTAAATTATGCAGAAAAAGCTCAGATAATAATCTTGCATTTAAAACTGTCTAAATAATATATATATATATATATATATAATTTTAATACAAAATATTCTGAATTAAAAATTTTAAAAATTAATGTCATTAAAAATTTAGTGAATAATCAATAAGTTATTTTAAATATAAAATAATAAATCAGAACTTATTAAAAATAAATTATGAAATAAAGAAATACTTAAATAATATTTACATGCAATGCAGGTAGCAGAATATTGTTGATTTTGATTACAAAAATTCTACAAAATAAACTACAAAGGTAAGAGACATAACAACTTTGAATTATGATGAAGTGATGAATATAACATGATATTGAATTTAGCACATATATGATTATATTAAAGTTACATAATACTTTTTATGACAGGGATTGAGCATAAATTTTACTATAAAATGTACTTTTATGAATTTGTTTTGAATCACAAAAATTATATGATTAGTTTAATTATAAACATATTTTCCAAATTTTTCATCTATTTCAACAATGTAAGAAACAACACATTTTAATGTATATTTGATGAATACTCAAAGCTTTAGTGTCTTAAAAAATAAAAGATGGAAGATAGATAACTATACACAAAATTTTATTTCATTATTAAATAACATATCTACTTGCAAGCTTTTTTTAATATAAAATCACAAGAAAAAAACTTTTGTGATATATTGCAATTTCAAACAATTTTATATACAGAAAAAAAAGCCAAAGAAAAAAATTAAAAAGCACCATTTTTTCCCTATTATTTCAATATTGGTACTTGCCAGAATCTTGTAAAATAAAGTCATCTCATTATGTGTAGAGAAGAATAAAAGAACAAATTTGTTCTTTTGAACCTGTTCATTAAAAACAGTGAGAATAATCTCCTCAATGTGTTGTTCCCCAAAATATGTTGTTGGGAGTTTTGAATATGTTTCCCCATGTGTTAAAAGCAGAATGCATGGCAGATAGCTTTTTGTATCTTCTCTTCTTGGACTCTTTAAGGAGCCTACTTGTGATTAGGTTACTTTAAAAATATAAATCATGTTTCAAATATAAAGAATGATATCATAGCTCTTATATTTAATATTTTAAATTGATGTATTCTGGCAAATGAAGATTTGAAATCCAAATTTATGGTTAAAGTGTAGTATAGGGGGGCCACTCGGCACAGTCCTTTTTTTTGTTTTTTTTGGCGACTAAAACCAGTCGCCAAGGTACATTTTTCTGAATTATTTATTATTTCTTTTAGAATGAATTCAATATCTCACCATGACATTTGAAGAAAAATCTCTAAATTCGAAATGGCTACCCTATACTACACTTGAACCTTAATGAATAATAATTAGAACCAAGATATTTTTAAAAAATCTTTATTTGCAACATCCAAGCTGAAAATTACATGAAGTAAAAAAATTAAAGAACCATGATTTGATAACAATTTGATTGGTTAAGGTAGGTGTAATTGATTTATTTTAAAACAAAATCATTAAACACACAGCCAGTTTTATTTTACTTTTTAAAACTATTTATTGTATAGCACTAATTCAATAATGACTTTAATACAAAAGTTCGAAAATAAGAGCAATTAAGGCACAAGAATCTACATTAACTAACTTTACCCACCTATTTAAATCATTTAAAGAATTCTGCCAAATAAGATCTCCATTTTTAAGAACACTATCATACCAAATCACTTCAGAACCCGGTTTGTATGCATGCATTTTTGACGTCAAGCATTTCACAAAGTATCTTAAAAATGGGACTTGGCATGGCTGTAAACACAAACAAAAAACATGTTTTAAAAATTAAAAACCGTTTAAATATTGTTGAAGAGAAAATTGCCTCTTTCAATGGTTAGTACACATTATACATTGATTTTCCTATTAATTCAAAGATATTGCAATCTCATTTATATAAAAAATTAAAAGTATTGGAGAAAAATTTGAACCCTTTATTTGCTATTAATTCAAAACAAACTTTTGCTATTCTGAAATAAAACTTTAAACACAGAGAAAAATATTATATATTTGTAATTTCATTGGAGTAAAATGTGCAACTTCTTAAAAAATATTATCAATATTATTTTAGAACATGAATATTTTATGTATGCTTTAGTTTGTTGGAAAAAAAATTCATGAGATTACAAGAAATCTTTTCATCAATGGCTCAAGGATTTTCTGAAAAACGCTGCATCAGACAATACACAAGATTCATTTAAAAACTGAGTAAAAAAAAATTAAATTACAATTAAAGGAGTTAGAGAAATATATTACAGAAAATAAATATTTTCAGTTTTAAAAAAAGCACTCTCTTCTATTTCATTTAATTTTAACAGATAAGAATGGCACAATAATTTTTTGAAAAAGAACATTTTAATCCTGTAAAATAAATAATGTAAGAAACAAAATTTACAATTGGCACTATATTAACTACACAATATCAAGAGAGCTTCACAACTCTGATATTTTTATTGTCTACCTTACTATTCTCTCTCTCAATATGATAATTTATATTCTGATCCGAAAATCCACACATGTAATCCCTTACTTTCAATTTTTTTTAAATTTGATCATTTTACTGTGGTTCTAACAATATTTCTATCATGCCCCACACGTTTAAGAACCCTATATTAAAATAATCACAAAATATTTTTAACTATTTCCTCCCTTTTAATGAATAAAGTAATTAATTTTTTTTAATTGAAAACATAGATCCTGAATCTAAGGCTGAAATTTCAGAAACAGATGAAGTTTCAAATTTTCTTCTGAGTAAATCCTTGGTTATAATCCTTTACTTGATATGTATCCATTGACATCACTAAAAATCCTAATGTATCCTCAAATATGATGCTTTTCAACAGTGAATTTTACATTTTTTTCCAAATTGCTCTGTTTACATACATTGTTCAGATGTGGAAAGACTAACAATTAATGTGGAATAGCTGTTGGTTAATTTTATAACTGGGTGGCCTTGAAACTAAATCTTAGGAATATTTTAAACAAAGCTTGAACCCTCTCCCCTTTCCTACCTTTGATTGCAACATCAAAAAGAAACATGAATATGTGTCTTCTTAGAAGTGATACTATTTCCATTCTTTTATTTTGAGAGAAAATATTGTTGTTAATTATGCCACCTGATTGGCAGTAACATCAAATCAAGGCCCACAAAATTCTTGGTGGCAAAGGGCTAGTTGTATGCCTGACATTAGCTGTAGCTTTGAGCACCATTCGGTTCCAATCCCCTTTTTGAGGGAGAACACTCTGGGGATAGTCAGGGTCTCCCTCTTCTCTTCATCTTTCACTAGAGAGTAAATGGATTTATGAGACTGTTTTCTTCAAAATTATTCAATTGCTGTTGCCTGGACATGATATATATATATATATATAATAAACATCATGTTGTCTCAAGTACCTTAAGTACAGAAATACAACAATTTTAAAATTTACCTTTTTAATATTACTTAAAATGGAACTCGTAACAGGAGGGTCACCAATTATTGAATTTATGAAGTTAGATATGGATTCACATAAACAAATTCCTGAATCTAATTCCTCTGTTAAGCAAGTATTTTTAAGCAATGTTGTCTATTCACGCTGTTAATCCCAAAATAATTTTTATCATGGTTGCTCTTGCTCACCTCTTAAGACTCATTCGCACATTCCTTTGGGACATGTGTATCATATTTCAAGAATTACTGCTACAAAGCTACTGGCAACAGACATTGTAATTTTGAACTAGTCAAGTGATTAGTACATATTAGAGTTACTAACTCAACTCTCTCAATTTAAACACCAAGAAATATAAAAATTATTGAGATCCAATTGAATTTAACATGCTTATTATTTTCAATATAATTTGTTTTAGTTGGAATTAAGACTTAAGCTTACATTTTGATTTGGGTATCACCAATCCTATTATTCCTTCAATCTTAATTGTTTTATTAACATATCCAAAAAAAGGAAAAGGAAAGCAATTTAATAATAAAAAACTAATCATTTAATCTTTTAAACATTTTTATTGACATAGAACAATAATTTGACATGAATTCTAATATTTTTTTAACACATTCAAACTGAAATAATTTTTTAATTGCTAAAATAAATTCAGTATTAAAGATTTAGATATTTAATAAATCTAATAACTTACTTTTAACTCATTTTCTATATTAATTAACCATCCATCAAATTCGTAAAAAATTGCAATATGGATAAGCTGCATACATAACTGATGAACAGATGCTTTATCAGTAAAAATCTGCTCAAAAACTTCTACACCTTCATCCCATTCAGTTATAAAAGTACCTACAAAAGAATCATTTTCTGTAGAACATTCTGTTAAAAATTCCGACTATGTAAATTTTTAATGTCTAGGTGGGGAAAAAAAGTGCACGTTGTACTTGAAAAATCTTTGGAGAACAAGAAGATTTGCAAAAGGTAGCAAAGTTGGCCTGAATAATAATAGAAAATTGGTAATTCAATCCAACACACACAAGTTGATTATATCTATAGTAATTTTATCAATAGTAAAATGTTTCTTTTTGCATTCATTTCATTTTTCAAAATTATCAGGTGATTATGTCATTGTAAAAATAAACAATGCTCGGCCAATTTAATCTAATTTTAAAGTTAATGTATACTGAATTTAACAAATATTACACAAAAAGTTTTAAGTAATAAATTTAGTTATCAAGTAACTAGACTTTTTCTAAAATATCTGTTACTTAAAAGTAATTAACATATTTAATTTTCTTTTCAAAAAACTAAAAAATGCTGATAAAAAAAAATCAAAGGATTAAAATTTATAGCATAATAATGGATTTCATTGGTTTCTCATATTTCCAGACAAATATTGGTCACTGAATGAAAATAAACATTCACCACACTAAGACAAGCCTTCTTATCTTTAGAGAAAGAGGTCTTCAGATGGGACTGAAAATCAATGAGAATAAAACCAAATACATGCCTTGCACTAAATCATGTTTTAACAATTCCCACTTTAAGATTGAAGAGTGTAATTTTGTTGACAGTTTCACTTATTTAGGTTCGGACTATAAAGGGAAGATTATAAGATTTATTTTTGGAAGAATTCAGGGAAATGGAATGTGACAAAGAAGATCAAATTTCGAGCTCTATCACTCATACAAAGAATCTGACATTGTTAACTTCATAAAATTACAACGAATTAAATGGGCAGATCAGGTTGTCAGAATGGACAAAAACCATACCACTAAAAAAGTCTTCATTGCCCAATCAATTAGCATTGGAGAACATTAGCAAGAAGGCTGACCTGGAAAAGGCTTCTTGAGAATGGCCCTGGGCTGTTGAGCCCAGGATTGAGGAAGGAAGGAAGAAACGAAAATAATGAATTAACATAAAAATTGCAGTATTAAAAAATTACTGTATCACAACATACAATAAAGTGATATAGTAAAAGAGAGATTTTGAAATTGTGGATTTATAAAATATTTTTTATTATCTTTAAAAATGAATTATTTATATTTGCTCATTAATTTGAACTACTATAATCAAATTAACTGTCTATTACTATTGCACTATGAAGAAAAAGCTATTTGTGACAGATTTTGTAATTTTGAGCCTTGCTCAAGTGATAAGGAAAGCTGAGTCAGCACCTTACTCTTTAAACTGCTGCCCCATGCCAATGTAAAGACTTTGAACCTCAACAAATTTAACATGTATCAACCCTATTAACACAATGGATCTTAAGTGGCACCAGGGCTTGAACTTCTGACTCAGCAGAAATAACACCAGCCATACATTTGTGACTATTATTACTCAGCAACCATAGCCACACTAATAAGTAAATGCAACTCTTCCATAGGTAAGTGTTACTACACAACATTAATCATTTTTTTAAATACAAATTGCTAATTCATTCAACAAATACATAAAAATTATCATAAGTTTATATTTCTAGACATTTCGAAAACTGCATCAAGAATTCTATTTCTACATAAATTATCGATGCCGGCTGGGTGGCATGGTTGGTTTGTCACTAGCCTTCAGCACCCAAGGTTGTGGATTTGACCCCGGCCCAAGTCGGTGGATTTTCATGATACAGAAAATCGACAGTGGCCATGTTATATGATTATATGGCAAGGAAAAAAATCCCTTAAGTGCCTCAGTAAAATTAAAATTCTAAGTACGGTTTCGCATTGTCAGAGCTCTCTCGGATCCCTCTGGGAAGGCATCTGACTGGCATCTAAGTGGGCATCAAAATTACTTGCCGTAATTAGTATCACCTATATGGTACCACACTAAAAAGTGATACTAGCTACTGGGGAATGTATTAGGTCTGCAAAGGTTAAATACCAATCCGCAGCCCCATTAGAGAAGGAGAAGAAGACATAAATGATTGAAATTGAATTTATGATTAGGTAATAAGAGCAGCAAAAATAATTCTTAAAGATTTTTTTAGAACTAAATTTTGAATTGCATTAGTATTAATGAAAACAAATTCAATAGAAAAATACTCAAGAAAATTTAAATTCAAGGGCTGTGTAAACAAGCAAAAATACACCTTTTTAGAACTGACTTTTATTTTTACTTAAAAAAATTGATTGCATTTCTAAGAAATGTATCAATTTATGAAGTCTGATAGAGAGATATTTTTAATATCTTGTAGTTCATTCATATTTGGATTCTTTCTCCATTTTTATAATAAACAGTTTTCATTTGAATAAAAATTCTAGTAAAGGTTAAGATTATAATATTTTTTGAATAAATGGGTTACTGCCAAGCAACAGTGCACACAAGGGGAGGTCCACATATACGGACTTCCCCCCACCCACCCAAGTCCTTGATTTTTTCGATTCATTATAATCCTACGTATATAGTACGTAAAATTTAATTAAGTATTTCTGATTAATAATTAATTTCATTAATTAATGCTAATTATTTATTCAATAATTAATTTTTTACTGTTTTTTGTCCCCCAAAATTGACAAAATCAAAAGAAAATAATGGGGCATGATACAAGAATGGTGGACTTTCGATCCTGGACTCTCCCCCACCCCTCTTGAAAAATTCTTATGTGCACCACTGTTGTCAAGTCAGTATTTTTATCATTAATTTCTATACATATAAAATATATGTATATGTATGAAATATATCATAAAATAAATTTTTCAATAACTGATTCCTTCAGTTTCCTCCTTAATTCCTTGCATTTTAGTAATATGCAAATTATCCAAAAAAAACTAATATTTTGCAGCATCTTTAATGAAATTTAAAAATATTTTACTGCTATACTTTACAAGATAAATATAAAATTACCTAAAAATTTTACCCTAATAAAGATATAAATTTTTATAAAAGATGTTCCTTTAATTCTAGATTCAAAGTTCCTTTTTTTTATGTGGGAGTGTTTCTTTATGCACTATTATTGCAACTATGCATAGAATACATTTTGAAAAACTTTCAAAAAATATTTGCAATTTATAAAAATACTTTCAGTAATAATTTAAAGCTTTGCTACTGGTTGTAACAACTCAAAATAAAATTTTTTGCTGAATTTCATATTGCGATATTTATTAATTAACACAGTGTTAAGTAAGTACTATCAATATATTTATATATATTTACAATATATCATATTATGCTGTAATATATTTGAAGAAAATCACCCAGTTTTATTTCTGAAACAAATATTGATGAATAAAACAAACTCTTACCTAAAACTTGCACACCATTCCTATGAGCAGCAGAAATCCAACTACATGGTGGAACAGATACTAAATGATGACTGAAATACGTAAAAATGTCAACAGCAGACCAATGGACAAAAAAGAAGCAATCTTCTTCCTTTGCACCATTTATAAATCTGTAATTAGATTCTGTGTAAAAACAGATAGGATACAATGTATGTAATGTGTGCATATAAACATATCAAAAGACTCACAAAAAATATCTACGAGAATTTTATTGTTATTGTAATGTACGTATTTGTATAATGAAGAAATATTTTTTCAATTAAAGTTAGGCAAAAATGACAGCTAATACTTTTAAAAATATAACAATATTACAGGAAAAAAATATATTACTCCATTAGTTTCTGAAAATCAGTGATATTAATAAAAAATCATATTCATAAATAATTTGATTTCTTAATAGAACTATAAAGATAACAACAATGTTTTTTAAAAAATTTATAATAATATGCATAATTTTTTGACATCTAAGCTGATAGTGAGGGTAGAAGTGCAAAAACTGGAATAAATGACAGTATTCTGACTATATACAGAAAAACATTTCAATAAACAGAAAATACATTTTGATGTAACATACTTTTTTTAGTAGCTTCTTTCAGAGCAATAGATGAATTCTCTTATGCAGAAATTTGTTTGATATATACTATGGAGTATCAGGATTCCAATAATTAATACATTCATTTTTATAGGTAGGTGGGAAATCCAAAAAATCTGCCTTTTTTTCACTAAATAAAATTTTATTCTTTTTATAAGGCACACACACACACACACACACACACAAACATACTGTTCCTTAAAAATATTCACATTCTTTTTTAAAAAAAAAAAAAAAACTATTTTTGGTTTTAATCCTACAGTTTTATAGGATTAAACAACAGAAACAAAATATTACAATGAAATCAAATTACTGAAAAATTCCAGCTGTCTTCTCTTTCAGCAACATTTCTGCTGCTTGGAACCGTTGCTATTATTATCTCATAAGAGCAGTTACAATACTTAAATTAGAACTTAATTTAGTACAGGAACCTGATTAGGTAATAATATGCAAATATTAATAAAACTATATTTTTGTAATAGATTTTTCATCTAAAATTTTTTTTAAACTTTAAACTGAATGAAAAGTAGCATTTAAACAAATATGCTTGAATAATCATAAATAAAAAAATGCTACTAATTACTGATTTATCAAGTAGTGATAGAATAAATTGCAAAAATTGACCTCCAAATGTACTGAAGGACTTGAAAAAAAAACCGATAACATCCTACATAAATAGATTTATAACAACTAAGCATTAAGTTATCATTTAACCTCAGTAGACCAAAGTATTTTCAAAGACAAAGTAAATATTGATTAACATATTAATTGATATCACAGAAGAAATACAAAGGCTATATATATTAGCATCAGACCTCATAGTTTTTTTAAGTATGGTTAAATTATGAGGGTGACTTCTGAGTTGGTAATTCATTTTCTTCACTTTCATAGCCCACCAACATTAAAGCTTTGTGCCATGACATATTAAATATACCACAGCTCTGCTATATGATGAGCATTTAATTTGAACCGATGATCTGACAGAAAAAAGTCCAGCTTCGAGTTCCCATTCATATGTCCACTCAACAACCATGGCTGCATGTAACGTAAAGAAAAATTTTTGAACCTTAGAAATGCTACTAAGCTAGGAAAATAACGTAAGAATAAAAGATAGTGGAAATAATTGTAAAAAAATAAGGTACTTTTCCATTAGCCGGGCACAAATGAAAAATCGCCAAATAATGTAGAATTCCGCCAAATTTCTTACAACCATAAGGGGAATGTTCATTTGGGGCCATGTGCTCTATTCTCTGAATTCATTCAAAACAAAGCACGGTTTCCTTTCTTTCATCCATCTTAATTTTTGTTTTAAAATATGATGAAAATGCCTTGCTGAATTTATGTGAAGACAAGGAGCAAACGATCTACTTGAGAAAATTCTCAAAGACATCATATTCAGTAAAAACCAATAATTATAAGCATTCTTTTTGGGTAAAGCTGTTACATTTACAATTCATTAATATTTGTTTATAGTTGAATTTGGTTTGCCTACTATTAATTCATATTTGTTTATAGTTCAACATTTATTATTTTTATTCCATTGACTGTTTTGTCATTTGTTTCATTCACCAACTTAGCTTGCATTTGGTGCACAATTGGAGACATTTGCACTCGGCTAATGGAAAAGTACCAAAAATAGTAAATGTGCACTCCTTAACTTGGAATCCAAGATCAGAACTTATATGCAAGTCTATTATTGACTATAACTTACCAAATAAAATTTAACAACTCATTAAAGCAACATGAATTCTCCTTATAAATTCAATGTAGTATTCCTTTATATATTCATAAATAATTACATACGTGCACATAGATATAAGTATTCGGGAAAATATTTGTTTTATTCTATTATAACAAGACAATCACTGAAATAGAGCAAAATGTACGCATTTATAATTTGTAAACAATTTATAAATCCATTTCTTTAAAAAGATGAAAGAAAAATAAATACCTGTCTTCTAAGTAACCACCTTTCATATCATGACAGATTAAAATTTTGTTGTGAGTATCATCTAGCTTTCTTTTTTGTAATTGAGCTGTAGCATGTTTGAATGCAGGAGGTTCCCAGTTCATAAGGTCTTTTATGCACTTTATAGGTAAACATTCATCCTACAATGGAACCAATAAAAATATCAGCCAATAAAAATAATTTTAATTAAAGAAATTATCAGACAAATATGTATGGACAAGTTTTTTTGTGCATAATGAATAATTAGAACCAAAAATGTATTATTAAATATTTAAATACTTTTATCACAAAGAAGTTATATTGTTATTAAGATTTTATTTTTTATCAATTTTGCACAGTGAAGTTTCACAAGGTTTACTGGGAATGGACCTCATAATTCTGAACAGAGGTGAGAACCAAGATGACTGAGCACCTACTCTCCAAATTTCTACATCACATCAATCTGAAGGCTTTGAGCATCATTACATCTAACATGCTCCAGTTGCATCTAACATGCTCCTCCTCCCTACAAAGCAGTTATTCAATGGCATTAGGACTCAAATCCACAACTCAAAAGAAGGAACACTGGCCATGAATTCTCGACCATGACCACTTGGCTATAGTGACGACTGTTATTAAGGTGAGATAGAAAATTTGATACTTACATATTATCACAACTGGACTGGCAATATTATATAAAACAAAGCACTTGGTTATCAATGCAAGGTGTACAACACATGTGAAATCGGGACTGCCAACTTGGCAAGTTATCTTCAACATTGGCATTGTTGCAATAATATGCAAGTAACGAAAATTTATATTTGGTTAAAATGCATATTAAAATTATAGAGATTGAGAGCATTCAAAAAATGCAAACTAGTGCCTCTTTGCACCAATAGACACAACAATAAGCGGACTTTCAGCCTTGTGATAGATTTAACATGCATCAACCCCTTTACATGAGAAGCCTTCAGGTAGTAGATTTCGAACCTGTGACTCAATAATTATGGTCATGAGTTCGCTATCATGACCACTCAGCTACATTGAACACAACATGAAAATATAAATAAATATGATTCCTGAACATGAATGAAATATAAATTAAATTCATAAGAAACAAAATGTCCCTTGAAAATAAGCTCTAATGTACCTTTTGCAGCAAAAATTAATGTTTGACTCTGGGTCTTATTCTCAGAAGAAGAAAAAATACAAATACAATTTTTTTCAAAAAGTTTTTATATATATTTATTACCATTCTTAACAAATTTTATTGCATTTAAAACTACTTGTATTTATTTTTTGAGAAAATTAATAAGGTTTTAAATACAAGAATCTTAATTATTCATTTAGTAGAAGGAATTTAATTTCAGGGAGCACAATTTACAGATTGATTGATTGATTGAATATTAACGTCGCACTGTTCAGCTACACGAGGGCTTTCACAATTTACAGAACAGATAAAATAAACTACAGATACTATAACAGGATTGATTGGACAAAACTTTACATGAGAAGATTTTTGAAAAAATTGAAGATTCCTCCTCACTAGCTTTATAATGTTAGTTTTAAGTAAATTACTTGCTAATAAATAATTGGAAATTTTTTACAAATTTTTTCACTCTTTAAATTGAAAAAAAAAGACATGTTTCATTTATTAAACTTCATATTCTCTCAGCTAAAATCTATAGTGAAAGATTTATGTATGTATATATATATTTCCGTCTTACAGCTTTCCCAATATAAGATGAGCCTTAATTAACCACTTAACTGCAGTGGGTGTATGTATGTGCCTCACTCTGCTATTGCATTAATTGCCCCAAGGATATATTTGCCTTTTCAAAATGCGAACTTTTGCATTGCACTGTTATCTGTAAAATTATTTTGAAGCTTTTGGAATGCAATACAATGACCTTGACAGTGTTTAGGAAGTATTTACTTTACTTCAGTGAAGGATTTAATCTATTCATACCTTTTCTTTCCCCAATACACCAAATAACTATGTGTGCCTGTGTGAAAATCAGCAGCACTAGATGAATTGTGCTTTTCCAGGACAGTTAAGGGGTTAATAACAAAAAAATAAATTTCAGATTTATACTACATGTTCCATCAGTTTTACTTTAAATGGTGAGTCACATTTTAAAAGCTTAGATAAATATATAAAATCTCTTGTATTTAGTTTTTTAAATAATTTTTAGGAGATCTAGTATGGCTTACTTGCAGGTCTTTAGATCCTTCTGGTTCATCCTCCTCAAAATATTTTCTTAAAACTTCAGATAGAGTGTTTCCCTTAATTAAAATTGAATAATCATTTATCATGTCCAATATTATTTTTGGATTATGTAATATGCCATTAATTTTCAGTTCCACATGGATAATTTCACCAGATGTTATATCAATCAATATGGAATAAACTTTTTTTTCAATTAATCTATTAATAGTTAATTGACAAGAGCTATTAGGTGTGAATGAATAATTTCTTTGGTGACAATTTTTATCAATAACCACAGACTTACAACCATAATCATATAATGTGACTCTTGATAATCTATCTTTAATATCTGTCACTCTTTTGCTTTCGACATTAAAAATAGTACTAACATCTAAACAATTTGAATTATCGGTAAAATTAATATTCAGATTTTCATGAGCAGGTATGTCTTTTCCACAATAATTACAACTTAGAAAAGCACCAGTAAAATCATTTTTTACGTACTTTTTGGCTTCGATTTCCCCCTGCCCTATTCTTCTTAAATATCTAGCAATCCTCTCAATAAATTTTTCCTTAGCAAAATTATCACACTCTTTTTCTATCACATCACATATTTTCTCAGAGGATTCGTCATTTTTCAACAAAGAATTAAAAAGGAAAATGCTTCCCTTTGATTCAAAATATTCAGAAATTTTATCAAATAAATCATCTTTATCCTCACTGTAGTCAAAAGCATCTAAATTAATCTTAACATCGTTTGAGCATAAAAAAAATTTCAAATGTGATAATATGAATTTTACACCTTCATCAATTTTCTCTTTATTTTTCTTTTTAATGAATAATTTTATTTTTTCGCCATTTTGAACAGGATTATTTTCCATTTCTTTTTCTTAAGAGTTCAATTAAACCTGTTCAGATATCTTTGTGTGTCGCGAAGTTTTTAATCCAACATTTATAAGTACTTTTCTATAACACGTCACAAAATTGAAAACAAAAAGCAAAAGCGCAGCCGACGCAAAAGGTAAACAGTGTTATGAATTCACTTCTATCTGTCTCGAATTTAAATGGATTGTATTTGAGATCAGAAACCCGCTGCTATTTGAGCCAACTGAAATGTAGCACTCCAAATAGATCTATATTTTTACAGAAATTTTATTGTTTTATCGAACAATTTTTTTTCCTTCATGCAATCACATTACATTAAATTATTTATTTTTCTTAAATTGTAAACTTTAGATTCACAGCTATTCATATTTTTCTTGTTACGATAAAAACCTAATTGGCTGGTTTAATTGACGCAAGAGCTGTCCCCAAACATTAAAATATTTTGAATTTAAAAAAACCCGTGTACCTATGAGAGTTAGATGAAACTCTGCAATTGAAAGAAAGAGGAGGCAAGAGTACTGAAAGAAAAAGTAGGGCGATGACAGAAAAAAAGATAACTTACATCATGGGAGCGGATTCCCTGTGTTTGACAAAGGCATTAGTGAGTCTCTCTATAAAGCAGCGTGAGGGCTGTGGACGACTGACCTCGTAATGCTCAACCTTGATCAAATAACGAGGACAATATTTGAGTTACCCCCCTTTTCGAACTACCACACCATGCCTACGGTAGGATCTTGAGCCTCAAGAGATTCAACATACATCAGCAAATTACAAAGAGGGCTTTCAGTGGCACTAAGATCGAGCTGATGACACACCATCCAAAAGTCCGTGATTATAATCACTAGGTTATCCCACCCTTACTTGAGTTCTCAAAGTGAGTGAGAGAGTGAGTGAATATGTCGCACTGTTCAGTTACATGAGGGCTTTCGGCGACGGACCTCGTAATTTTGAACCATGATCAAGTGAACCTGAACTGGCACCACTTCTCCTATCCAGCATACCTCACCAACGGGAGGGCGTTTGAGCTCTCGACAGATTTAACGTAGATCGACCTCTTCCCCACTGCGGGTCTTCAGTGGTATTGGGCTCGAACTCATGAATCCCCAGCCACGAGGCCGTTACCATGCCACTAAGCTACCGCGGCCACTTGAGTTCTCAAAGAAATCAGACTGTGAGGTCACTTCAAAGAGTAAGGCTTAAAACAGTAAGGTAAATGAGCTAATTTTTAAGCATTTTAATAAATATATTTCATAATCTTAAAGATTTCATTTATTCAGCTGCTTGGGAAGTATCTTAATCATGAAAAATATGAAATATTAAATATAAATCAAAAATTCGTTACTTTTTAAAGTTAAGGAAGACTGTTAAAATGTTACATTTTGCAGAGTCAAATTTAAGGGAATAGTACGATTGGAAAATGTTCTCTAAACAGAGAAATATTCTTTTCTTATGTAGCAATGTCCGTTGCAGCTTTTACACTAAAAAAGTACGGGGCCACCGAAATTCTACCTTTTTTCCAAAATATGTAGGAATATATTATCAGATTTGTAAATTTAAATAAATCAAAAGTAAAAAAACTTTTTTATAAAAACTAGCTTTTATTTAAATGCTCTAAAAAGAATAAAAGAAAATTTTCTTTTAAAACTTTTTTTGCTATCAACTTATAACGTTATTTCACAATTTATAATATAAAAGCTTGTCGCGAGACTTGAGTAATTGTATTTACTTAGTTTGAAAATTTTAAAAATTAAAATCAATCAGATCAAGTTATTTAATTTGCTTGTTTATGGGGTCTCAGGGGTGTTAAATTTTTCTAGAGGTCTGAAAATATAAACAATTTTCAAACAGGTATAATTCTTTTAAATTTAAATTAAATGATTCGAATATTTTACACATTATTTATAAAAGAATGGGGCTTCAGAAAAGCATAAAATATTTAAAATATAATAATAATTTTAAAAATCATAAGAGCATATGAAAATTCTATGATAAATATTTTTTTGCGTTGCGCTCGCTATTTTCTAAAATAGTAGCCTCCGATGTATAAAACTTTATGGAATTATAAAATGCATCATACTCTTTAAGCCCTACCTAACTTTAGTATTATATATGTTTTTTGTATTTCTAAATATTTGTAAAATATTGCAATTTTTTAAATATTTTTAAAAAACGTATTTTTTTTATTAAAAAATATGTAGGTTACTATTCTATTTATATAAAAATGACTACAGAGTAATGAGAATACATTTAACTTTATTAATCAACTTATAGCTAGTAATTAAAGCTAATATTTTAGACAATAGCATGCGCTACGTAAAACTTAATAAATATTTCTTAAAGAAAAGTTTCTTATTTTCATATGCTTATAATTTTTAAAATTATGATTATATTTTAAACATTTTATACTTTTCTGAAGCCCCATTCCTTTATAAATAATGTGTAGAAGATTCGAATTATATTTAATTTAAATTTAAAAGAATTATACTTGTTTGAAAATTGGTTATATTTTCAGACCTCTAGAGAAATTTAACACCCCTGAGACTCCTTATCTACACAGATAAATCTCGCGATAAGCTTTTATATTATAAATTGGGAAATGACGTAATAAATTGATAGCAAAAAAAGTTTTAAAAGAACATTTTATTTTATTCTTTTTAGAGCATTTAAATAAAAGATTGTTTTTAAAAAAGTTTTTTTACTTTTAACTTATTTTTTACTTTTTAGTTATCTCTGAACAGGTTTCTCACTCAGTTCATCTCTTTCAACGCATCATTGTTGCAAGTTCATTTGCCGGTTAACTTTGAACACTCAATCTTTTTTCCCGCCAGGCCACAAACATATGATAGATATTTCACTCGGACCGCAACAAGAGGATAATGAGGCGGGGATAAATACTGTAAGACCAAAACAACATTGGACAAAGCAAAATTAATCAAAATATTGAATTTCATTTTTTTCCTTTTGCTATAATACTATATTAAAAACGAAAAATACAAAAGAAGGAAATTTTAATCCGTAATTTTAAACCAAATGTTTCAATCTCTGTGCGTTATTTGGATAATACTATTCTACAAACGAAAAAAAAAGTTTTGTGCGATTATCTTTAAAAATGACGAAGTTTTTAAATGTTTTATTAAAAATGTGAGTATTTTTTTGAAAAACAGTAAAAAAAAAAAGTTTTCGGCATTTTATTTTTTAAATGATTGATTCTAAAAGAGAAAAACCTGAACTTTCTTAGTGCAGAATATCCATTCATTTACATGGAAAAAAATTTCATACGGAGTGATTTAGAAATCCTTTTCATGAAAACGCATCGATTTTGACTCATTTTAGAAAAAAATAGTAAAATATAGAAAATATCATTACTCAAAAAAGAAAATGGTGCGTGAAACGCTACGCGGTAGAAGTGAAACTTCTTTGGCGAGGTTGGAACATTAATTATTTACCCTAATATTCCAAATTGATCGAGCACATGTCTCAATCGCCTAATTTGCGTGAAAGATATTCGTGGCAAAATGAGTCTTTCTGATATCAGATCCAAAGCAGAAAGATGTCCTGGAATTTCTGGGTATACAATACCATTATATTTTGATAAATTTCGTATACGTTTCCGATTTATACTTTGTCGGCAATTGTAGCATGCTTTAATGTGTCTTCTAAATTAATTCCCTGTAAAATTTTTTTGTGCTCAACAACAGACGTTCTCAAATCATCTCTAAACCATAATCTATCATAAATTGAACGCCCGTTTCAATTGAACGATTATCAATGAATCGCTTTTGAAAATCTTTGTGAGCATTTTTATGGGAATCATAGTCTTTGTAACGTACGATAGAATTTATTATTGATTTACATGCATCAGTTACGACACGCACTAGAATTGTTGAGGGCTCTGTAGTTAATGGCACAGGGTGGTTCATTAAGTCCATATTAATCTGTGTAGTCATTAGAAGAGTCTCAATAGCATTCCCTTCCCTTAAATTGAGCATTAAGAGAGTATTTTGCAGTGGTTTTTTCCCCCGTGATTTTATTATACTATATATATATATATATATATATATATATATATATATATATATATATATATATATTGTTTTTTTCTTGTCACTTTTCCGACTGGACTTGCCGCTAGTTTTTCTTTTTTTTTCTTTCTTTCACGAAACACTTTTCCTCTTTGTGCATTTGATTTAGGCATTCTGACTAGAATTAATACAATAATTCAAAGCAAATAAAAGTCAAAAAAGCAAATTAGCCGCCGAAAACATCGACGTGTAGCAAACAATCTAAGAAAATATTTAAAAAAAGCACGCTTTTGCTGCGAGAGCTATTTTGTCCCCACCGTAATGTCACTGCATCTCATACAACCGTTCATAGATGTTCTCGGGTCGGGGGGGAAGGACCCCAATAGGAAGGTGGGCAAGTTGACCAATCGGAGGTGAGCAATCATTCAATCATCCAACTTTTACACAGATATGACGCAAGTCACGTTGTGTCCCCACTTCCCCTTTTCCTCCCAACTCGCTATCCTGTCATCATGGTGACAATTCGGGGGATGGGAGGGGGCGAGGAGACTACTTCCGTTCACTTTTCACTGTTACGCAAAACTGGGCGAATTTCTCATTCACTCTCGAGCGCTAAGAAGTTTCACTTAAAAAATTATACCGTACAGTAGCGAAATAAATGATCTTTCCGATTATGTAATTATTTTTTGTCTCAGTTTGATAGAAAGAATAAGATGGTTTTTTGAAAAAGGTCGAAAAATCGGAACTTCTTTAAGCTCAATCCGATAAGCTGCTCGGCAGAATAAAAAACTAACAGGGGGGAAACGTTTTTAATTAATATCTTTTAACTAATTGCAATATCGGAATATAAATGGTCAAAACATGCATTGTCATCCAAACTAAACGTGTATACAAAATTTCAGCTCAATCAGTTTTAAAGACATCAGCTTCAAAATTGAGTTGCAAGATTCCACCCGAACAATTTACATTGCAAGTTAAATAAAAGCTTGTAATATGCGTTATTGGTGACTTTTCTGGGTAATAGAAACTTGAAAATGTACATTGGTAATCAAAATTAAAGGATAATGAAAGAAATATAAAACGTAATTGTTACTTAATGAAGAATTATATTAATATAAAATTGTATAAAAGTATTAGTTAACATAAATTACAATGTTTGGTAACTGATTATTAGCAAAATATCAAAATTAAAACCAAATGTATGAAAATTGGAAACTGATGAAAAAATTAAGCCAGATGTTTTCAGCGGGAGTCCATAGGTGGTTCACCAGCCTCGGCTAAAAACGACTGCCTTGGACACGTGTAGAACGCATCCAGGCATATGAGGATAGTTTGATGATGAAGAGGGTATAGAAATAGCAAAAATGATAAACATGTAGAGCTGCGCACTTCTGAATTATGGTTCAGTTTAAATCAGACTAATGACCGAAAAAACCATAGCACTTCATTGGTTTATTTTATTTATTGATGTTTGTAGCCGACGCTGAACATCTTGCGAAATGATTCGTATTTATATATCGTCAATAGCATGTATGAAATACTTTTCTGCGTAGGGATTTTTTTAAGCAAACAAACATGTAGACAAAAGCTCAGAGACGTAATCTTTATGCTAAAAATTAAAGAACAAAGAGAGAGTTGAGCCCCAAAATCCGATCATTATGTATGCCACTGTATGTCATCCATGCACAAAGAACATTGGATGCCATTACTAATGCGGTGAGGGATTCCGTTAAGTTTGATTTGAACAGAAAAACACTTAAGGCTGTTTTCGGTTAATGTTAAAGAATAAGACCCGAATTTGGAACGTTTTTTTCAGATATAAAAGCAGGGCAGGTGCTAGGGGTGGGCAAGCCGGGCCCCTGCCCGGGGCGGCAACCTTAGGGGGCGGCAAATTGGCTGTAAAATTAACTAGTTTATGAAGAAAATAAACCAAGATTACCCAGGGGTTCTAAGAGACAAAAAAAAAATTGAAGAAAAAAAATCAAAAATATGTATGCAAAATATTCAATATAACGAGTATTCATTGGTATTTAAAACCGTATTTCCCAACCCTGGTCCCATAAGGGAAGGGGAAGGAGGCGACAAAGAAGAATTTCGGCATCCAGTTCTTTCTCTTTCAACTAATTTCGTACAACTCTTATTAATTTGTATGCGTGAATTCGGGTACTATTGAAAGAGATAGATTTTGGCAGCGATTAGTCTCAACAAAAGTGATAAAAAGCACGGTCAAGTTTTATGAATGGAAAGAGGAGCAGAATGACCCTGAGAAAAAGACCCTTTTTCGAAGAAAACTGAGGGAATCTTATGTCAATTTGACTTCCGAACAAATTCTTTTAGTTTCCTGTGCTTAAACAGACAAGACAAAGTAGGACAACAAAAAAGGTAACAATATCTTCATTTTCAAATTCTTTTTTAGATTTTTAATGCCCAGGAATTTTAATCATCACGTAAGATAAAGTGAAAAGAAAAAATTATTTTGGCACATTTGCGCTTTTTCTATTTTATTTATTTATTTATACATAAATATTAATGTCATCAGTTTCGTAGAATATTTTCATGTTGATTAACATTTTTAAGTATGTGTGTTTTCGCAGCTTAAATGTACCGTAATCTTCTTAAAACATTTTCAATTGACATTGTTATTCAAATGAAAAAAATATTTTTTCTCTCGTATAAAAATAACTTCCTTAGTCGCTTATAAAGAACGATAGTAGGTCATTTAAAATGCAAAACATTAATGAGCTTTTGAGTACTTTCATTAATTATTTACCATACATAAAGGATCCTAACAGCAATAGCTCGAAATTGAAATAAAGGGTGTTTTTTTAGAGGTATAGAACTTTAAATTGCAATAAAACAACGATGTATTATTCGATTGACATGAATTTTTTTTTATTCGAAAGATAATCTTGTGGCATTACATTTTAAATATGACCAAGCAAGGCGTAGATTCGTCGAATGGGCCCAAAACGAAATTGCCGTTGTTCCCGATTTTCATAAGCGAATTTTGTTTAGCGATAAAGCGCACTTCTGGTTGAATGGCTACGTCAACAAACAAAACTGCCGCATTTGGAGTGAAGCTAATCCACAAGTGTATGTCGAAACACCGTTACATCCAGAAAAACTGACTGTTTGGTGCGCTTTATGGGCTGGTGGAATCCTTCTTCAAAAACGATGAAGGCCACAACGTTACAGTCCATGGTGATCGGTATAGAGCCATGATTACTAACTTTTTCATTCCTGAATTGAACAATCATGATGTCCAGGAGCTGTGGTTCCAACAAGACGGCGCAACATGTCACACAGCTCGTGCCACAATCGATTTATTGAAAGACATGTTTGGTGACCGCCTAATTTCACGTTTTGGACCTGTGAATTGGCCTCCAAGATCTTGTGATTTAACACCGCTAGACTATTTTCTGTGGAGCTATGTAAAATCATTGGTCTATGCGGATAAGCCACAAACGCTTGACCATTTGGAAGACAACATTCGCCGTGTTATTGCCGATATACGGCCACAAATGTTGGAAAAAGTCATCGAAAATTGGACGTCCAGATTGGACTACATCCGAGCCAGCCGTGGCAGTCATATGCCAGAAATCATATTTAAAATTTAATGCCACAAGATTATCTTTCGAATAAAAAAAATCATGTCAATCGAATAATACATCGTTGTTTTATTGCAATTTAAAGTTCTATACCTCTAAAAAAACACCCTTTACAACGTAGTTATATTTATTATGATGATTTTGTTTTGTAATTGTAATATATTGTGATAATTTTGTTTAATAATAAATGAACTAGTCTGTAATTGCTAAATATTTAATTTATATTGCTTCAAACTGTTAAAAAAATTTTCAAAGAAAAAAAAAGTTAATTTTACTTATATAGGCACTTTTTCTTCTTTTTATTGAATGTGACATGTGAAATAAACATATAATTTTTCTAATCTATTCTAAGATTGTTAAGATAGCCATTATTTTGTAAGATTAAATTTTAATAACTTCACCAATATCTATATATATTTTTTTTGCATGTTATTGCCATTTTAAGAGGAATTTGCACGATACCTTTTTTAATTAAGATCTTTTACGCCAGTCATTCCCAAAATGGTCTATATGGACTCCAGGGGTCTATGATAGACTCCAAGGGGTTCACGTCAGCAAAAAAAAATAAATAAAAAATTGGGGGGTCGATTAGGTGTAAGTGGGGGTCTATGTGATATTAACTCTCATTAAACTAGATTATGACTTTAATTTTAAAAGATAATTTAATTAAGTGGAAACCAAATTTTACTTCTTTAGCAGATTTATTTACTAAACTTAATGAGGTTAATTTGACCGTACAAGGTGCTAGCATAGTTTTTTTAAAACAGGAACCTCATTTCAGCGTTTCTTTCCAGAGTTAAACTAAAGAAGTATAATACTGGAGGTCTGGAATTTTCTCAAATTAACCCAGACAATCAGTCAGCACGTTTTAACCCACGTTCAACATTTAACTGCCTTTTATTCAGATTTTGAAATCAGGTTTTAGAATGCTTTGACTATGGTAATACCACAGTAGGCAATGAATTTATATGGTCATATTAAAAAAATGTCACATGACAACAGGAACTGATCGTGATATGCACCAATGAAGATTTTAAAGTTTAGAAACGGATGCCAGCAATTTTGGCCTTAAAAAGGCAAACCTGTTATTTGTCCCGAATTATGGAATATCGTGAGGAAGTTTTTAATTATTTTTCCTTGTAAGAATGAGTTTTAGAGCAGTTGCCAATCTCCAAAAAAAAAGAAAAAGAAAAAAAGAAAGAAATTGGAAACTACTAATAGAGGAGTTTAAGGTTAAACCGGACAAGATCGATACTAAATGTTGAAAATTTGTTATTGTAGCTCCAGATTCATCCCTCTCATTAAAATCAATTGTGCGTTGTTTGGTTATTTTGGATCAGTTATTTTATATATTAATTAACTTTTAATTTAATTAATTAACATATGATTTTTAAACTTTAACTCTATACTTCATCAGTTATAAATTGAATTCTTTTAAAGTACTAGTAGTAGTACTAGCTATCAAAAAGACATTTAAGTTGATAAATTTGCAAAAATTCAATATTATTTAAGCAGGGGTCTACCCCAAACGAAAAAAAATGCCATGGGGTCTATGAGACAAAAAAGTGAGGGAACCTCTGTTTTACACGGACAATTTGAAGGAATATTTAATGCAGTCTAATAATTAATTATGTGAGTAATTAATTATATATATTACGTATATAATTAATCACGTGTATAATTGTAATGTATAATAAATTAAATATATTACGTACATAATTAATCACGTGCATAATTATGTGCATAATTAATTATATATATTATGTGTATAATTAATTATAAAAATACATAAAAAATGTATATCTTTAAAATATTGTAAAACATTCTGTATGCTATTAATAAAGTTCCTCAAAATGCATATTTCGAAAAATTTAAAAATTGAGGCAATAAATTATCTGCTGTTTAATATGAAAAAAATTTAAGAAAATATTTTAAAAACTAAGATCTTAAACTGAGAAAAATATAAATATTTTTACAAAATACAAACATTTAATGCAAAAACATCCTTTAGATAAACTGCAAAATTTCAGGCGTGAATTTTAAATTTCAAAAGATAATTATATTAAATAGATAATTAATTGGAATATATAGTGATATCAAAATAACAGAATTAGCAGCCCTAATAAGCAAACAACAATGACTTTAAGCTTAAATAACTTCCAAAGCATTTTTAGAAAAAGCCGATTCTGCTGTAAAATTATGGCGGTGCAGGCGGTGCATTGGCGGTATAGCAGGCGGTTGGCGGTGCAGGCGGTTGCAGGCGGTTGCAGGCGGTTGTAGGCGGTTGCAGGCGGTTGCAGGCGGTTGCAGGCGGTTGTAGGCGGTTGCAGGCGGTTGTAGGCGGTCGTAGGCGGTTGCAGGCGGTTGTAGGCGGTTGCAGGCGGTTGTAGGCGGTTGACGGCAGTGCAGAGTTGAGTTGTTTCGTTCCTACTGACGAGTTGAGTTGTTTCGTTCCTACTGACGAGTTGAGTTGTTTCGTTCCTGCTGCCGAGTTGAGTTGTTCGTTCCTGCTGCTGAGTTGAGTTGTTTTCTCCTGTTGAGTTGTTTCGTTCATGTTACCGAGTTGAGTTGTTTTCTCCTGTTGAGTTGAGTTGTTTCGTTCCTACTGACGAGTTGAGTTGTTTTTCTCCTGCATTGGCTTTGGTTTTCGAGCTGAGGGGGCGAGTTGAATTGTTTTTTTTTACAGCTAAGTTGAGTTGTTTTTAAAAAATGTGCACAAAAAATGGAAGTATGGGAATGTTAAACGTGCTCATGGCGCCACCTATTGATTAAAATGTACACTAATTATAGATTTTAAAATGATGGAAGTAAATAACGCTCAAATAAAAAAAAATCCAGATTCAAACTCACGGCCTCAGATCAAAATGTCTCCACAGGACAATAGTTTTCAGTTACGCTAACCATTATCCTATGAAGGCATACAGACCTGAAGAAAACTTATGTTTATAATCTCATGAATTTAATTTTGCAGGCGAAGCAGACGGCGACATGTTTTAAAATCATTTTCTTGATTAAAATGAAATAAAAAAATATTTAATTTATATTATTTTTTAATAATGTGTAAATTTTAATTCAGTATAATGATTACATACACACACAGTAAAGATACAAAGTAAATTGATTATTCAGAAAAATGTGCCGTAGTATACTCGTCATCAGCGTGAACCGGTTACGATTTAACTTGTTTTAGCTTGTCTGATCTTGATTCTACAAGACGGCGACTGAATTCTACGTCAGAAATTATCTCAATGCTTAGAGCGGATGAATACATTGCTTTCAACCACTCAGCGAACGCCGCTCAAGTGTAATTCGGTTGATATGCGTTAGACACTTATCACATTTTAGTTCACAATTCATTTCGTTTGTTAGTATTGCGGTGGGCTGTATTCAACAAGAAAAAAATATGGTGATGTCTGAAACACATAGTGAAAAACGAAAGTTTGGAAAAGCCGGGGAATCTTCTGTAAATAAGAAAGCCAGAAGAGAAGTTTCAAAAGTAAGTAACAACATTAAATAAATTTAATATGTAATTTTTATAATGTTTTTTACACATTTCTGATCTTTATTAATTTTGTTATATTATTTTCAGAAGTATGGAAAATTTACCGAGGATTGCATACCAGATGGAGTATTTCCAATTGGAGATGATGTTTTTGTCTTTGCAAGCACCTATTATGATTCCGCATCAGTACACATAAGACGTTTCAAGAAATATGGCAAAACATACTACCCAACTCCCGAGGGAATAACATTAGACCCACGGTGGATCGAATATATCATGCGTAAAAAGAAAGTGCCGGAATCACTGGAGGAATTACCAAGTGGACTTTTCCCTCCTGAACGACACATTCAAATAACTAGTGAGAACTTCATTGATTTTACTTTCAAGCGCATTAAATACAGTCCGGATAAAGAGCCCACTTTTAAAGAAATAACCATATCCCGAGAGCAGTGGGCTGAAATGATTAAAAAATATGGTGCTATTGAAAATGCTGCTATAGACAATATGTTTCAGTGTATGGACTTTTTAACTGCATATAAAACCTTCTGCGAAGGCCCCATAGAAAATACATTACCTTCTTCTTTGGATGTTAGTCTGGGTCAACAATACTTGACGCAAATTTTGAAAAAATCTATTTGTAGCCTCCTGAACGAAAAAGGATTGAAACAGCCTCAGACTTTCGCTGAGGAGTTATGGGGAATCGCGAAGAAACATTTAATTCACATGTTTCATCACTTGAAGCTAATGAGATAGCTGATTGTTTTTATCATAATCTTTTTGAAAATGAACACTTTTTATTGTTAAAACCTGTACATTATGTAACTCAAGAATTTTTAAAAAATCTTCGCTTGGATATTATTTTAAGAGAAGTAAGAGACATGTTATGTCCACCTGATTGTTTTGAATACTATGAGGATTTTGTTTAAAGATTTTTATAAGATTCACACAATATTTTGTTTTTATAAATTTGAATAAAATTCTTTTTTTTTTTTTTTTTATATGCTGAATTTGAGTTCTTATTATTTTTATTGTTTGTTAGTTTAACTTATGTTGAAATCGTTTCACATCTTAAAAATAAATAAGAGTATTTTTAAAGAAATTATCAAAGTATGTACAAGTGATATTTTAAATGTATTTCATATGAAAGTGAGAAAATTTATGCTCATGTTTTTATACATAAACTTTTTGCCTTTCCCAAAAAGTATATAATAATATAACTATTCATTGTAATAGTCATTCAATCAAGTTCTTTTCATCGGTAACAATGCATCAAGATTTAGCAGCGTTTTACGAAAATCCTGAAGTTCCAAATAGCTTCGGGGGTGTGGAAGCATTACATCGCTCTGTAAAAGGGAAATATAGTAAAAAAGATGTGAAACATTGGTTATCGCAGAAAGATGCTTACACTCTTCATAAACCGGTTCGACATAAGTTTCAGCGGAATCGAGTGTTTGTAAGTGATATTGATCGTCAGTTTCAAGCGGATTTAGTCGATATGCAATCTTTAGCAGAATTTAATAAAGGGTATAAGTATTTGTTAACTTGCATTGATTTATTTTCAAAATTTGCTTGGGCAGTTCCTCTGAAAGATAAATTTGGAAAAAGTGTAAAGTCTGGGCTAGAAATTATTTTTAAAGAAAGGAAGCCTAAAGTGTTGCAAACAGATGCCGGTAAGGAGTTTTTAAATAAAATAGTTCAAAATTATTTAAAAAATCTGAATGTAAATTTTTTTTTTACAAATAACGAAACAAAAGCTAGCATTGTTGAAAGGTTTAATCGGACATTAAAAACAAAAATGTGGAAATATTTCACTGAATTTAACACTAAAAATTACATCGACGTCATTGATAAATTAATACACAGTTATAATCACTCGTATCACCGTTCAATTAAAATGGAACCTGTTTCTGTAAGTAGACATAACCGAAAGCAGGTATTAAAAAATTTATACGGTGGTCTAAGAAATGAGAAACCTAAAGCCCCTAGATTTAAAATTGGTGATGTTGTACGCATTAATAAACAAAAACTTCACTTTGAAAAAGGATACGAACAAAACTGGAGAAGAGAACTTTTCATAGTTTTTGAAATCGTGCAAAGAATTCCGATTGTTTATAGATTAAAAGATTTACAAGGTGAAGAGATTAAAGGTACTTATTACGAAGCAGAATTACAAAAAGTTGTCGACTCTGGTTTCTACCCTGTAGAGAATGTTATCAAACAAAGAAAAAGAGGAGGAATCACTGAATATTTTGTTAAATTTTTAGGCTATCCTGAAAAATTTAATGATTGGGTGACTGATATTCAAAAAGTATAAATAGTTAAACTTTTTTATTGCCAACTCATTTTCAAAATGTCTTTCTACGTAACATTACCTTCTGATAGTTCTATGCATTTCTTTCCAGAAAACAAAATATCTCATTTCAAAACTCAATTACCCTCTCCTGTTTGTTTAAAGGGTGAATGGGAAGTGGGATTGTCTGAAATAATCTACCCTCATTCTTGGCTTAACGTAAATGAAACTAACAATTATTTTCTATACAAAGCTGGTGACGGCAATATCTCTTCAACTGTTAAGCGAACAATTGATGTGGGTTGTTATGAAACAATGTTAGATATTATATCAGCCGTACAACTTGCTTTACCCAAAAATCCTAATCGGTTCACAATAATTTACAATAAAGCAACAAAACGGGTGAAAATTAATGCAGTTCAAGGTAGCAGCCTTCACTTAGAGAATTTAGGCGAATTGTTAGGATTCAAACGCAATGCAATTATAATAGGTAACATGAAAAGCGAATTCGTTGCTGATGCATGGTCTAATTTTTCAGTTTTTTACGTTTACTCCGATCTAATTTCACCCCAAATTGTGGGGGATACACAGGCTCCTTTATTGCGAATCGTTCGCACTAAAGGTAAAGACGGGGAAACGATTAGTCAATACTATGATAGACCTCAATACTTACCTTTGGTGAGACACTCGTTTCAAACTATTCAATCTGAACTGAGACTCAATTCTGGTGATTTTGTTCCCTTTGAAAGAGGTAAAGTGATCATAGTGCTTCATTTTCGCATGAGGCAAATACTATAAATAAAGCAATACATTTCTCATACCCTCATTTGGAGATAAAAGACCAAGATGAGTGTACCATACGTTTGCTGTACTAAAAGATTTGAAGACCATTATGCAGGTCAAATAGGTTCGGGTTTGACTCATTACAAGGGCATTAATTTTCAAAAGGGTTATGGAATCGGAGGAATATTTCGTCGATTGTTTAGAGCAGCTTTACCTTTTTTAGTAAAAGGAGGTAAAACTATTGGAAAAGAAGTATTAATGACAGGGAGTCGTGTTGCCTCTGATGTATTGTCAGGAGAAAATTTTAAAGAAGCTGTAAAAACAAGAAGCAAAGAAAGTGGAAAAAATTAGCTCAGAAAGCTATTGATAGAGTTCAGTCTATGGTAGGAAAAGGACAGTATAAAAGAAAGCGTAAGAAACAGAAAAAATTCATTTCATCCAAAGCACGTAAAGTGAGTGTACGTGACATTTTCGACTCGTAAAAATGGCATTTATTCTTAAAGATTCTCCTGAATGTGTTAAATCTGAATTGGAACTTTTCAACTTACCAGGAACTCAAACAGTTATTCAAGATGGGCAGTGGAAACAATTTCATCCTCTTTCTAACGTTTTCGATAATGCACCTGTAGAATTTCACATTTCCGGAAGTGCAGAAGATTACATAGATCTCAGTCAAACACAATTATACGTAAAAGCGAAAATAGTAAAAGTGGACAATACGCCTATTACTAAAGATGATACTATAGGACCTGTGAATTTATTTCTACATTCACTATTTTCTCAAGTAGATGTATCCTTAAATGATCGCGTGGTTTCCAATTCCAGTAATACATATCCCTATCGATCTTATATTGAAACTCTCTTAAACCATGGATATGACAGCAAAACTTCCCAGTTAACGGCTGAACTATTTTACAAGGATTCTGATGATGGTCTCAAGAAAAGAACCGAATTTTTTAAAGAAAGTGCCACTGTAGACATGATTGGTTGTATACATTCGGATTTATTTCATCAAGATCGTCTTTTACTCAATTTAGTGGATTTGAAAATAAAATTAATACGAAGCAAGCCCGAATTTTGCTTACAAGGATCTGAGGGATTTAAAGTTGTTTTGGATCATGTTTCTTTATTCATACGAAAAGTTCGTGTGAATCCTGGAGTTATTCTTGGTCATGCGAAAGCACTGGAAAAAACAAGCGCAAAATACCCCATTAACCGAGTTCTGTGCAAGGTGTATTCGATTCCTAAAGGAAGCATGTCTTTTATTCAAGATAACATATTTTCAGGCCAAATGCCAAAAAAACTTTTTGTAGGATGTGTAGATAATGAAGCTTTTCACGGAGCATTTTCAAAATCTCCTTATGAGTTTAAACATTTTAATTTAAATTTTATTGGAGTGTATGTGGATGGACAACCAGTGCCTCACAATCCATTAGAACTCGATTTTTCTAAAGATCAATACATACGGGCCTATCAAACTCTATTTGTTGGGACAGATCGAATGGGTCAAGACAGAGGTATATTTATTTCTAGAAAAGAATATAAAGATTCAAATACATTGTTTGGATTTAACCTCTCACCGGATTTATGTTCTTCAGGAGAACATTTAAGTCTGATAAAACATAGCAATTTGCGATTAGAATTAAAATTCAGCAAATCTTTAGAACAAACCGTATGTGTTATCGTTTTTGCCGAGTTTGAAAATTTAATCGAAATAAACAAATCGAGAAATATCTTGTATGATTTCGGAAATTAAAGAATGGATGGAATGCAAATGTATACAGTTTTATCTCAAGAGAAGACAACGTCCCCCTATTTTCAAGGTGTTTATTCTAGAGATACGCTCCCTCCTCTGGAAGAAAACATGTGTGCTATTGTGAATTCTGATGACTCATCACAACCTGGAACACACTGGTTAGCATTATTTGTAAATGATAAAAGAGAATTAGAATTTTATGACTCGTTTGGACAACCTCCTGTATTCTATAACATTAGTACTACTACCTATTTAGATGTATTATGGAATTCTAAAGTGTTTCAATCACCAACATCTAATGTTTGTGGGCAATACTGTATTTACTTTTATTCAAACGCAGCCAAGGCTATTCTATGCATTATATTTTGAATCAATTGTATATAAATGATTTTCAAATGTATCAATTTGTAAAGAAACGATATGGTGTAAGATTTGTATTTAGAAAATAAAAAAAATGGAATGAAACTAAATATGTGTGTGTCTTTTATTTTCTTTAATTTTTTTTTTTTTCTATTTTCTATTTATTTTCTTATGATAATTTTTTTTTCTTCTAAAAAAAAAAAAATTAATATTTTTCTATGTTAAATTTCTTTTTCTCTCAAAAAAAAAAAAATTTTTTTTTTTTCTATGATAAATTTTTCACCCAAAAAGATTAATATAATTTTATTTAATTATATATTTGAAACTTTTAAATTTTATCAAATAAGTATATTTTCTTCAGCAAAAGAAAACTGTTCAAATCATAAAGAGACAACTGAGACAATTTTTTTTTAATCAAATGAGTATCATTTATTTCAAAGTTTCAACCATGCATTTCTGCGAGCATACATTATTGGTTTCTTAATAATTTTGTTATTCTGATACAATTTTTTATTTACATCTAGATTTTTCGGTAAATTTACATCATTCAAAGCTCTTAAAAATACATATCTTCCTTCAGGTGCTGATTTTCGATTCCGTAGAAAATCATTCACGAGGAATGCAATATTGCTTCCTGGAATAACAGTGTTTTTGTAAATAATTTCACCATCAGAATTCCAACTGAAAGATTCTTGAAGCTTTAAAAACTGGAAAATATTTTTTGCTTTTTCTTTATACCTAGCTGGAACAATTCTAAAAATTTCATCCTCAAACACTTCTTTTTCCGTCTTTACTACTGACTCTTTTAGATTTTCTTTTAATGATTCCGTTTCTTGATTTTCTGATAGAGATGCTGCATTTGGAACTGGTTCAGACTCTCTTCGATTTTCGTTAGAAAAGTGCGTATATTTTTGTAAAACTTGTAAATAGAGAATTGTTTTTTCTTCTTCCGTTAAATCCTTATTATGGAGAATGAATTTCATGCGTTGATCAAGTTCCGATAAGTGTTCCGTTACTTGAACTCTTTCTTCGGGTACCAGTACAAATTTTTTGCTAAATTCCATTTTGAATTAAAGAACTGATGACTGAAATAGCTGCAGGCAATAAAATATTTAAGAATCCTTCTCCTTTTTGAATTAAAATTTTCTTTTTCTCGTAAAGAGGTGTTTTTTTGTTAGAAAGTTTTCTTAAGCTTTCTTTATAGGGAGATAAACGATTTTTTTTTAATTTTAGTCAATGATATGTTACCACATAAAACATTCAGCACACACTCGCACAAAGTTTTTATTTCTTTCTTTGAACACTTTTTCAAAATAGATTTTGGGTGTTTTGTTTTAGAAATTAGTTTTAAGAGCTCTAAAGTTTGTTCAGAACACACCGGCATCTTGTGAACTATTGAATATTCATTGAACAATTTGAATCTATTTATATGCTTCAAAGTAATGGGTCATCGAGGTTGATATACATAAAAAACATCTCCAGGAAACATACCTGTGCGCACACGCAAGGATTCATCAGTTTCAGGTTTTAAATCAATAAGTAAGTATCCGTACGGTTTTGATGTGGCATCTGCGTAACATTCTTGAAAAATTTCACTTTACGAGGATACAATTGGCGACCTAAATGTGTAATTTGGGATTGATCTCTTCGATTCTTAAATAATACAAGATAATGAGCGTTTAAGGAAATTTCTCTAATTTCTTTCCCTTTATGAAAAATATTCTGTACCACAAAAATTATACTTAAATTTCTGTGATGCGAAAATTTTACAAATAATTTTGTTAATTGGGGATCATTTCCTAACTCTCCCATAAGATCGTCTATAACAATTAACGCATCCGAATACTGGTGCAAATTAGAGGGGATACCTTCATGAAAGGAAATATTCGGCATTTCTTCATACAACGCTTGGTAAACTCCATAACACCAAATTATATTTTTAGGAAAGGGTTTAATCATTTTATTTTCGATTAATTTTTTAACGAACTGACTTTTACCGCTACCAGATGGCCCAGCCAAGATTAAAGTAAATGGATGAACTAATTTGAGAGAATCCATGATTAAACTAAATAATTTTATGAATGATGTTGCTATTTATACTACGAGTCACTTAATTCTATAAATTTCATTTTGTGTGATACCGAAAGGAAAAGAATGAGGGTAGATTATTTCAGACAATCCCACTTCCCATTCACCCTTTAAACAAACAGGAGAGGGTAATTGAGTTTTGAAATGAGATATTTTGTTTTCTGGAAAGAAATGCATAGAACTATCAGAAGGTAATGTTACGTAGAAAGACATTTTGAAAATGAGTTGGCAATAAAAAAGTTTAACTATTTATACTTTTTGAATATCAGTCACCCATTCATTAAATTTTTCAGGATAGCCTAAAAATTTAACAAAATATTCAGTGATTCCTCCTCTTTTTCTTTGTTTGATAACATTCTCTACAGGGTAGAAACCAGAGTCGACAACTTTTTGTAATTCTGCTTCGTAATAAGTACCTTTAATCTCTTCACCTTGTAAATCTTTTAATCTATAAACAATCGGAATTCTTTGCACGATTTCAAAAACTATGAAAAGTTCTCTTCTCCAGTTTTGTTCGTATCCTTTTTCAAAGTGAAGTTTTTGTTTATTAATGCGTACAACATCACCAATTTTAAATCTAGGGGCTTTAGGTTTCTCATTTCTTAGACCACCGTATAAATTTTTTAATACCTGCTTTCGGTTATGTCTACTTACAGAAACAGGTTCCATTTTAATTGAACGGTGATACGAGTGATTATAACTGTGTATTAATTTATCAATGACGTCGATGTAATTTTTAGTGTTAAATTCAGTGAAATATTTCCACATTTTTGTTTTTAATGTCCGATTAAACCTTTCAACAATGCTAGCTTTTGTTTCGTTATTTGTAAAAAAAAAAAAAATTTACATTCAGATTTTTTAAATAATTTTGAACTATTTTATTTAAAAACTCCTTACCGGCATCTGTTTGCAACACTTTAGGCTTCCTTTCTTTAAAAATAATTTCTAGCCCAGACTTTACACTTTTTCCAAATTTATCTTTCAGAGGAACTGCCCAAGCAAATTTTGAAAATAAATCAATGCAAGTTAACAAATACTTATACCCTTTATTAAATTCTGCTAAAGATTGCATATCGACTAAATCCGCTTGAAACTGACGATCAATATCACTTACAAACACTCGATTCCGCTGAAACTTATGTCGAACCGGTTTATGAAGAGTGTAAGCATCTTTCTGCGATAACCAATGTTTCACATCTTTTTTACTATATTTCCCTTTTACAGAGCGATGTAATGCTTCCACACCCCCGAAGCTATTTGGAACTTCAGGATTTTCGTAAAACGCTGCTAAATCTTGATGCATTGTTACCGATGAAAAGAACTTGATTGAATGACTATTACAATGAATAGTTATATTATTATATACTTTTTGGGAAAGGTAAAAAGTTTATGTATAAAAACATGAGCATAAATTTTCTCACTTTCATATGAAATACATTTAAAATATCACTTGTACATACTTTGATAATTTCTTTAAAAATACTCTTATTTATTTTTAAGATGTGAAACGATTTCAACATAAGTTAAACTAACAAACAATAAAAATAATAAGAACTCAAATTCAGCATATAAAAAAAAAAAAAAAGAATTTTATTCAAATTTATAAAAACAAAATATTGTGTGAATCTTATAAAAATCTTTAAACAAAATCCTCATAGTATTCAAAACAATCAGGTGGACATAACATGTCTCTTACTTCTCTTAAAATAATATCCAAGCGAAGATTTTTTAAAAATTCTTGAGTTACATAATGTACAGGTTTTAACAATAAAAAGTGTTCATTTTCAAAAAGATTATGATAAAAACAATCAGCTATCTCATTAGCTTCAAGTGATGAAACATGTGAATTAAATGTTTCTTCGCGATTCCCCCATAACTCCTCAGCGAAAGTCTGAGGCTGTTTCAATCCTTTTTCGTTCAGGAGGCTACAAATAGATTTTTTCAAAATTTGCGTCAAGTATTGTTGACCCAGACTAACATCCAAAGAAGAAGGTAATGTATTTTCTATGGGGCCTTCGCAGAAGGTTTTATATGCAGTTAAAAAGTCCATACACTGAAACATATTGTCTATAGCAGCATTTTCAATAGCACCATATTTTTTAATCATTTCAGCCCACTGCTCTCGGGATATGGTTATTTCTTTAAAAGTGGGCTCTTTATCCGGACTGTATTTAATGCGCTTGAAAGTAAAATCAATGAAGTTCTCACTAGTTATTTGAATGTGTCGTTCAGGAGGGAAAAGTCCACTTGGTAATTCCTCCAGTGATTCCGGCACTTTCTTTTTACGCATGATATATTCGATCCACCGTGGGTCTAATGTTATTCCCTCGGGAGTTGGGTAGTATGTTTTGCCATATTTCTTGAAACGTCTTATGTGTACTGATGCGGAATCATAATAGGTGCTTGCAAAGACAAAAACATCATCTCCAATTGGAAATACTCCATCTGGTATGCAATCCTCGGTAAATTTTCCATACTTCTGAAAATAATATAACAAAATTAATAAAGATCACAAAATGTGTAAAAAACATTATAAAAATTACATATTAAATTTATTTAATGTTGTTACTTACTTTTGAAACTTCTCTTCTGGCTTTCTTATTTACAGAAGATTCCCCGGCTTTTCCAAACTTTCGTTTTTCACTATGTGTTTCAGACATCACCATATTTTTTTTTTCTTGTTGAATACAGCCCACCGCAATACTAACAAACGAAATGAATTGTGAACTAAAATGTGATAAGTGTCTAACGCATATCAACCGAATTACACTTGAGCGGCGTTCGCTGAGTGGTTGAAAGCAATGTATTCATCCGCTCTAAGCATTGAGATAATTTCTGACGTAGAATTCAGTCGCCGTCTTGTAGAATCAAGATCAGACAAGCTAAAACAAGTTAAATCGTAACCCGTTCACGCTGATGACGAGTATACTACGGCACATTTTTCTGAATAATCAATTTACTTTGTATCTTTGTGTGTGTATGTAATCATTATACTGAATTAAAATTTACACATTATTAAAATAATATAAATTAAATATTTTTTTTTATTTCATTTTAATCAAGAAAATGATTTTAAAACATGTCGCCGTCTGCTTCGCCTGCAAAATTAAATTCATGAGATTATAAACATAAGTTTTCTTCAGGTCTGTATGCCTTCATAGGATAATGGTTAGCGTAACTGAAAACTATTGTCCTGTGGAGACATTTTGATCTGAGGCCGTGAGTTTGAATCTGGATTTATTTTTTTTTATTTGAGCGTTATTTACTTCCATCATTTTAAAATCTATAATTAGTGTACATTTTAATCAATAGGTGGCGCCATGAGCACGTTTAACATTCCCATACTTCCATTTTTTGTGCACATTTTTTAAAAACAACTCAACTTAGCTGTAGAAAAAAACAATTCAACTCGCCCCCTCAACTCGAAAATCAAAGCCAATGCAGGAGAAAAACAACTCAACTCGTCAGTAGGAACGAAACAACTCAACTCAACAGGAGAAAACAACTCAACTCGGCAACATGAACGAAACAACTCAACAGAAAAACAACTCAACTCAGCAGCAGGAACGAAACAACTCAACTCGGCAGCAGGAACGAAACAACTCAACTCGTCAGTAGGAACGAAACAACTCAACTCAACAGGAGAAAAACAACTCAACTCGTCAGTAGGAACGAAACAACTCAACTCTGCACTGCCGTCAACCGCCTGCAACCGCCTGCAACCGCCTACAACCGCCAACCGCCTACAACCGCCTGCAACCGCCTGCACCGCCTGCAACCGCCTGCAACCGCCTGCAACCGCCTGCAACCGCCTGCACCGCCTGCACCGCCTTTACAGCAGAATCGGCTTTTTCTAGCAAGGAATTCTTTTAATCAAGCAATTAAATATATCGATTTTGTAATCTGTTTTTTAAATAGTAGAATGTAAGTAAGAGATTGATAAAAGGAAATAGAAATTATCCCATAACTATAAAAAAGTCATAAAAATAACTGTTTGTGTGCGTGTTGGATACAAAAGTTAATATAGTATTAACATAAAATCCAAAATTAGTTTTGCAAATTTTGTCAAAGTTGCTTTGGTCTTATAGTGTATCTTTTCCATTATCCGCATGTTGCAGCCCACATGAAATAACTGTCATGTGTATGTGCCCCGCGTGAAATACCTATCATGTCTTTGCAGCCAGGCGGTAATAAAGGTTGAGTATCCCTGATTTAAGCTCTTATGCTGCATTGTAATTTGGTACAAAATCTTAAATTGTATCAATCCTATAAGTAAGCTCTTGCAGATAAAAGATTATGATTTACTATCTGCTATTGAGCTCTTGAAAAGTTGTAAAGATTTTTTCAAGGATCTTAGATCGGACACAGCCTTTAATGAAATGCTTTGCGATGCTTGAGAACTCGCCAACGTAACTGACATACCGGCTAATTTTGAGCTTCCTAAGCCACGTCATAGAGTTCGAGTGAGTGAGTGCGTGAATATTAACCCTCGGACTGGATGACCCGCTAATTGAATCGAAAGCGATCTACTTTTTTACAGCTAGCTACTCCGAAAATGCTCCGATAAATTTCGCGAACTGCTTCAAAAACGAATGGCTGTTTAGTGCTTTCCCCTGTTAACGCCGCAGGAGGTCCCGATTGGTTTTGCAGGGAAGGATTTTATTGCTTTTCGGTCTCTGTGTTCTTCGAAACGGGAGGTTTCTCATTCACAGCTGTGGCCTAGGGCGAGGATTGTGAAATGGACATTTTCTACACTTCACGGCCAACAGAGAGTTCACCCAATTTATTGCAAATATATATTTCATATATTTGGAAAACTTGCTCAATTTCTGATCTAAAAACCAATTAGGTTTTAAGAAATTTTAATTTTCTGAGTTTTGATTTTAAATTCGGTTTCATTTTAAAGCATTTTTGCATTCCTAGATTGAATTAATTAAAAATATTTTTTAACACAATCCAATATTTCGTGTGAAACGGCAATTAACTACAATTTTAGTTTCTAAAATCATTTCTGTTTGCTCATGTTTTTAAGTTTTTGAGTTTTCTCACATTTACTTAATTAAGATTGATTTAAAGACCAATATATTTTTGACACATAGTTTATATAATTTAAAAGCTCTTTACTTTGTTTTCATTATTTTTTTTTTTCCTTTTGAAAATGCCATGACCAAAATGTACGCAGGCTACTGTGATAAATAATACTTAAAAGGGATGGAATATGACTGAAAATGGTAAATCTAAAATTCAGCTTTTTCAGGTAATATTACAATTAGACTACAGAATACAAATGTTGCAGAATGAACTAAATATTTCCCTGATGTACCACAAACTACATTATAATAAATCTATTGTAGTTCTACATTGCAGTATTTGAAAGTCATGCTACAAAAACTTAAACTTGCTTAACTACCACGATGGGGAACTGAGAAAAAATAGATATTGTTTACAAACTTGGTGATTTCTGGATTACGTTTGTATAACTACTAATTTCTATATAAATATTTTGCATTTAAAACTCTTGTGAATATATAAGGTTCTGATAAAAGTGAATAATTGATCAAATTAACAGTTGTTATCAATGTTATGTCTTAGAATATTTTGAATTAAAAAAGATATTTCAGTCATATTTATATTTCAAGTAGAATTTTCATGTAGAGCATAAGTTGGATAGTAACAGATTGAAAAATTAAAGCTTTACAGGCAATGGATTTTTTTTATGCCTTTACAAATTTTAAATATGTTTTTCTCAGATTTTTAATTTTGAAGATGAGAGTGTTTTCTAATCCCTAAGGCGTTTTTCCTGTTCAAGATAGAATCTTGAAATATCTTGTAAATGTTCCCTTACATATGTTCTATAAAAGTTCATATGGATTTAGGTCTGAGAGCTCTAGTTATTTTTTAAAAATACCTTAATGTTAATATTTAAAAAAAGTTGGGTTTTTTCCAGGTTTATAGCCATAAAAATAATTATTAAAATTCAACAAAGAGATATATTTTAAATTTTATACTTTTTGTTTCCAATAATCTAAGAAATATTAATCACTTACAATAATTAAATATTTTTAATAATCTAACATTTTAGAAAAGTTTTAAAAATTTCAAAACTGTTCAATGCTTTAAAATTGTGAAATAATGGCTTGTCAAACTAACCTATTATTTTCAGAATCAATATAATAGTACAATTTGAATATAAAACAAAAATTAATTTTACTGTGACAAACTGTTTACGACTTCTACTCATATTGTAAAAAGAATGAAAGATAAATATATAGCATAGTGGCAGTCAAAAACACATTCATAATATGTTAAAATCCTGTCCCGATACAAATTTCAATGCATTTTCCAAACTGTAGCTAAAAACAATTATATGTTTATTAGGACATAAATAATTTATATTTAGATATATTTTTCCTTATTAAGTACATAATGAATAATGGCAAGATAATTTGTAAAATCCTGAAAGATTTTAATGAAGAAAAAAGCTAGACATAATTTTAGATAGTTAGAAATTTAATTATATAATACACAAACATGCATGTTTTAAAAGAAATAAGTTGGCTAAGAAAATGAAATTTACTAAAAATTTCCTGAATAAAGTAAATCAGATTTCATCCTCAAATACATATAATTGTAAGAAAAGGTTTTATTCAATTTACAATTAATTACAAAAAACCTTTTATAAAAAATAATTTTAACAGGTATAAATAGCAAAAAATATCAAAGAAGTATGAGAAAGACACATACATGTCGTTTACAGAAATGTCACAGTGTGATATTTTTCGAAACACGGCACTGCACACAGTCCAACATTACAGTCTTTACATTGAAAACGAGTTTTGGATGTTTAACGACTAAATCGTAAATATAAGAAACAACAGTCAAATATCTCGAGTGCAGACGGCGCTCGCTGATATTTGAGTGAGAAAATTAAAGCAGCATAAAATGCGACCTCGTTTGAATTATATCTAATGTGCATATTTGGAACTGTTTAGCGTACTCGAATTAACTCAAGTGCACACGTCAAGGGTTTATATTGCATTCTAAGTCAACACGGTGGCTACTGACGAGCGACTACGTAATTTTGAACCGCGGTTAAGTGACGAGGACGATACCTGAGCTGATAACTCCCCTTCCAAACTTCCACATCACACCAACGTGAGGACTTTTGACGTCGACGTGTTTAACGTGCATCAGCTCCTCTTCAACGCTAAACTTTTGTGGTACCAGGGCTCGAACACTGGACACGAGTTCATAACCACGACCATCAGGCTACCGTGGCCGCAAAAGAAAATAGCAAGTTTGAAAGAAATGTAATGGAGAAGTATATTTGAAGAAATAACTTCAAAACTTAAAGAAAAACCAAAATATCAAAATTTATTTTAGGAATAATAGTGAATATAACTTCGTACACCTAAAACCACTTTACGCAGTGTATTTTGAAAGTGAACGTTTCCCCTTTTAGAGAAACTTACTATAATTATGTCAAATTCCTTTCATTTTGCTCTAAGGGGATCCCCGAAACAACGTAATTTATTTGAAACACAAAATTACTTATGGTTGAATCTAATACAATTCCCTACAAAATGAATGAAAACCCTTTTTTATCATATAAATTGTGTTTGAATAGGAGATGGTTAGTTAATAAGAACATTTAAAACGTGTCGGCAATCTATGGACCTGTGGCACGTGGTACAATTCTTAGTGGCACTCAGCACTACTCTACAAATTTGTCAATTCTTGAGTGGATGGAAGTTGATAATAGACCTTATTTGACAAACATCTTCTGAGAGAGAGAGAGAGAGAGAGAGTTATGGACATTTATGGAACTACAAAATAATCTGAAAGATAATTCTAAGGATAAATTTATACAGCTATTTTGTAAATAATTGAGTGTTATTGCTAGGGGATTTAATTGCTGAAAAAAGAAAATTGCATGTACTCTGCTTTCCACTTATGTGATTCGGCATATCAAAGTAAAAATCTTTCCTAATATGAAAAATATTTCGACTCCGCAAAGAAATTGTTTAACAACTGAATGCTCAGAATCGTGTCATGCATTATACCCCTGGTTTTGCGATATGAAAGAAGAGTCGTGAAAGAGTTAATTCGCATTACAATTTTTATTTAACTATAATGAAGGGAATAATTTATATTTCACTTTGTCTATTTCTTATTTAAGTAAATATGTTGGAAACATACATTTTTAATTTTTTTTATCTTTGTTGAAGAAATAGTAACATTTTATATTGTTTATTTTTATGTTAATAAATGTATTTTATTGATCCATAATTAATATAAAATAAAACTGTAAATCTAAATTATTTACCTCTATTCTTTAAATCTGCAAATATTACCTAAGAATCGAAGGATTTCAAAAATTTCCTACTATGTGGCACACTGAATGATACTGACAGATTGGTTTGGCACGTCTTAGCTACACAGTTGCCGCCCCTGATTTAAAATGTTGGGTAAGATAACCATTATATTTTTAAAATTTTATAAATATACAAAAGGAGAGTATTTTGTCAATACATGTTTTAAAAGGAGTAAAGTTTACGAGAACGAAATATAAAATTGCGTTAAAATTATTGGTACTCTATCAACCGTACTTTATATATATATATATATATATATATATATATATATATATATATATATATATATATATATATATATATAAATAAGAAGTACGTCGATAGAGTACCGTAGTTACTGCCAACTCGTGACAATGAATTGGAAATTAAGTTCACAATTCATTGTTATTAAAATATATAAAATTTTACATGACTTATTTTTTGTATTTGTTATTTTTATATTCCTTACTGAAAGCAACAAATGGGAGTTCATTACCTGCCAAAACTGCAGAGGCCTGGTTGTTTACTCCACAAGCTCCTACCTTATGCTTACTCTGCCCTACTAAGTAAAAATGCCGTCTTCTGCTCGTCAAGATCATGGAATTGCAGATATTGTTTTTCCATATATTTTAAATATTAGTTTTCTAACTTCTACATCAGCCTTTTAATAGTCTACACTCCTGCAAAGAAGTCTGAATTCAAAACTATAAAAACTTATTATTCCCAACAATGTCATTTATACCTTTATTTTTTATAATCTATGAATGCGTTAAACTATTAATTTGTTATCGCGACTATTTAATATTAAATGCGAAAAAAAACGAATAAGTTTCAGACTGAAACTTAAATTGAATTTTTCAAAAATTGTCATCGATATTCTCATAACTTTTACATATGGTCATTTTAGCATATCACACATCTATCTTCTATGCAAAAATCTATTATAAGTTCATCAAATGTTTCAGCATATTTTTACTCATAACATGCAGTTTTCAACCACATTGTGAGGCCGCGGTAGCCTAATGGTCAAAGTAACGGACTCGTAGCTGACGTGTCATGAGTTCGACCCCAGCACCACTGAAGATCCGCCGTGTAAGTGAGCGATGCTCAAGCGTCATCCTCGTCACTTGACCATGGTTTAAAATTACGAGGTCCGTCGCCAAGTGAGTGAATATTAACGTCGCACTGTTCAGCTACGCGAGGGCTTTTAGTGATGGACCTCGTAATTTTGAAAAATGGTCAAATGACGAGGGCGACACCTGAGCTGGCACCCCTCTCCTAACTACCACACCAACGAGAGGACATTTCAGCTCTTGATAGATTTAACGTGCATCGCTGCCCTACACGGCGGGTCTTTTGTGGCACTGGGCTCGAACTCGAGACATGCCAACCATGATTCGATACCTTGACCCCCTGATACCCCGGCCACAGGACCGTCGCCAAAAGCCATCAAGAAGTTTAGTAGAGAAGAGAGAGAGTGCGACTTTAATATCCCCTCACTTAATTAAATTATATGAAATTTAAGGAATACTTGAAAAAATATTAGAAGTCGAGTATATATATATATATATATATATATATATATATATATATATTAAAAAATTAATCATATGATAATTTTAAATATCCAAAGAATTATTAGTATTTATGGTAAATATATGTTTTTCAACTGAGTATGTGAGACACGCATAAATATCTTTTTCGAAATTCCAATGCAGAATTTTATAGTGGAGCTAATACAAAATTCCTAGTTTTGCATGGTTAAGATTATAAAAATGTCCAAATTTTAATAACCTTTTCTTCACAGTCAACCACTAATGGAACATGAATGATGAGGGATTATGCATAAATATATATTTTTTTAACTTCAATTTAAAAAGGATCTTTATATTTATTTATATGCTCAAATGTTAACTCTAAATTTGTCCAGATGCTTTTAAATACTCTTTATTTGAAGATTCAAGTTAAAAAATATAAACTCTTGAAATTAAAATTCTCTTTGAATGAAATTAATGTTCAGACATTCAAAATTCAAATATAATTTGTTATCTGAACAATACAAAACAAGGGATTCTATGTAAGATGCCCTGAGTTGAGTTGAGTTAATATTAACGTCGCACTGTTCAGCTACACGAGGGCTTTTGGCGACGGACCACGTAATTTTGAACCATGGTCAAGTGACGTGGACGACACCTGAGCTGGCACCCCCCTCTCCTAACTACCACACCACACCAACGGGAGGACGTTTCAGCTCTCGACAGATTTAACGTGCATCGCTGCCCTACACGGCGGGTCTTTAGTGGTACTGGGATCGAACTCATGACATGCCTGCCATGGTTGGATACCTTAACCACTGGGCTACCGCAGCCCGTAAGATGCCCTGAATATCTGGCTTTAAAATTATGAAAAACTAAAAGATTTAAATAGGGTTTTTTTTAACAATACATATAAATTTTTTGCAAATAATGTAACACAGAAGCTTAAAAATTATTCATGTTTAAAAGTGTCCGAAATTTTAAAAGATTTTAAATTTTGAACCTTTTTTTTTTTATTTTTTTTGACACATAACAAAATAATCATTTTTAAAAAAAATCCCTGAAAGTATTGATTAAAGTAAGAAAAATGAAACAGTAAATTATCCTCAATGTTTTAATATATAATTTGAATTTAAATACTACAGATATTTTTTTAAAACTTAGACATACATTATAAAAACTTAATTCCATTTGAGAATTTTAAGGTAAAGAAAAAAAAAATGAGAATTCTCAAATCGTTGACTCGCTATTTGTGTACACTTTAGGTTGAAGATTTTACGATTGCCACAGGAACCGGTCTCCCCGTGACCATAAAAGTTTCCCCTCAATGCCCATTGTGTCTCCCCGACCGTCTCTAATTATCTTTCAAGATCGTAAACCTTTAAAGGGGGAAAAGAATTCGGAAAAATACCACCTTACCGGTTTTGAACACATTACTTGAAGGGGAAAAAATCTGTTTGGTTCATTTTTGGTGAGTCCCCGGCCTTAGGAAAAATTCAGTATGGTCCGTTTTCGAAGCCTCTCTAGTAGGTTGGAAAAAGCCGTGCTGTCCAATTGGAGGGTTAACGTCACACTGTTCAGCTGCACGAGGGCTTTTGGTGAAGGACCACGTAATTTTGGACCATGGTCAAGTGACGTGGGTGACACCTGAGCTGGCATTCCCCTCTCCTAACTACCACACCACACCTTCGGGAGTTCGGGAGGACGTTTCAGCTCTCGACAGATTTAACGTACCATAGAGTTCGAAGAAGGAATGTTAATTTCGACTATGAAGCACGAGCAGATCCGATAGACGATCCTACTTTGAAATATAAGGCAGAGTTTTATTTTTTCACATTAGATAAAGTTATCAATGCACTTGAATCCAGGTTTGATTTGATCAGTACCCACAGCAACTATTACCAATTTTTATACAATATTTGTGATTTAAAATATACTCCTCAAAATGATGAACTAAAGTATTGTAAAGATCTAGGAACAGTGTTAACTGATGGGAATTCACCAGATATAAACGCGCTGGACCTGGCAGACGAGGTAGTAGCGGTTTTGGCTTTGCTAAATAAAAAGGAAAGTCCAATCGAGGTTTTAAAATTCAGATCGAACCTGGATTTTGCTCCAAATCTCGGTATAGTTTTAACAATATTGCTTACTCTCCCAATAAGCGTGGCAAGTAGAGAAAGGAGTTTCTCCAAATTAAAATTAATTAAAAAGTTTTCACGCTCCACTAATACCGAGGATCGGCTAAACGGCTTGACTTTGATTGATTGATTGATTGAATATTAACGTCGCACTGTTCAGCTACACGAGGGCTTTTAAACGGCTTGACAAGAATAGCCATTGAACATGAACTGGCTGAAGAAATTAATGTTAAAGAAATTATAAAAAAAAAATTTCAGAATAAAAAGTGAGAAAGAAACACTTTTAAGTTTTTAAACTCTCGTTTTACATGTATTTTAATATGTAATTAAAATTTAATATCTAGTGGTTCTATAACTTGTTTTAGTATTTGTTTAATACCTGTATTTTATAATTATACACTAGAAAAGAGATTTTTCTTTTTTCTGTGCAACCCTAATTTATTTTAATTTAGTGCCAAAATTATAAATTAATAATTTTTTTAATCAAAACTTCAACATTATTGACAGCAGTTTTTTTGTTCACGTTTTATTTTACCATTAAGCATGGGAAAGGTTTAAGCTATATCATTTAATTCTTGTTATAAAAAGGGGGCGGCATTTTACCGCTTTGCCCGGGGCGGCGAAACTGCTAGCGCCGGCCCTGATAAAAGGAATAAAAAAATACTCTGATATTCTGGCTTCCCTATCCCTTAGAGAGCAGCATTTTTTTTTATCATACTTCCCATTTTTAACCGAGTTGATTCATCTTTTCTGGTATAAAACGTGTTTCGCATTTTTTATCCTATACCGTAATGTTAAATGGGCTTTGCCTTCACGTATTAAAACAAAAAAAGAAAGTATTCACGGAATATTTTGAAATTTTTAAAAACACTATATTGTTAACAGAGGTACGAGTTATAGTATTGCAAATTTCCATGGAAATTGGGTCATTTTTCTGTCTGAAAATGTGCTTCCCGTTTAGTTAGAGCTCTCGTACTTTTACCGAAGACAGCCTTAAAACGCAACCCTCTGGAAAACCTTGCTCCTGGATAAAAGTAGAAGAGTAAGATGAGCGAAGGTGAACCTATAAAATGTGATTATTGGAAAAAATTTTGGATAAAAATAGGTTATAATTGCTTCTTAATTTTATATTATGCAAGCTCTGACATCTCTAAATCATATCCTAATCTTTTCTAATATCGAAAAACACCGACATAGCTATGTTGTCAAAAGAAGGCTTCTTAGCGATAAATGAAAATCCTCTGAAATGGTGAAAGGAGACTATTAGATTTCACACAAAACTATAGTATTGTAACCATAATGTTGATTGATTGATTGAATATTAACGTCGCACTGTTCAGCTACACGAGGGCTTTTGGCGACGAACCACGTAATTTTGAACCATGGTCAAGAGGCGTGGACGACACCTGAGCTGGCACCCCTCTCCTAACTACCACACCATACCAATGGAAGAGCTTGCAAAGGCAGCTCGCAACATGAGGTAGTTTTCCAGGTAGAGAATAGAAGCGCGTTGCTCAGATGGACATGCATGAATATTCCAAATACAGTTCAAGAGTGCAAGAATCGAAAAAACCTAACTTTTTGAAAGATAGTGAAGCATAACATATGGTAGGCCACCCAGTCCTGCAGCTGATTCACGCGAATAATTAAAGTCTGAGTTTCAAGTAGATTGAGTGAAGAGTTGGAGTTCATTTGAAAAGCCAAAGTCCAACAAAAGGTACTGTCTATCCTACACTTCAATACCTGAAACGCTGGTAGATAATTAGCATTTTTAGAGGTCTCAGCAAGCGATTCGGTTAACATATTGACGATAGACGAAATATCCCTAACTATTCGACCACTAGCCACCAACATGGAAATTTGTTGTAAGATTAATTTTCTTAATCTTGGTTCCTACTTTTTTGGTGAGGAAAATGTTATACCGCTAACGTACTTTAGTCGCGCTTACATTTGGTTTTGTAGGTGAACAGCGCGACGTTAATATTCACTCACTCCCTCCTTTTGATTTTGCCTTATGATTTTCTTAGCAAATGACTGTCCAATGGGTCCTCCAGGACGTTTCAAGACAAATCCAAAAGCAAAGCAGGTAAGAAAAAAGATTTAACGATATGCAGGTATGCTGGGTGGGCTATCCATCCAGAAAGGCGAAATCTAGATCGGATTTCCTACATGATAACTTCCCTAGAATTAACATGGTTGTGATGGGCATTAAAATCACCTGTTAAAATAAATAGTGTAGACCAGTGGTCAGCAACCTCGTAGCTGTGGTGTGCCAAAAGTCTGTGACGTCTTACGCGTCTTTTCTTTAACAAGTCCTTTTGATTCTTTAGGCCAGAATTAATGGCAACTCTTTTCCAACCAAATCCAAGAAACGAGAAGTGAAGAGATGCAAGTAATATAGGATAAATATAGGATCTTAGAGTAAGCGTGATGGCAATGTAAAGGAATGTTAGACAATTGACATGCGCTGTGGCAGTGGATGGTTATTGAAGTTCGTCGTTCAAGATTTAAGTTCTACGTGTCGTGGATAAACATATTGGTGATCGACTAGAAATTAAATGTCAAGCTACATACCATTGTAGATAAAGACAAGTTTATTACAGAATAATATAAGGTAGGGTTGATTACTTATTAGTATATTTGAAGATTAGGCGGTTCGATTATTGAGATTGGTCTGAATTATATTGTGTGTTGCGTCTCTCTCTCTCTATCTCTCTCATCGTAGATTCTCTCATTAATTATTAATATTATATTTGTTCAAAGTTTAAGTTGAATATCTTAATAAAGTCATACTAAGATAATGTTTGATCCTAGTTCTTTCGTTAACCTTACACCTCTAGCTCACGCTGATGCTTCGAGGGATGTACTTCCAAGGGGAGGTACATCACAAGTCTACCTATATGATATTAAATTATTCTGAAACAAACAAATGCGTTCTGGAATATTAAGTATTTAAAAATATCCGCCATATAAAAGTTTTCCTTGGATTTCAAGAGAACTGACGTCTGTCTGTAGCTTTAAGAAGGATATTGGAAATTTTTCCCTCACAGTTCTGAATCGTTGTTGAGATCAGGGATCGGCCACACTGTAGTTGTGGCGTGCGAAGCCAATCTACCAATTTGCTTCAGGGTGCTGGGCAGTAGGAAGTATTTAAAACAATTGGACTTTTGCGGAAATGCATGTAGAGATACGGAAGAGAGATCAATAATACAGATTTAAAGTTTTATTACATATTAATTTTGCATCACTTAGAGATGCTTATTAACATAAAAATAAACATAAAATATAACTATTCTTTCGACATAAATAAAAAATTAAAATTATACATGTGCTGGGTATTATGTGTATCTTAAAACAAATTTATTAAAGTACGAAATAAATTTTAAATATAAGTAATTCTTCAATAAAATAGTAAAAACAAAATTTTCCCTACACTATTCTACTTCATATTGCAATATCAAGGGCATAATTTGTGACTGAGTGAGTAAATATTAACGTCGCACTATTCAGCTACTCGAGGATTTTTGGTTGTGGCTGTTTGAAACAATTCTGAATGTTCAGTTGTTAAACACACACAGGTTTTCTATGAGGAATCTCAAAACATATTTCATGCAAAAGATTTTTTCTCATAGATATGTAAAACCGAAAGCAGAATACATGCGATTTTCTTTAAACGATTTAATCTCTCTAGCAATGACATTTAAAATAGCTATCGATTTATCGTTAGCTATCTTCCAGACTTTTTCGTTATACAGCAAATTTTGCTTTCCGTAATTCTGAGGATGTTATCTCAGTAAGTTCTATTTCAAAATTATTAACCTCTGTCTACTCAAAAATTGACAAATTTGTAGAGTGCCATTAAGAATTATACAGCGTGTCAGATCTGGTACGTGTACCATAGGTTGCCGACCCCTGATGTAGACAATTGATGAACCAGATTCCGAAAATGGATGTTTTCGTTTGGTGGTAGACAGATGCTACAGATAGTGACTGCTGAGACAAATGACATTCGAGCTGTAGTTGCTTATAAAGAGGTAAAAGGCTGTACGGGAGGGGGGACGTCGTGTCAGCAGCAAGGAGCACCACACAAAAGAGCCTTTGTAAATTAGTTATAGCTGATAACTTTAAAAATCACACTACAGGGGATATAAAATAATTTCTTATCGTTTATTAAGCTTTTTATATCCTCAATGTTTTCACGTCAACTCCACTGGATGATTTTAGTTCTGTTGGCCGTATTAACTTTGATTTAGGACCACTCTCATCAGTTTATTCTTTAGTAAGTTGGGTGTTTTTTTCCCAGGTAAGTTTACTTTGCTACAGGTCTCTACAGCCTCCATCTTTTCTTTCGAAAGAGAATGAATTATGAGGAATTTTTTAAGATTCTTTGCCTTTATATGAATTTGCTCTCTGTAAATGATAATTTATCTCTTTAATTGCCCTATATTTTATGTAAATATTGGGAGAGGTATAATAGTTTTTGTTAAAAAAAAATCATTACTTTGCAGTAGAATGGTAACTGAATCTGTTTTGATTTGCCCTAAACAAGTATTATTTGTGATGGAACTGCAAGAGACTTTGGTTGCAGGAGGTACACATATTTTTCAGTTTTCTTACGGTCTTCTGGATAACTGCGATTATTAACCACCTTGAAATGCTGAACCTCTTTCTCCAGTTGTGATTTAGAACATAACTTCGAATTTTCCGGTTGCCCAACATTACAGTTAACAAAAAACTTGTGTACATTGTTAGTGAGTATGACTCGTCATTGCATTTCACACATGCTGGGGAAATCTCGGTATGCAGTTTTACTGTGCCCAAATCGCTAGCAATGAAATGGATTCGGAATGAACTCATTTCATTGGCTATAATAGATATACACATTTAATCTATTACAACAGTGGTTCTCAAACTTTCACTACTGGCGACCCAATTTTCAATCATAATTTTTATCGCGCCCCCTAAAAATAATAATGTACCGAATGCAATAATAATGCACTTTTTGGTGCTAAAGATACAATACGATCATAATTATAAACCTTACAAATTAACAAGATAAGTATTAAATTTTGTATATGTGTGTGTGTTACTTTTAAGTAATATATATATATATATATATATATATATATATATATATATATATATATATATATATATATATATATAATTTTTAGTTCGATTCACTATAAAAGCGTGTTTTTTAGTTTGTTTTAAAACTATAATTTATTTTATAATTATTTTTACTATACACGATAAAAATCACACACTTCCAGTGAATAATTTAATAAAGAAAAAATATACTTACCTACTTTCAAGGACTTTTCAATTTTTCTTTGACAATTTGAGAAAAAATCCAATAAAACTAAAGAAAAGGTTCCAAATGTGCCTGTCCTTAATAAAGGACATAAATCACAGACACTTTTCGCTAACAATACAGGGACGTTATTTTCCAGCAAAATTGTCATATTTTGTTCACGTTTTTGTACTTCTGCTGTCTGATGATCTACAAATAGCATTTTGAACTTTTTCTTCCTTGTGTCTTTTTGACAAGGCGAAGTGCTACATTATGGCTTCATAGTTTTCTGCATAGAGATCTTTAGGCAGCATTTGAAAATTTCAAATCAACTCAAACGTTTCACATGTCTAACTCTTTTCTCATATTTACTTTCGCTATCTTGATTAATGTGCATTATTTCAGCAGGTTCTTCAATTGCTTGATCAGTTTCAACTTCCTTCAATAGGGATCACAGATGGCCATTTTTTATATATATTTTGCTCGTTTACATTTATAAACCATAATAAGTCGTACAACACAGCAATCAAAACCACAAAATTGTTCATGGGAAATGGTAGCATGTTCTAAAAAATAATTGTGTAAAACGTTTTTCATTATGCATTACATGTTTCAGAATACATATTGGCCAACTAATCCTTCAAAGTGCTCTCAATATGCTTATCCATATATCATAAAACTCATTCACATGGGAAAAAAGCAACAGAAAAATATTATTTACAACTTTCCTAAAAGAAAAAGAGACGGAATGAAACATACCAGTAAGTTTGAAGGTCATATATGTCATAATCAAAAGTAGTATTTTAGAGGTTAAAAGAAACGTAATAAAAATCTCTCATCGTGGGGTTACAGTAAAGCTAACAAAATGTCTTTTTTTATTTGGTTATAGGATCAAAGATGGCTAATGAGCGTTTAAGGTGGAATCTTTTATTTTTGATGATCCCCAGATGATAAAAATAAATTATATCAGTGTAAATGTGTATTTTTTAGTATGTTAGAAAGCATTTTGTTTTACTTCATTCCCAAAGATTATTTTTTTTAAACCTTTTATTTTTAATATGCTCGCGCCCCCCAGTTTGAGAAACACTGTATTACAACCATCTTTTACATTGCAGGTCATTAAAATCCAAACACCAGGAAGGAGTGATTTAACAAACGTCAAAATCACATAAAAGGTTTGGATATATAAAGGATTATTATTTCAGGAAATTTAGATGACGCTGGAGAGAAACGATGCCTGAAACACTACATAAAAGGAAAGTTGTGTAGTTGGTTTCTCATTCGGAGAGCACTTTGCAATGTTGCAGATTGCTCAGAATATTGTTTTATGCCTCGAATAAGAAGAAATGCTTACCAGCAAGAGTAGGAATTTGATACAGGGAGAATCGTTGCCTGTGGAAAATGTGATTATCGTTCCGTGATATCTCTCACCCGTCACACTGATCGAAATCTAACCCTGTCATGCGAATATGGAATCGATGGGTTGCTGAGTCATACTGATTCAGGATTTTCACGCCCTCCCATGATTGACACCTGCGAGAACAGACATATTGGGAGGTCTTCCAAACGAAGGAAAGTTCCGAGGAAATCGCTCGCGCGTCACCTGTTTACATTCGATATGGGCATAGGGGCTCTGCACCTGGTGTAATGGTTTGGACAACAATTGGGGTAACGATATGCACATCTCGAGTTCAGATCGACGGTAATTTGAATGCAGATAAGTAAATTTTTTTTATCTTACGTCCATTGGTTTTGCCATATCGTCGAGGCATGCCAAGCGCCCTTTACCAAGATAATGCAAGACAACGTCGTGTTCTGATCTTCCTCGATACATAAGGTATTCGATTGTTACCCTCTCCTTCACGATCTGTCATCTATTGAAAAAAACACCTGGTCTTGGGTTGATGAGACTGACCAGCCACCCCTCTTCAGCTAATACGGTTGATAAAGTGAGGCATATATTTGAAGCAGCATTGAATGAGTAGCCGATTTTTGTCATCCAAGCCCAGTTCGATTCCATGCATGCCTAATCGGGTAGGGATGGCAGCTGTTTCTACTGATTTCGCATTCCCTGTAAACTCCCAAACTGCTTGAACGTTTAATCATTTTGTCTTCGTGCCACACTATTTATGTACAACATTTCTGTATTTGCTTCCCTTCATGGTGTTACAATTTTAATAACCAGCAGTGTATTTTAAGTGGTAAAATATGTCAAAGTGAATACAGATGATTTAATTAAGTTGACATCTTTTCTAATAATTATTTTTTTAAATAGATATTCTTTAGTCATGCAGTCCTTCCAATATTTTGGCCTCTGACTGATTAGAAAGGTTAGATGGTAAATTACATTTCTGAAGGTGTTCATGGGGAGGTTGTGTGTAGCTGATATTACGACGTGAGCACGTTTAGTTGCTTTTAATAAATTCTTGGATTAAACGTGTCTCAGTACAGAAGATCACCAGATGGCAATTTCTTTACCGCCGTGACAGATTCGGCGATCCGAGACATTGTTTTTGATTTTGAAAAAAAAGATGCAGAAGATATTTTTTGTTCATATAAATTCAAAATAAGAGCATTTTAGATGGAAGTGGTAGATGTAAATGTTTTTGAGTAGACTGAACACCATGAAAGTTTTTGGTTCCATAAAAGGGAGCCTAGGTTCTTTTCGATTAAGGTGAGCAGAGATAATTGGGAACCCACAGAAGAATCCCCCCAATTTCCCTTAATGGTCTCAAAGCCCGATTTCTGCTACTACGAGCGCTGCAGCATACCCTCCAATGGGGATAAATGACTGGACAGTTCCCACAAACTGCCCAGCAAGCAAGGGAAGGTATCTAGTAATTCAACAGAGCATTGGTTCATTGACTAAACAAAACTGAATGTCCAGAACAACGAATATAGAAATAGAGAGAATAGATACCTGCAGAGAGAAAAGAAGAAAAAGATCACTTAGGAGCCCAGGGAATGAGACTTCCAATTGCTCACCAAAGACAATGAGCCTCGAAAAAAATCATTAGGGTACTGTAGGTTTGTGAAGTTCAATACTCTGAAAGAAAGTATGCCCCTGCGGACTCTATTGAAATGAATTAAAAGGCTACCATGTTGAATAAATGTACTAAAATTAGCTAATATAGTCTATTTCAGAGCATTTTAAATAACGTTTTTTAAAAATTTTATACAAAGAAACAACTTATATTTAAACCATTAGCTGATTGCTGACAATAGGGGACAAACATTTTTTGATGATTTTAAACTGAATTACTATTCCAAAATTTTATTATTCCACTCGTCTATTAATATTTAATTACTAACTTTCAAGATGTTTTATTCAAATCATAAGAAAAACTACACAATACATAAGAAACATTAACAAAAGAAATATATAAAACCACATTATGAGATAATTTTTTTAAACAGTTTATTTATACTAGATCTCAAGCAACATTCTAGTACATATGACATATCAATATATAATTATATATCATTTCATTAAATATTGCTCTTTTAAATGCTCAGCAGATACATATAATACCAATATAATATTTGAAGGAAGTTTTTTCCATAGTTATATTTGTGTGTGTATATATATGTTTGTAGTATATGTATCACATTCCATTCTTCATACTAATTTATATACACTATGTATTAGATTAAATAAAGAATTTTTAAAAATCAATTTGCACTAATATGAAAATAGGTATTTTAATGAAAGAAAACACTATATTTCAAAAAATGAATGCTAATATTAAAGTATCAATGAAGAACATGCTGGCAAGGGCTTTTGATTTTAAAGTATATATGCAGATATACATAAATTCAAACAAGATACATATGTAAAAGTAAAGTAAAAAATTTTCAGAAACAGTTAACTTTTTTTGTATGTAAATGTATAAAAAAAATATATTACACAATACAATGCTTTTTTAAAGGACTGTTATTTTTACTTGAGAGTTTAAGAAAAAAAAAGCTTTTCTTTGTTAAAAGTAGAAGAAAAAAAGTCAATAATAACATACATTAAAAATATTTTTCCAGTTTAGGTAATATTAGCAAGAATCTTTTTGATTCACACATAAAATGGAATAAAGAAATTAAATATATCAACAAATTTTTACTTTAAGAAAATAATTCAAAATAAAATAAACATTTAATAGAAAATTAAAACTATTTTTGTAATATATCTAAAAAGAACATTAGATCCTCAACTACTTACAAATTATTATATTTATTTGAAAATCAAACTGATATACTTATTTGTAAATAAATTTTCTATACATATAGCCACTTGTTTTTTATGCATTTTTTAAAAAAATTACAATGCAATTGTAAAAAAAGTTTTTGTTTATTTTCTACAATAAAATTATTTGACAAATTTTGTCACATAATATTTATTTGCAAAAGCTACTTTCCATCATCATTAAAAAAAAGTAAATGTTCTTATACTAGCTTCCTCAAGTATGTGTCAAATATATGTTACACATAGGTATCAAAAATCAAATCTGTTTTTTTAAGGGCAGTGTTAGATCCAAGGACAGGGATAATATACATTTTAATAGTAAGAATCCCACAGATTAAAGAATATTAAAAAACTTGCCATCCGCAGCCCATTTTTTTGAAGAATAAAAGATTATACTTAATAATTCATATCGACCTCAAAATTAAAATGCTTCATGCTCACGCTCCTTACCCTGATGACAACAGACAATGCTTATTTTATCACCATAAAATTTTCTTATAATCTCCGACAGTCCTTGAATTGCTTTTGTAAAGCTTCATGAGCTGAAGTATCCAGGTACTTCTGCAACAAATCTGCATAAATTACTTGCCCCTTTATGCATATTATAGTCTGTCAGTGTTTCCTGAGAGCTCTGCTTCTTTCTCAACCACAAAAATAGAAGATTTTCCTTCTTCTCATGGACAGAATTGGATAGATTAGAAAAAAATTGTAATGCTCTTAGCTAGAGTTAAGCATTTAGAGAGTTTCTATATTTTAAAATAAAAATCACAAAATAAGAGAGATCATATTGTGTAGTCAAGTCTGTTATTCTTATGCCTGTTTATATTTGTCTGTCAGCTTAATACAAAATTCAACATGACAGAAATGCTTCTGAAGTAAATATGTTCATTGAACAGTGTATAAAACTTGGGAATCTGAATAAAGTCGAGGTTGTAATGTCATCGAAGAAAGCTCATAATGCAAGGAGGGGAAAAAAGATTTAGTAATGACAAGTATATCCAATAACTTGTATCTTTAAAATAACTGCCAATATTGATAAGGGAAGAAATTAATTATAAAAAAAGAAAAGCCACCCAAAAGATTTATACAAGTATTCAACAAGCTTAAAAAGAAAATCTGTATATATATTCATTAAATGAAAATATGTACTATTGACAAAACAGATCTTCAAATTTATTTAATACATGTTACTTGATTCATATGTAGAATATAAATATTGTCTATAAATATATTGGAATATTTTTATACAACATAAAACAAACTATATTTTAATACTATTAAAATACACACACACACACACTAATACAATCAAAATTTATAATGCTCATAGAAAAAAAATCTAGTAATAATTATAAAAATCAATTTTTTTTAACTAAATTAAATAAAAAAAGAATTCAAGGTGGTCTTGTTTAAAAGGATGTTATGCAGTCCTTTTTAAAGTTCAGTAAAACCTCAAATTAATCTTGCATTTGGTTCACATATTAATATAAGTACAAAAGCAGCTACCTTTACAATAATACCTTTGATTAATATAACTTTTTTACTTAACTACATTTTGTACAATTTATATTCAATATAAATTCATTTATTAATAATAAATATTTCTTAAATTCTTCAGAATTGATACTTAATACATTTAAAACTTTATGTATGAATATAAACCCAACATTTCTATATATATACTTTCAGTGACTTCATATATATAATTCTTTTATTTAATTAAAAAATTTAAATAATTTCTATGTACATGAACAAAATTAAGATTTATTTTATTGATAATAAATATTTTTTTCTCTGTTTAAAACTGATAATTAAAATAAAAATATTCATTGATAAAAATTACAGTAAAATTCTTGGTATAATGCACACTTTTAACACAAGAAATAATATTGAAATTTAGGGTGGGTGGATTATACACTGGGTATAAAAATGAGAGTTTTAAAAATAAAAGACAAATATAGAACAAAATTAGACTTCTAAATACATTGAAATACTATTTACTTAAAAGAAACAACATTCTGTATGAACTTAAAGGGTTGTAGTTCTAGAAATATACTATTTTTTTTCTAAAGCTTAGAAAAGTACCTCAAACAAATGGCTTCAAAACATGAGCATTGTGCACATACATTTCAGATTTCTTTGTAAAAAAGAGAGTGCGCGTTATACAAGAATATACCTAAAAATTAAAAATTGCAGCTTTAAAGTATAGGTGTGCGTTATACATCAGATTTTACAGTATATGAAAATAATTTTGATCAAAAATATTCATAGAAATAATTCACAACTAAGAATAAGTCAGGAACTAGTACCTAATAAATACAGGAGGAAGGACAAGTTTTATCTACTTACTTTCTAATCATTGTGTACATAAAACAATAAGAAATATTGGAGACAAAAATAATTGGTAAATAATGAAAATTTTGTGAAAATGCATAAAAACAGATGATCCAGGCACAAAAGCATAAATTTTATGCACAAAAGTTGGTAATTATAATATTTAGGCCTAAAAAATAAGCAGAAAAAAAGTCTTGTTTCCAAATTCCATATATTGATACAGATGATGCAATACTGGAAATTTTCTTGCAGTCATTTACTAACATGGCTTTTAATTATTTAGGAGAGTAAATGTTGTAAGTTAACAGAACACATATAGTGAGTATTGGTGGTGCAGCTCTACTTCAATGAAGTGGAGCATATATTATTTAATTCTTAAATTAACAAGTAAAATCAGTTACAACAAAAGTGTAAGAAACCTATTTTTTAAAATTTCAGAGGAAAATTATGCTTTTTTAATGTTACTTACATTAAAAATAATACAAATAAATATCGATAAAAGATTCTTTTGTTATACAACATACATGAAAAGATCATATATGTACATTAAATTTGATAGAACAGGACACAGAATTTTCTATGAAATTAAAAACAAAAATCCTTATTTCACACACACAAATTATTCAACTTGAACTATGTGTGATTAATGTACAAGAATGGACATAATTTTTAAACTCAGGAATTTTGACACAAAATAAATATTTTAATGAGAAAAAATATTTTCATACATGCAACACAATCCATTCCTTTATAGAAATTCAAACATCATAATGATTGCCCAGTCTAGTATCAGATATATACATACATGCATTTATTTTCTCTTAACACAAAAAGATTCCCCATCTGCGAATAAACAAAATACGGAAAACACCAGCAGTGCATGCAAGATTCAAGACTGGTGAAAATGAAAGAGCCAATTTTCACATTTTGTGGAAAGGAGGGTAACTAGGCTTTGAAATACCCTGTAACACGAGCCAATTTTGTTTATTTAAGCTGCTTTCATCCTCCATCCACCCCTACAAACACCACACAAAAACATCTACAATAGGGAATATCATGGAAAAAAAGTATGCACAGTTATTTAGTTGCACATTCCATTGGCGAAATGAATAACAAAATTGATGACATCAAATAATTTGTAGACAATTTGGTACTAAAAAAGACAATGCAATGAAAAATATCAAGATTATTTTACAAAAACTCAGTAAATGTTTTCTTTTTCAAAAAACTTCGAAACTTTTGTATTAAATTTCATTAAGTTCTTGTTAATGTTTTTGTTTCATTGAATTTTATTAAAGATATGAATATTTTCACATCTATGTAAATGTGCTCTTATAAACTTAATTTTGTTGAATAATGCTTTTTTTTGCAATATCCTTTAACACGGAATTCTTTTAACATGAAAAAATATTTTAGTCTCCTCAGTTTCGTGTTAAACGATTTTCATTGTATATATTTATAATTAGTTAATGAATACAATAGATCCCCCATTGTATTTGAAATAAATATATACAACTAAGAACTGTTGTTTATAGCAATAACTAAATCATATTTCTCAATACATTCTTAGGCTTTAAAAGCGAAAGTCTTTACACAATCAAACAAATGTTCAGTTAGTGCACTTATGATGCATTAACAGAATGTGATGTAAATATGGCAAAATGATAAAAAAAAATATGATTATATAAACCTACATGAAATTTACTGGACTTGCATGATTTTTAGAAAGTTTACCTATAATATACTATATAAGAACAACATAAGATATTTTTTAATAAATAATGGACATAAGTTAGAATGCGAGTTAAGAGTACACTACTACCATTGCTAGCATGTCTTTATGTACAATACAAGATCAAGCTTCAAAACGTATAAGAAACCACAAACACAACATTTGTTCTACGAGTTTCCATAGCACACAATTACATATTGTGCTTTTTATGTAAAAATATAAATGAGAGCTAGAATAAAAAAGTTAGCTTTTCATATGATTAGCAACAGATCACTAGAAGATACATCAAGAAACAAAAACAAAAAAGCTAAAAACGGGAATGATTCAGGAATACACAAAAAGCAAAATAATTTTAAAAAATATTCTTAATGACTAGATCACGACAACAAACAATAACAATACATAAAAATAGAGCACACAAAATTTAACATTTTTTTGATTAAGAAATTTGAAATAAATAATAAAATTTTCAAGCAAGTAATGTGTGTTAAAATATGCACATTTCTTACAGCTGAAATAACAATTTCATATACTATTCCTAAAATGTACAGAGGAAATATCCCTTCTAAAACAAGAAAATAAATCAATAAATTCATCATAAAATTTACAAGGAATATATAGGAATACAATTCCATAACACTTTCACTTAAAATTTTTAACAGTAAATTTAAACAGTTAAATCAAAAAGACATCAATATGAAAAATGTTTTTTTAAGATTTAACACTTTTAATGACAGTTTGATATACACTTGAGAGAGAATTTAGAAGAAAAAAAAAGAATCTTATTCATTTAAATTTTGCAATTATAATTAGTTTCAAAAATAATTTCACATTATTGTACATTTAGAACAATTTGGAAATTATACAATAAATGTACATAAAATAAACAGATGAATTTTTTACAATAGTAAAAATATCTCTAGATTAAAAATACATAAAAATATGCTTCTTGATCTAAATGTTGATTTTAAATTTCTACAACAGCTACCATTTTTTCAGATATATCCAAAAATTGAAAAATATCCAATAAGTGCACATTTTAGCATACACTAATGCATGCTTTTGAACAATAAAATAACAAACTAAATAAAACAAGAATTGTATAAATATATATATAATTTATAGAACAAACTAACTCATTTTAAAGAATCAATAAATATAAAAATAAATAACAGACCAATAGAAATATAATTCTAAGAAGTAAATTATAAAAATAGTTAAAAAGGGGAACTTTTTAAAAGCAAACATTGTTATTAAAAATATAAAATAATTATTGGCACATTGTTTATGAAACATATGGCCTATTCAGTATCCTATGGTATATTAAGGCAAGTGTGTTACAACTAAAAAATATATTATACTTTAAACCAAAATTCAAAAGTTTAAAATTTTCATTATGAAATATCAACAACATTTTTAAACATGCTTTCACTGATAAATGATAAGAAATAAAGACTAACCAATATTAAAAACTGTACAATTTGAATCATTTGACATTAATGTGAACACTTGCCTCAATTTATCATTCAATTAAATTACTCCCAAGAGTAGTTTTTAGGCCGTCAGACAAACTTTGAAATGGCAAAAATGTACGTATTTCCTTTATTTCCATTTAAAAATTAATTCAATTTTTTCACATCTATTAATAAATAGTGGTTACGGAAAATTCCCAGAACTATTCACCAACTGCTTCAGAGCATTATGAACAGCATGTGGCATATGATCAGACACCATTCTGGGGCTAATTATTATTTGGTTAAAGTAATCAACAGTGACCCATCGTCCATTGAAACTGAAAAAGATAATATATATGATTTATTCATAAATTATAAAACAAGTATACAAATGAAAGAAATTTACCTTGAAAAACATACAAATTTGTATAATTAAAAAGATTCACATTTAAATGATGCTATATTTGGATGCTATAAAACAGGCATCAGCCAGCTATGCCACACAATATGATTCTTAATGTGTGTGGCACTCTACACTACTCGACAAATTTCTCAATTTTTGATTGGATGGAAGCTAACAATTTTGAAATGGAGTTTACTGGACACTAATATCTTCAAAATTATAGAAAAGCAAAATTTATAAAATTACAAAAAAACCCGTTTTTTTCTGCCAGACCACATACATATATTAGCTATTTCACATTGGCCGCAACATGAGGATGAATGGCAGGGGGGGGGGAAGAGAAATGCTTTAAGACCAAGATATAATGTAGAAAATTTATGTGGAAAATTGATCAAAATATTAAAACTTATATTTTGCTTTTTTTAATTATTATTTTTTCTATTTTTTTTTGTCACTGAACTTTTCTACACTGAAAGTACTTAAGAATAACTCCTTCCCAATTTCTGCATCAGTAAACGGTTTTATATGATTACCAATAATATAATAAATTTCACAGGGTATCTTTGTTACTGTTGTGACATTACCAATAACAAACTCTTTATTTTTGCTGTTGTAAAGATTATTCAAGAAAGCCTATTTATCCCCTTTTGAAAGAAATCTTCAAAGAAAAGTGTCATTGAACGACTCCTGTTTATTGGTATTTTTTAAATACAACATTTTTGTGACAAATCAAACAATTACTGATCCATCCTTGTTTTTCACTACAAAATAGTCAACTTCCCAATCGTCTTGAAACAACCTATTTTCTTCTAATAATTCTAATAAAATTGATATATTTGATATCTTAACAAAGAATTTTCCACAAAATTTTCATAAATAAATGAATTTCTCTGAGCAATGAGCCATGACCAGGCCACTTAAAAAGGCCCGCGGTCCGCAGGTTGAGCATCGCTGCTCTAATGATAAAACAACAGCTATTTTAAATTATTGGACGTCATTGTTGAAGGGATTTAATTGATTGAAAAAAAATTGCATGTACTCTGCTTTCCACTTGTGATTCTACACAACTTTGTGAGCAAATCTTTCCTCACATGAAAAGTATTTTGAGTTTGCAAAGAAGCTGTTAACAACTGAATGTTCAGATTCATATGTCAAACTGAGCATCATAAAATATAGCTCTGATATTGCAATATGAAATAGAGTGATGCAGGGGCAAGATTTGCATTAATATATATATATATATATATTATTTAACTGTATTGAAGGGGAATTCTAATTTATGTTGTTTATTTCTAATTTTGTATTCATTTTGAAGAAAAAGCTACATTTTATGTTATTTATTTTTATGTTAATAAATAACTTTTAAATGATGCAAAATTAATAAAACTATATCTATATTCTTGACTTCTACTCCTTAACTCCGCACACATAATTTCAGGAATCAAACTGTTTTAAATATTTCCTACTGTGAGGTACCCTGAATCATACTGGTAGATTGATTTGGCATATCACAGCTACAAGGTTGCTGACCCCTGCTAGTTTCAAATTCAGTTTAATTTTCAATTGTGCAGTGTTACGCATTTCATACATAGCAATATTTTCTACATGGCTTAATAATGAAGATAGGGGTTTAAACTCTTTATGCCAACTTTTAGCCAATCCAATTCAATAGTTAATGACATTTTAAACAAGCCAAGTTGAATCGATTGATTTTAGAATTGAAAAAGTATATTAGTAAACAGAAAATGATAAAAATATCATTTTCTATTATTAGCTTATCAGTAAAATTATTAAAAAAATCAAGAATTTTTTTTTTAAAAAAAGGAAATTAATTTTTACATAGTTAAAAATAAAATAGGATATTTGAAAAAAAAACACAGTTAAATATTCTTAAAAATAAAGAGGAGCAAAGCATTTCTTAAAAATTATTTCATCACTATAAAGATGATCATTAAATTAATTACAGATTCTATTGCATAAAGCATATTTCATGCCAACTTTCTTTATAATATTCATGTAAATTTTATATTTAATAATTACTTGTCCCTTAAAATTACTACCATCTTTATCTGAAGACTACTATTTTAATGTAAAAAATAGAGTAACCCATAATACAGAAAATTTCAAATAAATTGTGAAAATAAGGGATTTTTTCTTTTATAAAATGTACGTTTTCCAATAATTTATTTTTATGTGCTTTGGAAAAAAAAATTTCACACAAAAGTAACATTGTATAAAAATAAGTTATAATCTTAAATTATTTAAATAAAAAAGTAAAAACTTTAAAAAATAATAATTCTTTTAGGAAATTGAAGAAATAAACAATCAAGTTAGGATACTAAAAGAAAGGTGGGAAACACACACTCAGTCTCTTGTTATCAATATAGATTTTATCAATATTTTAAAAATTAAATAAAATTTACCCAGAATCAATACGTGACACATGCAGTATCCGGCCAGGAATATATAGTGGTACTGGAGCTGAATGCCGAGAATGAGGCGCAGTTTGTCCACTACTTACACTGCCCTCAGATGAGCCCTCCTGAGGGGGAAAATACAATTCAAAACTGACCACCAATATTTTCTCAAATTTTAAATAATTACAGGGCATTAAATAAAATAAATATAACCTATCTGTGTTTAAAGTTAATTTTTTAAAAAATATCATACATAAATAAAAGTACAAGGTATTTTTATGTATATCTTTTTAAAAGTGAAATATATTCTCTTTTCCGGTTATTTTCTCTTTTTAAAATGAATAAGCCTCTTTTCGTGTGTGAGTAGGTATGTATATATATGTAACAATAATAAATATTTCTAGATTATGTGCTTACAAGTTTGTAATGAATATATAAAAACTTTCATAACATAAATGTATAACTAATTTTTACAAACATGCCCAAACACATGTTTACAGTGGTGGCAAAAAGTCTAGAACACTCCTTTTTTTGTCCAATTTTTGAGTTTGACATAATTTTTCTTTATGAAATTATTGTACTACCTTAAATGTTGTAATTTATTCTAATGTTTTTTTAATGTTGATTTCAAATCTCTCTGTCTCTAGTTTTTTTAATCTCAAGTATTTTTTACAGTACAGCAGCCTGAATACGAGATTGTAGATTGTATAGTATGTGTGTGAACAAAATAACACAATATAGAAAAACATAATATACATAGTAGAATAATGCAAAGCTTTACAAACATGGTACTTTTAACAAACTTTTTTGAAAATAATATGATTGCTACATGTTTTAACATCAATATTTAATGGACATCCATTTACTTTAATTACGGATCAACATCTTTTGGTAATCAGATACATTAATTTCACAAGAAGTTCCTTCATGACATCATAGTTGAAAGAAACATTAAAACTGCAACTAACCTGCATTTGTTTGAAGATTTTTTTTCCAAATATGATAACCTATGTTATGCCATAGGCTCTGTATCAGATTAAGACCCCAAGACTGTCCTGATCAGTTCATACGATTCACAGTACTGCCTTTGAACCATTTCTGGACAACATTTGCACAATATTATAGAGTATTATTGTCCTGAAAAAAATCTGTGACTGATCTCTAAAAAGATTTCCCCCTATTGGTAGTGATTTTTTTCAGAATTCCCTGTTTTTCACTGTTTCTCTTCTGGTGTGAAGTCTTCTAAAAATATAAGAAGACATGCAATTCCATATCATAACTTCTGCCAGACACTTTATTGTGGGCTACAGATAGTGAGGGCTGAATTCTTTAAGAATGTGTCATCTTACATAGGCACTATTTTTATTATCTGAATTGAAAAACTGACTTTCATCACCAAATATTACCTTTCTAAATCTTTAACAGTCTATAATGAATGATCCTTTGCCCATGCCAATTAGTGAGTAATGGTTTGGGGGAGTTTTAAAGCCTTGTAATCTAATTTCTAGCAGCCTTCATTTCACAATTCGTGGGCAAACATTCATATATGATGCAAAAATCTATTACTTCAAAATTTATTGTGAATTAAGCCATTTCTTAAAGCGAAATCATGTGCAATACCCTGTATTCACGTTAAAGTTGCTTTTCTCGGATCATAAAGATCATTTCCTGTTTGTAATTGAATTTGTGTTTCAGAATATTTCTTCAACATTCCTACATCAGCAGGAAGACCACATGGTACTTCAGCAACAATTTTGCACATAGAATAATATTCTTCCTTCAAAAGTTTTATTTTGTATCATTATAAGGCAGAAACAAAAATTTACCCATAACCCAATATTATCCACCTGCACACTTCAAATTGCACCACAGAATTTCTTTCAATGCTGCTTTCAACCTTTTATCCCAAATGCTCTCTAACAGGTTGGAAGGATTTAGTATTTCAATGGCTAAAAAAACATTTCCCTTATCAATTTTCTAAAATATCAATAAAATTTACATAAAATCTACAAATAGATTTGAAACCAGCATGAAAAAATCCACTAGAATCAATATAAATAGTGAAGAAAGAGTGATAATTACAAAACGAAAAATTAAATCGAAGTCAAAAATTAGGCAAAAAAACAAGTGTCTTCAGGACTTTTTGCCACCACTGTATATGTATATATATATATATATATATATATATATATATATATATATATATATATATAATTTTTAGATTAGAATGGACAGCAATGCAATTCTACCTGTGAACTATTTGTAGTGTAATTTCCACTAGAATTTGTCTGACCAAAATGCTCTAGTAAAGGACGAGATAATGGAGCTGTGCTGGTATCTGTTTGAGAAGGTTGCTTTTTTCCAAAACAATCAAACAGTTTATGAAGAAATATTTTATACTGAAAGGAAAATAAAACAGAAAAATTTAGAGCATATAAAAGATTCAATTCTGCAATAGAAACAAACATTATTTTAAAACGCCTGTTTTAAAATAATATATTACTAATATTTTTACTATGCATAATGATGAAATTTTAATTCAGTTGACCATATACACTCAGTTAGCCAAAAAGTTAGGAATGTCTCTAATTACTCATTTCATCTTATCCATGCAGCATATGAACTGACATAATAAATCAAATTTTCTGACAGAAAAACCTTTCTTTTGGTCAAAAGAACTAATTAATATTGCAATTTGCCCATTCTTTAGGGAAACAAGAGATTTGCGAGACTTCGATCATGGCATAATTGAAGATGCCAGAAAGAGTGGTTTCAGTACCCTGAATTCATCAACCATCTCAACTTTTTTCTCCTGCATTTTCTAATGGCAGCTAAGCCAAAAAAAAAAAAAAAAAAAAATAAATAAATAGAATAGAAGACAAAAACCGATTTTGAGTGAAACAGATGCCAGGTGACTGAGATTTACTGTATTCAGCAATCGAAGAGCTACAATGCAACAAATTGCAGCATAACATAATTCAGGACCATTGCAAAATATATCCAAACATACTAAAAAACAGTCTAAATTTCCAGCAAACAGCAAGAGTCTCTTTGATTTGTGCAACATAGAACAAATAGCCATGGCAATTAATAGCTATCATTTAATTAATATGAGTTTATATTCTTCCCAAATAATTTTAGCAACCTTTCGAGTCTTTGCTCAATACAATATCTGCTGTCATCAAAGCCAGAGAAAATTTCATAAGATATTAAAGGTGAGTATCAGAGTTCTTAAATTTTTGGCCACTGACTATACAAGACAAAAAGCAATTAAATTAAAAGAATTACAATGGTAGTGTATTAAGGCATATATGCAATAATTATAAAATTATTTTTAAAAAGTTCAGACAATTAAAACAAAAAAAAATATGATTCATAAATTTTAGAAGCCCAAAAATTAATGAAATGTTTCAAAAAAGCACTATAGCATCATTATTCCAACAGGTTTTGTAACAAAAAATAAATCAAAAATTATAATTCAAATAATTAAACTAAGTATAAGCTATTTGTTAACAAGTTCAAAATATATTTAAACTTCAAATTTTATTTTTACATTTAAAATAAAATATTAAAGTCAGGATAATTTACTAACTTATTATAACTTACTTAGTTTTATAAAACTTTATATTAGGAAAACTTTTATCTCTTTCCTTAAAATTCTTTCTAAGAATTAAATTTTTCTTCCAAATCAGGAATAAAATAATTAGCTAAGTACTCATCATTCAGATGGTACACATCTTAATTTAAAAGAAAAATATATGTAAATTTTCCTGAATTAAAAAAAAAATGAATTAGAAAATTCATATGAACTATATCAATAAAGTTGCCCCTTTCAATAAATAATTCCACATTTAAATAAATAATCATACAGAGACAAGATTTCAAAAAGTAAAACAATATTATTAAATAAAGTAAAATTACTTTTGGTATTTCAGAGTCTAAAATACAGTTCAAAAGCTTTCTTTTCATATCTTCAACATTTGGCACACTCAATCTTGGCACTAGGTCATCTCCAAGAGTAACAGACATAATAAAATCTTCAGAATACTTCACTCCTTCAAGACTCATCAGTCCTCCAGGTGGACTAAAGGAATAACAACGTAGATTTGGATATATGGGGCGTAAAAGCACAGAAAGGAGGGATGCAGTGCCAGCACCCAGACTGTGGCCTGTTATGGCAAGAGAGTAACTCTGATGAAGAGCAAATGCATCACTCAATGCATGACTTTCTTCAAGCTTATTTTTCACAAAAAATGCAGCTCGTAACATTCCCCTATGGCAAAATATTCCTTGAGGACAGCCATCCGTAAACAGTTTATCACAATCCACGGTCAAATCTGTCAGTGTATCAGAAAGAGAAAGGGTACCTCGAATGGCAACAACGACAGAACATGTTTGGTGATCAATAGCAACATAGAAGGGAATTTCATACACTCTATTGTGGAAAGACACAAAGATGAGATCTTCATCAGAAAGACCCGTGACATGTTTTAAAGCAGCAGTATGGCATTCACAACAGTTATCATCAACGATATAGCTTGGAGGTTTACAACAACAAGCACAGCATCTATGGATGAAAAATGTCAAGAACCAATTATGCAATGTTACGAAATTTAGTAAAAGTTTCTAATTAAATAATATTTTAATATACAGGCAACATTCATTTAAAATGTGTATCAATGCCATTACTCTTGATGGAAAAAACTAATAAATTAATTTTATTAATGCTCATGTGTTCTGTTAATTTAGAATTAATACAATGAATACTATCTAGCACTTAGCACTAAAAAGAGGCCACATGGCAAGTAAGAGGATGGTTACAACACAGATCATGCTAACAAGATCAAGCTAATAGCAACCCAAAGTCTTCCATTGGCTGTACCCAATATGCCTTTTCTCAGTACTACTAGGTCCTCTCTGAACATTCTCATTTAAATCACCCTTGTGAGCAAATACTCTCTTAAGAAATTCTATTTTTAGAATAAGAACTATTTATTAGTTTTAAAAGTGTTACAACTAAAACTTACTTAAATACTGCTTCAACCATATGTTCTTGTAGCCCATTTTTTTTTATAAATTACAGTCCACTCTTGATTATCCAATTAAACTCCAAACTTTGACATTTTTAAATGTACTAAATAAGATCTTTACAATTCAAATTAGAATAATAATCATCATAAAAGGACGAATGAATTTTATAAAGGAAAACTTGTATAGGAGAGAAATTTTTGTTCATATGATAAATTTGAAGAAGAAAAGGAGAAGGCATAGATTTTTTTGTCAAATATTATATATATATATATATAAACGTATCTAATAGTCTTTCTAAATAGTAAAAACATAAATAAATATAAACACAATAACACTTGATTTTATAGAAAAATTCAAGCATGAAAACAAAAATAGAGATTTTAGTTAAATCTGTAATAATAAAAATAAGGTTTATTTTGCATTTACAGGCAGTGAGAGGATGATAATGGTTAATGGCAATGATACTGTAGCTTCTTTCTAAGAACTTTCAAGTGATCATTGTTCTGTACAATGAGTCTTAGATGGAACCAGGGTAAAAAATTGCATTTGTCTAACAAATTGCTGGCTAAAAAGTTTGCAACATTAATTATTACTGGGCTACTGTGGCTGATTAAGAGGAATGATTCATTTTTCACACCCTGAACACACTAAAAAATTTTTCAAATATATTAATAATTTTTGCATTATAAAATCTTAGCTATGCAAAAAAAAAAAAAAAAAAAAAAAAAAAAAAATACAAAATTATTAATAATATTCAATATTCATATCCAACTGACCTCATATCTTTCCAAATTTGGCACATGCCAGTAAAAAAATTTGAATACAGGAACAAAGGCCATCCGTAACTTCCTTCTGCAAATTTCATAAAATGGCAAGCAAGTTCTGGAGTCATCCAAAACTGGTTGGCAGGCGGAGTAAAAACACCTGGGCTTGAAATAATACTTCCTTGAACAGCTCCTATTTCAACAAAAATATTATTTTCTTTCTTTTTTATACTTTTCATAAAATAGACTTAAAATAAGTAACCCAACTAAATACTTTAAAAAGTAGAAAACTCAATTAAATTTTCTCAGTAAAAAAGCTATAGAGTCAAAAGAGGAAGACCCTCTTAAAAATTACCAAAATATGCACTAATGGGAAATTAGATTAGTAAAGAAATATAAATGGCATACTTGCTATAAATAAAATAATTTAGAGAATTTATTTAATTTAACTTAATTAAGAGAATTTAAGTACTTGCCAAGAAATTTAAACAAAATAAATGAAGATGTTACATTTTTTAAAAATCATTATTAAAATGAAACATTTACAAACTAAATTTTTAAAAATTCAATCTTCTGACCAAAAATGATTTAAATAAAAACTAGAAAAGTATGAATATTCAAGCTAAGTAACAAAAAATATGAATGAAATATACACATATGGCTAGCAGTATTTAAGGGTTACGTAAATAAAAGAGACAAATATCAAGAGTTTTTATGAAACCAATTTTCAAAAAGAATAGTTTAACACTAGAACTATTATAATTATTTTGACTAGCCTATTTTTGAAAGAAAAACAATATACAGAATGTACAAACATAAGTGTACTAGAACATTTAAATTTATATTAAGATTCATGATTTTCTTTACAAATACTAAAAAAAAAGTTAAAAGTACAATTTTGAGAGTTCGAAAGAAAGTATTCTGCAAATATATATAGAATATTTTCAAATACATTTTCTGAGATTTAGATTTCATAAGTGTAGTCAGTCTTGGCTAAGAACTCTCCACAAGCAATATTATTTCTCACATTATGTGATTCTTAAATGTTACCCTGCCTTTATAAAATTTTATTTTGCTCATTCTTTTTTTTTCATTTTACAGTTTTAAACGGTGGTTTTTGTTTTGTTTCATTTTTGGCAGATACATTGACATACTCCATCTGTTAATGGTTAAATAAATGTTGGCTTGTTTACCTGTTTTTTAGTAATCTCTTCATGAATGATTTAGACAATTACTGCAGCTAAATCTAATGTATTACAAAAAGTATGTATAAGCGATCTTTTTGAAGGTGCCTTCACTGAATATTTCCTATCTATTTCATCGATGATGTCCTATCACATTTAGTTTGATTATGGAATCTAATAATGTCAAAGCTCTTTTCATTATTTTCAACACTAATAGATATATTTAGCATGTTTACAGTTAAAACATTTTTTATTCCTTTCCCTGTTATTATTTATGCTATGGAATAGTAGTTTTGTACATTTGCTCCATTACAATTTTGAAATATTTTGGAATGTCTCTCTTGACTTATCTTACAGCCCCAACCAAATAATTTTTATGATTTTGCCATTCTTCAGCCAGTTATACAGATGTAAACAAATTATCAACAGCAACATGTATACTTCTGTATCATTCACAAATCAAGTTATGCATTTGTCACATATCATAACATATTCAGATACACTTTGATCCATTTTTTCTTCACTTTTGCTTAAATAAGGGAAAGTATTTAATATATACTTTATTTTAAGCCCTACAGCAAACTAAAACTTTTGCACATTCTGGTTTTAAAGGTATGAATTGTATTTATACAATTCATACCTCATACAAACAAATTTTATTTGGTAATAATTGCTCACGTAATAAAAAGAATATTAATTTCTTTTAAATGTTAACCAGGATTTAGTTTCTCGTTGAAACCATTTACAGTGCATGACAAATAATAATAAAAATACAACACTTCTTAATACACTTGTTGAACATAAATTGTCCTCGAAGATATAAAATTCTAATAGACTTTTTTTAATCATAAGTATTAAATGATCAGTTTAAAATTGTCTCTGTTTCAGCACCATTCTTTATTTACTGCAAAAAATTTTGTCATCTACAAATAACAGTCATGCATTCAAAATACTTATATATGATGCACTCAATATAAGTAGTTGAACCACTGGCTTGACATGACATTTTTGGAATCATCATCTTTCTCCCAACCTTTTTTTTATTAACACATATTTTCCCCATGAAGAAAGATTGGGTTTTGTTCTTATCAAATACAGCATCTCTTATTTTGTATCACAATTCAATGATTTCCATTTTTCTCCCCTTCATTTTTAGATAATTCACTATAATCATTCATTTTCCAAAAGGGTACATAAAAAGAGCAGCTATTTCATCTGGTACTAGACCTTTTTTTTTTTTTTTTTTTTTAAAAAAAAAAAAAAACCTGACAAACCCTTAACAGAAGTGATGGTCAAATAACATAAAAAATTTTGCAGGCAACTTTTTCAGCAAGTTAATGTGGCACTGGTCCTTTATCTTGAAAAAGTAGTTGGAGAGATTTGATTTGATTTTTTATTAATGTTGCAGTCTAAAGCAACATAAGGAATACTGTATGGTAACAGATCTTATAATTTTGAACTTTCGTTAAATGATGAGGATGACATCTAAGCTGGCACCACCTTCTCCAAACTTTCACACCATGCCAATGTGAGGACTTTGAACCTTGATAAATGCAATGTGCATCAGCTCTTCTATATGATGGGTCTTCAATAATACCAGACTTGAATGCATAATTTTATATTGCTAGCTATGAGTCAGCAAATAAGGTGGAAAAGGGGAGAGGAGTTTTCCACAATAACAGAGGAAAAGATAATGAATCTCAAGGTCATGAAAAGTGAAAAATATGAGAGAATGTTTCACATAGCTTACTATGCAATCCATTCAATTCAGGCATTCTACACATATTACATTATAATTAATTCACAAGATTAAAAAAAATCAATTTTCAGTTCAAATAGACAATAAGATAATAAAAGTCACTAAAATCTATCTTGTGGGAGACGCAGGTATATTAGCAACATTTGTAGTTAAAAGAACTTTATTAGGTTTTCTAGTTAATTGATATTCTTAACAAAAAGTGATAAATTCAACAACAACAACAAAACATGACCAAAAATAAAAGTAAGAGAAATAAAATAAGATTCAAATAAATCTTCTTATTACCAGTACTAGTTAATGAGTCAGGTGACTGCACAGAAAAATTTTCAGAATGTTGTGAGGTAGAAACTCTATTTCCATTTTCTACAGACTGCTTCTGCTGAAGGAGAATCAAACCAGCAGCTATGTCAGATGGTACCAGATCCACATCCTTTCAAGAAGAAATATTGGAATATCAACAAAAACTTGTAGATCATTCTAATTTAGAATACATTTCATTAGTAATTAATAATAATTCTAATATGTAATAATGTGAGTATATAAATTAAAAAGAGAATAATCTTTACTTCAAATTGACTAGTAAATAATTTTGAAATTTCAGAGTAGGCACTCCTGCTTTGTTCATCTTGATTACCGCAACAACAACAAAATAATCGAATCCTATAAAAAACTCATTAGTTATTACGCACAAGATTTTTGTTATTTTGCACATATAAATTAAAAATATTCAGCACTTTCAATGATAATTTATGTAATGAAATGGTTTATTAAAAATAAAATTTATAACGGCACAGAATCTAAACCAGACAGGAAAAAAATCCTTTAAAACAGAAATAAATGAAATGAATTTCATATTCACGTGCTTAACATTTTCAAAACCTATAACTGTTCTCCAAATTATATATAATAATTCTCAAATTAATTATCTGTTTTCTACTATTGTATACATTTATTATTACGAGTTATTTACTATAATACTTTATCTAAAATCACATGTTTCAGTTTTACTTATTATTAATAGTATTTTGCTGTTATAAAAGTTAATAAATTTGTTACGTTGGTATACTTTATTTTGAACTAATTTCAAAAATATGCCAAGTAAAAAACTGTCTAAAGTAAGAATTCAGTTTCTGCTTCCAAATTTTATAAATGCAGCCAAGAAAAAGAAATGAATCATAAAGCTTTGAAAGCAATGGTTCCTAATAAGAAATACTTTTTAACAAAACAAGAAAATGAACATAAATGTAATAAAATATGAGTAAAAAGCATGTTTAATTTACTTACTGCCATTCCCAGACTTTTCTCGCTTTTTCTGCATTAGCAGCATTTAAATTAATATATAATGCCTGTGGTTCACCACGTTCTACATCAGCAACTCTATGTCCACTTCCATTATTCCTATAAGAGCCAACTGGATCAAACACTAGTATTATACCAAAGATCATGATTCCAAGAAGAATCCAACTACAGGCTGCTATAATCTAAAATGCATTAACAAAAATGAATAATATTATCCTTACAAAATTTTAACAACAAAAATTGAAAATATTGTTCAAGTAGATATATTTTTTTGTTTTAAATTTCAAACCAGGTGGGGAAAAAAAGAAACTATCAAACATTTTCAGGGTCAAAATTCAAAAAAATTTGAATGTTCATTTTTTTAAATTATAAAATCAGTTATATATATATATATATATATTACATAATCAATTAGCCATGCAAATTTTTTTTCATTTTTCATTAGTTATAAGCATTTATTTTCAACAAATATTAATTAAAAAATGTATACAGTTACTTTCATAACAAAAAATTATACATTAATTACAGTGTGATTTTAACTGTTCGTACGTAACAAAGTAAAAATCCTAACTAAGTTCACTATCCATTAAAATAATTCAATGCTGATACAAACTACAGCCTTATCTAATTAAATTGAGAACAGTATCTTGAACTTTATCTATGTTATTTTCAATAATCAATATATTAATAACCTTCACACAAAACTATTATGCTACTTGACTTTAAATCAAATTCAAATAATTGCTAAGAACAATATCTTACAGTACGTAAATATCATATTGATTCTTTAATTTTATTACTATCATTGATAATGCCATTGTGTATACTTGAATAAGTGGACTGTGTATAAGATTTTCTTTTATTTCCACATAGGTATATATGGCCATATACAATCTTGATAACACAGTTTTCAACCACGGCAAATTAATACAAAAAAGACCATATATAATCTTTGTGAAATATCCAATGATGTGGACAACAAAACAAATCAAATTAACTTCATTAAAAACAGTGAAGCCTTGAGCAGAGATAAAGGGTTAAATTTTATTTAAGTTGCCAGAAAGAGTCCTTTAAAAACATTAACATATTCTGCCCAACCTTGCAATGTCTCTACTAGAAGACAAGCAAACAATTTTGTCACAATATTATTTAAACAAAATACTGAATGCAGTGGTGGATAAAAGGGTGAGATATGGGGGTTCAACTTCCCCAACCCTCATACCATTGATTCTTTACCATAAAGGTTACACTTTCGTACTTTTGTCTATGTGTTTCTTAGAATATATCCCCCCCCCCATAAGGGAGGTATGTGCACACTATTGACTGGATGAATACATACATAAGTATTAAATATAAAACTGCACTAAAAACAAATTAGAAATTCAAACTACTTAAAATTGAAATAAGAGCTAAATGAAACTGAATGTATAAGAATATTAACCGATGAGTAATGCAACATGTTCATCAGTGGTTCATTCGTAAGTCCCTAATTTAGTATAGATCACGAGAACTCTTAACTTTTTTTTTTATCTTTTCCATAAAACTCTTGCAATTCTTCCCCCAAGAAAAGCATTTATATATATATATATATATATATATATATATATATTGTTGCGTTTTCGGGGGTTCGAAATGATTGAAGCCGAAGAGCGGGATCCAAAACAATTTTATTCTTTGCCAAAACAGTCCTCCACAAATTGTAGAACAGTTCGAGAAATTCACGTACAATCGATGAAAATACTGATAACACAGATGCAATACACTAACAAAAACAATAGTAAACACTCAGCACAAAAATAATAACTCAATAAAAGCAATAACACACGCACTATGTAATCGTCTCTCTCTCTCTCAAGCGGAGAGGTATCACTTGCTTGAAAGCTGAGATCTGACTAACTAACTAGCCGGCTCGGGCCCTTTTATACCTTTCGGTCAGAAACCTCTTGCACTTGCCAGAATAATCTAGAAATAGAAAGGTCTAGAAAAATCCGGAGCATACGAGAAAAGCTCAATACATAGTGTTACAATACCGCGATAGGGTTGCCAGACAGGGTTATTAGGAGCAGGGTTGCCATGGTCGCCAAGCTTATCGCCCACATTTGGCGACATATCGCCAAAATTGGCGATATATCGCCAAATTTGGCGCCAAAAATTAAGTCGCCAAATCCGTCGCCAACTTGGCGCTAGCTGCAATATTTGGCGAGTTTACCATTTAAACCAATGTTAAAGCATGGGGGCCGTGCAATGCAGTGGAAATGATATTACAGGTAAACAGGGTTGAAATCACATTAGATACGACAAATTAAACTGTAGAAATGAACACAAATGAGTAGAAACAATTAGAATAAGACTAAATTCGTAACATTGCCCCCCTCTCAAGAACTGCACGTCCCGGGCAGTACAACCCTTCATCAGACGTTAACATAATAATAAAGCAATTGATTAAAAACAATTAAATGAATATGCAATAATAAACATGTAATACATAGTACAAAATAAACACCTAATGCATAGTACAAAATAAACACGTAATGCATAGTAGAAAATAAACACTTACAAAACAATAAACAAAATTATTTACAAGATTATTTACACACTAACTTATTTATACAAGACCATGGTCAAAATAGATTACACGATAATTGACACACTAAGAATTATGGCCATAATATGGAGCAAGCCTGTCGTAATGAACGACTCTAGGCTTCGAATTCGTTGACTTACGGATCCGGATTACGACGTCGTTTATTATCTTTAAAATTGTATAAGGACCGTCCCAATGCGATTGTAGCTTAGGAGAAAGTCCTTTGCGTCGAGTCGGGTTGTAGAACCACACCTTGTCACCTTCCTTGAATTGATGTCCTGTGGCTTTTGTGTCGTACCGAGTCTTCATCTTCTCCGTCCTCAGGTTGATCCGTTCTCGAGCCAAATTGTGTACATCTTCAAAACGTGCCTGGAGATTCTGCACGTACTCCTCAGGCGATGAAGGTGTATCCGGAGGGCGACCAAACAGCAGGTCACAAGGGAGACGAAGATCCCGGCCAAAAGCATCTGGGATGGTGAATATCCGGTAGTCTCATGAACGGCGCTGCGGTACGCTAGCAGAAAGAGAGAGGAACTTTCTGGTCCCAGTCTTGTTGGTTCTTGGAGACCATCAGTGAGAGGTTATTCAGGATGGTACGATTAAACCTCTCCACCATGCCATCTGACTGTGGATGCAAAGGTGTGGTCTTGGTCTTGTCAATTCCGAGTAGTTCACAGACCCCCTTCAATACCGCAGAGACGAAATTTCTTCCCTGATCGGAATGAAGTTGAAGAGGTACCCCATATCTCGATATCCAGTGCTGCACTACAGCCTCCGCTACGGTGGGGGCTTCCTGATCCGGAATGGGGTACACTTCGGGCCATTTCGTGAAGTAGTCCATGACAACAAGTAGGTACTTATTACCAGACGCAGTCCTTGGCAGAGGTCCCAGGATATCGAAAGCGATACGTTCGAAGGGTGCTCCAACATTGTAGCGATGCAGCTTCCCTCGGCTACGTATCTTTGGCCCCTTCCGAGCTGAACAGGCATCACAGGACTTGCACCACTGTTCCACGTCAGCTCTCACTTTACCCCAGAAGAATCGCTCTCGAACTCGGTGCAAAGTTTTCATGACGCCGAAATGACCTCCTGTTGGGCTGCCATGCAATTCTTTGAGTACCTCTGGGATACGAGATCGAGGAAGTACTAATTGCCACCTGAATGTCTTTCCATCCTCTGATTCGAATTTTCGGTATAGAACACCATTCCTGAGATGTAGAGAATTCCAGAGGGCCCAATACTGCTTAGTTGTAGGACTATAAGCCGAGATGTCCTGCCAACTTGGTTTATTGCTGGAAGACTCCATAAACTCTATAAGGGGTTTAATATCAGGATCCGCCATCTGGTCTTCTCGAACTTTCTCGTCACTCCAGGGATCGGGTGGCGTCGCTGTTGAAGTTGTTATCTGGCGTATAGCATAGTCATATTTGGTCTCTACTCTGGAACAATGACGACAATTTTCTGGGCATGGTCTTCTTGAAAGGGCATCAGCATTTCCATGCGAGGAGCCTTTACGATGTCTGATGTCAAAGTAATACTCGTTGAGCCGTTGTATCCATCTGGCTACCTGGCCTTCAGTATTTCTAAAATTCATTAGCCAGGTTAAAGAGGCATGATCGGTACGTAGAAGAAATTTTTGGCCATAGAGATAGTGATGGAAATGCTCGATGGCTTTCACAATAGCCAGTAGCTCTTTTCGAGTGACACAATAATTTCTTTCCGGTTTCGATAAACACTTACTCCAATAAGCTACGACTCGTTCCTGGCCATCTATTTCCTGAGATAATACTGCTCCGACACTCTCATTACTGGCATCAGTGTCCAAGATAAATGGCTTGTCCGGTTGTGGATATATTAAGATCGGTGAAGACGTCAAGGCTTCTTTAAGCTGGAGGAAGGAATCTTCACATTCTTTTGTCCACTGAAACTTTTGTTTACTTTCTGTTAGCTTGTGCAAGGGTCTTGCGATGTTAGAGAACCCTTTCACAAACTTTCGGTAATAAGTACATAGTCCCAGGAAGCTTCGCAGCTCACGGAGGTTTTCAGGGCGTTTCCAATTCTTTACGGCGGACACTTTTTCGGGGTCCGTACGAACACCTTCTGCAGAGATGATGTGTCCCAGATAATTGACTTCTTTCTGGAAGAACTTGCATTTCGAAGGGTTTAGCTTCAAGTTAGCGTCGCTTAATTTTGATAACACCTTCCGGATATTTTGAAGATGTTCTTCAAACGTACGCCCTCCTATTATGACGTCATCCAGGTAAATAAGGCAAGCTTCAAAAGTCAGACCCTTTAGCACGGTCTCCATCAGGCGCTCGAAAGTAGCTGGCGCATTGCAGAGCCCGAACGGCATGACTTTGAACTGCCATAGTCCTTGGCCAGAAGTGAATGCTGTTTTTCTCTATCTTCGGGATGGATCTCCACTTGCCAGTATCCGCTCTTTAAATCTAAAGTCGAGAACCATTTATGACCGGAAAGGGTATCCAGGGTGTCATCTATCCTTGGAAGAGGGTAGCTGTCCTTCTTGGTGACGTCGTTAAGTTTTCGATAGTCCACGCAAAATCTTGTGGAGCCATCTTTCTTACGAACCAAGACGATTGGAGATGCCCACGGACTCGAAGACGGTTCTATGATGTCATTTTCCTGCATCTCTCGTAGTAGTGTTCCGACCTCTTCCTGTTTAGCAAACGGACAAGCGTCTTGGGTGCTGTTTAATCGGCGGATGGTCTGCTGTATCAATTCTGTGTTGTGTCACTGTAGTATGGCCAATATCGCTACTGTTTCTAGAAAACACGTCTTCAAATTCTTGGAACAGTCTTTCTGCGGAGCTTTTCTGTTCAGGGGACAATTCAGCATTTTCTAGAAGGTCGGGAGTCAACTGTTGAGGCGAGTTGGATAGGAGCAAGCTCGAACTTTTGCAGACACACGTTACTGGACTGCAGGTTGCCAACACTTCACCTTTCTGGAACACTCTAGGTTTTTCAGTTACGTTGCAAATTCTTACCGGGATAGTTTTTCTGGAAAGGTCCACTAGCGTCGAAGCTATTAGCAATCCATTCGCTTTATTTTCCGCAGATCCAATTAGTCCAGAGTTGAAACTCACATCGTTACCGATGTATCCAGCTACTATGATTTCAGTCCTTGGGGGAATGGTAATATTCTCGTTAGCGGCTACCTGTCGAATAGATTCTGTCCTGTGTTCAATTTTGAATATAGTGACTTCTTCGTGTATGGAACGTAATTCGTTCTTGTTGAAGTCTAGAGTGAAACCATGCTCCTTTAGAAAGTCCAGTCCAAGAATGAAAGGGTCTGCAATATCTGCGACATACACAGCATGTTGGTAGGTAGTGTCTCCAAACTGGATCTTGACTTTTAATTTTCCGTGAATATCAATCTTTTCCCCCATCACGGTCTGTAGCACCACGCGGGGTGGGGTCCAGATAAGTTTCTCTTTTAATTTTTGAGCCAGATCGTTCCGAATGATAGACACATTGGTTCCTGTATCGATGATCATGTTGCAGGGAAGCTCGTTAACATGTCCCATTATAAAAATTCCATTCTCACCGGTACTCTTTGTCGAAATTTGACACACTTGAAAATGGGGCTTTCAAAATCTGGCAACCTCCGCCCACGAGATGGCCATTAATTAGTTTTCCGACACCTCCTTCTGGAAGGCGCTTATTAGTTTCAGCGCCTTGGCGTGCCCGGCAGCTTCTCTGCAGATGCCCTTCTCGACCGCAGGTCCAGCATTTAAGGGTCTTCTTCCCGTCTGCTTTCTGGGACATCAAAGACTCAACTCTATTCATGAAGCTTCTCATCTGTCGCTCTAACCGCTCCACACTTGAGTTCGACGTGTCCGATTCGTTGACGGCTCGTATGGGGTGTCTGTCCTTTCGTGTTGCTTGCTGGGCTGCCTCGAATTTCATAGCAAACACTAGGGCCCCCTTTAAGTCCTTGAGATCCGCCATTCGGAGAGCTTTCTGGATTTCCGGATCACGCACCCCGTCGATGAAGTGTTGCAGCGCCAGGACTTCTCTTACTTCAGTCGGACAGTCAGAAAACGCCAAGTGAGAAAGCCTCTCGACGTCCGTCGCCAGTTCTTGGAGCGTTTCGGACACTTTCTGCTGCCGTGACTTCAGCTGGAGTCTGCTGTAATCCTTCACACATTTCTCTCCGAAGCGTAACTCCAGAGCATTAACGAGAGCGTCGAAATCCAGCCGCTGTGTTTCCGGCAAAGTTTGCAAAATGTCAGCAGCGTCGGCTCGAAGAGAAGCAGCTAACTGGCAGGCCTTGGTATGGGAGTCCCACTGGTTTGCATCCGCCACTATGGAGAATTGGGTCTTATACACCTGCCAAGAGGACTTTCCGTCATATGTAGAAAGCTTGATGGAAGGCTTGGAATAAGGAGCTTGAAACTTAAATTCATCCCCTTGACCAGTCATGACTTTCTGCTTCAATTTCTCTAGTTTGCTCTCCATATCTTCGAATTTATTTTCAAATTTGTTCTCTATATCCACAAATTTGTTTTCGAATTTATTTTCCACCGACTCGATTCTTCCTTCCATTTCTTCAAATTTCTTATTCATAGTCGTCAATTTGTCGCCAATGCCCTTCAAATCACTTTTCAACTCCGATTTCATTTCAGTCATATTGGCATTCATGCTGGCGGTCAAGTCCGATTTCATTTCGCCCATATTGGCATTCATGCCGGTCAACTCCGATTTCATTTCGCCCATATTGGCATTCATGCTGGCGGTCAATTTTTCTAGAAGAGTCTGGAACTGGGCCTCCATCGCTCTTGTTGTTGGCATTCAATCCCACTTCTGACACCAATTGTTGCGTTTTCGGGGGTTCGAAATGATTGAAGCCGAAGAGCGGGATCCAAAACAATTTTATTCTTTGCCAAAACAGTCCTCCACAAATTGTAGAACAGTTCGAGAAATTCACGTACAATCGATGAAAATACTGATAACACAGATGCAATACACTAACAAAAACAATAGTAAACACTCAGCACAAAAATAATAACTCAATAAAAGCAATAACACACGCACTATGAAATCGTCTCTCTCTCTCTCAAGCGGAGAGGTTTTACTTGCTTGAAAGCTGAGATCTGACTAACTAACTAGCCGGCTCGGGCCCTTTTATACCTTTCGGTCAGAAACCTCTTGCACTTGCCAGAATAATCTAGAAATAGAAAGGTCTAGAAAAATCCGGAGCGTACGAGAAAAGCTCAATACATAGTGTTACAATACCGCGATAGGGTTGCCAGACAGGGTTATTAGGAGCAGGGTTGCCATGGTCGCCAAGCTTATCGCCCACATTTGGCGACATATCGCCAAAATTGGCGATATATCGCCAAATTTGGCGCCAAAAATTAAGTCGCCAAATCCGTCGCCAACTTGGCGCTAGCTGCAATATTTGGCGAGTTTACCATTTAAACCAATGTTAAAGCATGGGGGCCGTGCAATGCAGTGGAAATGATATTACAGGTAAACAGGGTTGAAATCACATTAGATACGACAAATTAAACTGTAGAAATGAACACAAATGAGTAGAAACAATTAGAATAAGACTAAATTCGTAACAATATATATATATATATATATATATATATATATATATATATATATATATATATATTAGTATATTCTTTTCTTAATTCCAACCGTAGTTCCTACTTCATTGTTGTCCTAAAAATATAATTGATTCTTAGATTGTAAGCATCCAAACATGAATGATCTTAGTCACACATTACTATTTTTGTAAAGCATTGTCTGAATAGTTCTCAGATTTGGCTTGATAATAATCAAAATTGGTCTACTTATTAAGAAATTACAAGGAGTTAATACTATAAATTGATCAGGGTCAGTGGAAAAGCGGGTCAGAAGTCTGAAATTCTTCTAATATTAGTTTTAAGCTTACAACAGCATGATGAAAATAAAAGATAAAATTTAAAGGATTCAGAAATTTAAATAATTTTGTCCCAACAAAATGGGAGAGATCTAGAAAGAATAAAATTCCGTCTAATGCCTTCTGAAGTGCAGTAGTAGACAAAGCATTAATTAGCTTATCAACCAATTTAAACAAGCTTTTTAATTCCTTGTTTGCACCTACATAATTAAGATCATTGTAAATGAAAATAACTATACATCTGCCTTGGTGAAATATAAAATACTTCAGAGTAGCAATGAAAGAGTCTTAAACTATGACACCATTTTGAAGTGAAATGCTACTTTACACCGTAATAGAATACACACAATAGAATAGACCACAAACGTCAACAGTTGTAGAAATGAAAGTCTGCACCTTTCTTCCAGTAAATCTTTTTAAAATGAGAATTTTGAATCAAATCTAATATGGATAGCAATCATTAATAATATTTCTGGCAAGATTTCTGCCATTAATAGGCCAAATTTTGTTTTGTAAGATTGAAGAAAGTTTGAGCATCTAAAGGATAACCACAACTATAAATATTTAACTTAATTTTGAAATGAAATTACTTCTAGACATGAAAGCTGTGAGCTTGGTATCAAGAGACAAAGAATTCTTCAACCATCTTCTTACTTTGATGACCTCCAAACATAAAATGAGAGTGCACAACAAGCGTTTTATGATTAAATTGACAATCGCAGTAGAATTCACAACTAAAATTGAAATTATACTAATTATCTTTAATTAACAAAATAATTAATCAAAGTTTACTCCCTCAAATGTTCTTTTCTAAAACTTGAATTCAGTTGAATACCACAAGTGTAATTTACAATTGATATATTTTCTAAAAGCACAAATATATATACAACTCAATACTTGATTTTGTCCATTTTCACAAAAACACTCACATCAACTCACTCAAACGACTGCAGATGAACAACGAAATTCACTAGCTTTTAATTGACAAGTGCTGCCATCTTCACGTTGAGGTCGGAAACTTTTCAGACCACCCTCATATATATATATAACACCTCTTAAACTCCACTAAAAAATGCATTTGCTTTGAAAACTAAAAATATTAAAACTTACCTGAACTAAAAGAATAACTTCTAGTGGTTCGCAGTGATGATCTTCAGCTGTAAAAGCCCATTTGGTACCTATTCCATTCCATACAGCTTCCATTATCATCACCAATAAACGGAGATATAAAATTTTACACAGATGCCTCCTTGGCCTGGTCTGAAATAAAATTTAAAAACATATATGCATGAATTTTAAAAAAATTAAATTTCCATGTTTCCATGTTTTAAATGGTACTCTTTCAAGTAATCGAATTGTTTCAAATATTTCCAACTGTGTGGTACTTAGAATCATATTGGTAGATTGGTTTGGAAAACTGCAGCAACCAGGTTACTGACCCCTGATATACATTATTTGTAGAACTATAGTATATGTAAAGTATAGGTGTAACTTATTAAGATATATTTATCAATTTAACGAATTTAATATCTAGGACAAATACATTGATAGCTTGGAGTTCCTATAATTTTGAACTTAAAGAATATTAGAAATGTATTAGGTATCTCAAATTTATCACATCTTTATAAAAACAGCAAAAAATATTCTATACCTAAAAATACTTTTTTAAAAAATAGAATCTTTATAAAAATGAAAATTCTTTTGCTTTTCTTTTAGGAAATTAAGTATAGTTCATTAAATTATTTTGCAATAATGTAAAAACTTAATATTATAAATGAATTACAAACCCAATAGTTAACATAAAATTTCAATAATTGATTTTTTAAAATTAACATTACATTATGTAACAACATGAGGGCTAATATGAAGATGGACTTCATAATTTTGTACCCAAGTCAAGTGATGAGGGCAACAATAAAGCTGGCTCCCTATTTTTCAAACTTCCATATCATACAAACACATGAAGACTTTGAGCATTGATAAATATAATGTTCATCAGCATGCAGTGGCACCTCCTTCTGCAAGGTACAAACAACAGAGAACAGGAAGAAAAACCCCTTACTGACTGGCCCGAATAGGAATTCCTTTCATCTCACTCGTTTAAAATGTGCACTTCGGACCTGAAAGAGGTCAGTTCAAATATTCTGCACCCAAGGTCGCCATGTGTCTTCCTCCCCTCTTTCACCAACAGCTTATTGCCAAAAAGGTGCCCCAGGAATCAAAAACTTGATGGTAGCACAGCCTAATGATATTGGATGATTAAGCATTCATTCCATAAAAAGTGTGACTTAGACATTCTCAATAAATCATTCCGTGATTCAAAACGGCAATGTTGCATGCATCAACTCTAGACCCGCCATCTCAACAAGAGATTGCCTGTAACATCAATAGAAAAACGTTCCAGTGACACTCAAACCTACTAAAGATGTATAGCAATTCCAGTAATTGACTTGAAAAACAACCTTCTCTCAAAATCACTCAGAAAGTCAAACAGAAGAAACAACTTTTTTCTCTAGGAAGGGGGTATGCAGCCGTGCCTTCATCTGCAAGTCACAAACAACAAGGGACAGGAATATAAAGCCCTTAACTGGCCTGAACAGGGATTCCTTTAGTCTCAGTCATCAAAGGCATGCAGGGCGTAGCTGCAGACCCACAGGTCAATGGATCAAATAAACACCCACATCAAGGTCAACAGCTTGTCACGAAAAGCACCTCTACATGATGCACCAGAAATCAAAACGAATTATTTGACAGAAAAGATGCCAGTCATAAGTTGCCAACTTTGACCATTCAGCTAGAACAGCTTTTATAACATCTTTCAGAAATTTGCTTAAAAAAAATTAAAGAATTTATTTAGTCAAAGGAGTTAAAGAGAAAAGTAAATAAAAGAAACTGAATAACACAAACCTGAGTAATAGTTCCTCTTGAACTAATCCAGGCAATTAGGGCATCCAAAAGCAAAATAAATCCCAAACCAGCTAAGGAAAATATTAAGTATGTTTGAAGCAATCGTTCTCCAGGACATCTCAAATGAACCATATGTTGTAGAAACACAACAAGCACCACAATAAACCTGAAATAAAAATCAAATATAATCAATTATATATAACAAAAAATTACAATCCATAAGAAAAGAATCATAATTTTTCAATTAATCTATAACTTGATATAAAAAGATTCAAAGAAAATTTGGACAATTTTATGATGATTGAACACATTTTTGTTAAGGATAAAAATGCAGTCAAACCCTGATTAACCAAATGTCTATACAACGAATTCTGCAATGTAACAAAATTTCCCCCTTTTCTTGATTCAAATGGAGCCCCCCTTTTAACATCTAAGTAATGAATTATTTCAACAGAAATTTTTTTTTTGTTGGTATTAGAAAAAATTAGGATTTCTTTTCAAATGACACATTTTTTATTTGGAACAGAAAAAGATTTCTCTTGTAAGCAACAAATTTTGGTTGGGAAGGGTGCAGATGAGTCATGAGAGTAACCTACCATGCGAGTTCTGAATAAAACAGGAAATTTCTTTCTCTTATCTCATCCCACACCATAACACAGGGGATATTTTAAATTTTAACAATTATGCTACATTTGATGATGAACACACAGCCTATCTGTGTGACTGAAGTTGAGGGAATTATTGGTCTGTTGGAGCCAACGAATAGTGATTCTGATGCAGAAATGAATAATGAAACTCCTATAAAAAAGTTAAAAATTTTCTAACACTTTACATTATTTGAAGGTAACACAGTATTTTCTTCTCTTTACAAAGTTGACAAAGAACTCTTTTGAGTTAAGAATCAAAAAGATTGTCAAGCATATATAAGTCAGTATTTTAAAATTTTCAATTGGTGCATAATAATTTCTTAATAGTATTTTTAGATGTTGAATAAAAAGTGTCTAACTTCTAAACTATAGATATTTTTTGTGACGATGCTTATTGTAGAATTTCAAAAAGTTAAATGCAAAACTTTGTATTTGTATTTTGTTTAAACCCTGATATAATGAATATACCCAAATCAATTAACAAAATCTTCAATCTCGATGAATTTATTAAATTGGAGTCCGACTGTACTTGTTTGTTGTTACTTATCAGTAGCATAGCTAGTCTTGAATGGGTCCTGTATGGAAATTCCTAGGGCAGGGGAAGGGTATTTTTTGGAAAATAAATAAAAGACACTTATTTGGAAGTGTCAAAATATTACACATGATAGGACCCTTGAAAAATTTGGGGACCTCTTACCATTGATACGGCTGATATGGCAGTAGCTATACCCTTGTTACTTACTTTACCCGATCAATAATAACATCAGATAGAGAGCCATGGAATTTAATCATGGTAAAGGGGAAGCTAGGCATCTGTTGTTAGCCTACAGTTTTGATCACAATGCAGGTGACAGTACAATTTCTCTCTGTTCCATCCCAATTTTTAGGTAAAACACCTAAGGAGTCTCTCACCCCTTTTTCCTTACCACCAACCTTTCAAGAGGACTTTGTACAAGCCAAATATTTAGAGTGCCCCTATGTTGCACAGGTATTATATATTTACAAACGTCCTTCCCCAGGATTCAAACCCATGCCCTGTGGCACAGTAGTCAGTGTCACTAACTCATATCCCATTTGGAAAGGGGCATAAAAATACTCGATAGTCTTGGTAAGCTGGAAACGAATATTACCAAATGGCATGCAAAATCTATAAAAAAAAATGCTATTTACAGTTAGTTGTTCTCAATTTTCTTGCATTTACAGCTGAAAACTGCATAAAAAATGATAGGATATTGTTGCAGCTGGGAATTTTTATATTATTTATCTGAGGCTAATAACATTTGGCAATTTATTGGCTGCACTGGAGTAACCTAAAAGTACGAAATACTTATACAAATATACATATTCAAATAAAAATCTCTACAAAAAATATTTGTGTAAATGAAGAAAAAACAAACAAACATGCACAGTAATTTTTTGCACTAATTAAATGGTTTAAAATAAGTGATCATATATAAGATGTAATTTTGCATATAAGATTAATAATTTCCCTTGCATAAATATGTAAAATACAATACAGCAAAATGTCTTTTTTCATTAAATTACTTGTAATAAATAATCTAATTGTTAATCAATTTTAGCAAAAACAAGCGTATTTTAGAAAAATATATTCCAAAAATTTTTATACTATACTGCTCCAATTAATTGGAACAAGCATTTTATTCTTGTCCAAGTTGGTATGTGATTATCAGTGATGTCTCGAACCCCTTCAAATCAGTTATATTTGCCTAAAGGTAATGTGATTAATTGTCCTTGACTATAATTTACTCGTTTGATTGATTTTGGTGTATCGATTGCCCAGCTGCGAGCCTTTCAGTGTGGTAGCTGGTAGTTATAACTTAGCATTCTTTGTAACACATATTACTTTTACTTGTTCTGAGATGGATATTACTCTAAGGAAGTGCTCTAAAATAATCTCTCTCTCTCTCTCACTCTTAGCGAAAACACTTCTATGACTATGAAAGATATAGCTACAGTAGTCAGTGTGAAAAACTCAAATGTTTCAAGAATTTTAAGAGCATTTTAAGATTCCTTAACATTGTCTCCAGAAAGAAAAGGAGAATGTGGGCTCAAATGAAAAACTACTCCAAGAATTGATAAAATTCTAATATGAAATAGCAAAATAAGTCCAAGAAAGATAGGAAAAGACCTTTGAAGAGTTTATTGGATTTTGGCATTGAAGTGGACCTCTCAACTATATGGAAAAGGCTTCTGGAAGTCAGTCGTAAGACTACAAGACCAAGGAAAAAGCAATTTCCAGTTTAGAATATGGTGAAAAACGTTTAGCATGGGCCAAAAAATACCAATCCTGGACTGTTAACAAAGAAGGTGATTTTCAGTGATGAAACACATTTATTTGTACAGGGATGCAAATTAGATGTAATTAGACAAAGTGAAAATGAAACTCTGCTACCAGATCATATCCAACAGACTGTAAAACATCCTTCTAACCAATTTTTTGGAAGGGGGTTCATAACAAATGGCACTAGAAGCTTAGTTCCTCTTTAAGCCATGATGAATTCTGTCAAATATATCTAAATATTACACAGTAAAATTAGTGCATTCATAGAAACATTTGATGAAACATTTCAACATGACTTAGCTTCTAGTCACAATTTGAAATTGGTCCAGACTTTTATGTAAGAAAAGAAAATAAAAATGCTTAATTGGCCTGGTAATTCCCCACACCTAAATCCTATTGAGAATTTATGGCATTTCTGTGTACTTAAGGTATGTAATGATTAAAAGCCAAGGTTTTAGAAAAAAAATCATTTTCTTACTGTTTGTCCCAATTAATTCAAACAGTACAGTATTTAAAAAATTTATTTCAATATCTCCATATTTGATGACAAAAATAACAATTCAAGATTAAGTACATTCATTTTGAATTATTTTCAAAAAATGGATATAAGTACTATGGAAATGCCCAACAGAAAATATGAACTAAATTATCAGTTAGGGCAAAATTGTAAAATATGTGCTCTTATAAATGAATTCAACTCTTGTAGAAGAAATATTTTATTCTTTTGTTAATTCCTGATTTCAAAAAAAAAAAAAAAAAAAATATTCTATTCCCGCGAAACAGCTGAAACTTTATCATGAGTTACCCATTTTTTAAATTGTATATTTGTAAGTTATATTTAAAATTTTTTTGATCATATTATCAGAAAATAGAAGTAAATTGTCTCTTTAATTCACTATATAAATTGCATTTTTTGTCATTTTAAAGTTTGATTAGAAAAAAATAAGTTTTAAGAAATAATACCACTGTTCACACATTTTTTATTTAATTCTTGCTACTCTCTACTTTACTCTTGAGATGTTTTATTAGATTATATATAATCTAAATGTATACTTCCAATTGAAAAAGTTCCCTTCCATGTTTCATAAAATAATGGACAGAAGGATCTTGAAATAAAGGAAATTGAAAAAATTTCCTTACAATATATCAATAGAATTTCTGGGGAAAAAAATTACAGCAACTGACTAGTTAAATATTTTCTTTTTCAATGGCACAATAGCCTTAGCCTTCTCCAGAATTTTCCTCCATGCCTCTCTTTTTTGGCCATGGTCTTCCAATTAGTCACTCTTAAGGCAGTCTTTCGTTAATGTTACAGAATAGGACCCAAATTCAGAATATTTGTTCAGATATAAAAGTACTCATTCATTAATATTATATTCTGGCTTCACTATCCTGTAGAAAAACATTTATTTTATCACACTACTCATTTTTATCGAGTTGACACATTTGTTCTTTTATAAAATGTGTTTCACATTTTTTCTCTCCTATGCTGTAATGCTAAATGAGCTATCCTTTAACATGTTAAAAGAGAAAACTAATAATTTATGAAATATTTTGAAATTTTCAAAAACACTATTTTATAAACAAAAGCATGAGTTAAAATGTGACAAATTTTTGTTATAAAAATTGAGTTGTTTTTTCTGTTAAAAAATGTGCTCCACGTCAAATTTAAGATCTCATAGATATGGGAAAACAGCCTTAAGACCCATTTACATGGATGAAAATTGTCAGCAAAATATTAAAATTAATCTGCTCTAGACTGGTTTACACAACGAGCCAGTATTTTACCAGTTTTAAAGGGGGTTAAATTTTGTACCTGCTTTGGAGGAGGGCAAAGGGGGTCTAAAGCAAGTTCATTTTCTAATTTTCCCATGATGCATTGCAACCGAAATTCATTTGTTCAAGCAGATTTGAAGAATCTGCACGTTGGACAACAGAAGAAATTACAAAACAGATAACAAAAGTGAAATGTAAAGTTAAACATAAGTAAAAAAAAAAATGTTAAAATTTTTTAGAGATTTGATTTATTTATATTATTTGACAATATATAACAAGTATTGAAAATATCTTTATTAGTACATAAAAGTATTCCAATGGATGAAATATTTACACTCAAATTAAACAGTATAATTGAAATAACCATTTTTAACATCACATAAATAAATCATGCATTTAAAATTTTATCATCAAAGTTTTATGCCTGCATGTCTTTGTACATAAATAAAAAAGTAATAAACATGAATGTAGAATTTTTATTTATTTTTTGACAAAACCTGATAAGTTGAAAAACATTTGTAACTTTATATAAAAATATTCCAATGAGAATTAAATCCTTAATGTTACTGTATAATAAGTTTGCGTGTAAGTTCAAGTTATAATTTTTATCTTTAAAACCCAGAATAAAAACATCCAATGTATTAAATTTTAAATTTACACACAAACTAAATATTTAGAGGAACATTGAATTTACCATTTTAAGCATCAAATAAATTATTATTATATATAAATCAAATTATAATTTTGAAAATTTATTATCAAAATTTTTACACCTCTGAATTTTTTAGCACAATAGAAATAAATACATATATGCCAGTCCAGGATCTGATTGTAAATTATTAATTTTGTCTGATCATCCATTGCAACAAACAAACAAAAAATTGTGAAGCAATGAGGCATCTGAATAAGGCGACAGCGAAGATTCTGGATGATAATCGCTCTCAACATTCTGGGTGTTTCCCTGGTTATACTGTATAGTCATGTGAATCTATCAACCAATCACCAGATTCTCATGTAAACGGGCTGAAAAAGAATTCTGGTAAAAAGCTGCCTTTTCTCCCCAATTTGCATGCTTATAGTGGATTTGCTTGTAAACAGGGCCTTAGGGCAGCGAAATCCTTTTCTAGGCAGTCAACCCACCTCAGGTTGGATCTATCCTTAGTTCTTGTTCCAGTAGGCTTGTACAAGAAGATGCTTTAAGTTGAATGCTCTTTGTTTATTCTAATAATGTGGTCAACTGATTTTATTCTTTGGATTTTTATATATTTGATATCTGGTTCCCTGAAGGCTTGGTAGAGTTCAAATTTGAGCATTTGTGCCAAATGCCATCAATTTGAGTTGGTTATATATGTTATTGTTAGAAAATACAGAAGAATAAATCAATGTTTCTTTTAATAAAATTTGCCTCACAGAGCGGTGAACATTCTACCATCGTTTTAAATCGAAATACTGGCGTTTCAATGCAATAGCTTGTTTCTACCACCGAAATCAACAACTAAGCAACAAAATTTTCCTCTTGAACTTCAAACGCTTCACTCCCATCCAGTTCAAGAAAAAATTCCCTCTTAGAACTTCGAAACGCAGAGTGTTTCTTCCCCCCCCCTAACCAATTCCTGTCTGCCAAGGTCGGTTCACCAGCCGAGGTATTATTTATTTTTTCTCACTTCTCTTTGGTGTTACTTCAGAACTGAAGAAGCTTGGTTTCCGCCAGGCTGGATCTATGGACACAAGTATATATTCCAAACTACGCTGCTCATTAATTATGAAATTTATCAAGCACTTTTCCAATAATTTCACCCGACATATTTCTGTGATCAAGTTAGTATATTTTGCCTTATTTCTTTCCTAAACTTTTTAGTATACAATATTGTATTATTTTTATTCTGAATCTTGTGTTACAAGAATTTCTGCCATTTTTGTTGAATTTTAGTGATTTTCAATTTTTGTTTGTAAAAAAATACCAGAAACCTTTTCAGCCAAAACAGTGAACAACAAATAAAGAAAAAGGTAAATATATTTATTTCACTATGTATAGTAATGAAATAAATATATAGAGCCAACCTCTCATTATTAAGTACATATTTTAATGTTAGGGTAAAATTGATTGAAATTGGTGCAAATATCACTAGGAAAGAAACCAGGGTATCAATGCCTAGCATCAAGAAAAAATTAAAAAGAAAAATGTTGAAAGGCAAGATTTTAATGAAAAGGAATAGATTTTAATTTTTCACCTGAAGTTCAAATAATATCTGAGAAGACACTTTTAATTTTCACATTAAAGTAGCTTCAAAAAGAAAAAAATAAGAAAATAAAACTAACCAATTATAATATTCCTTTGTCTTGCTCTTCTAAATTACAAATACTACTTAACTGATTTTGTCAAGATGAACTTTTCTATCCATGAGTATAATTAACTAAATTATTAAATTAAAAAAAAGTTAAATTGAAAAAAATTAATTAAAAAAAATATTAATTTGAATTAAAATTTTACTTGAAAAAAAAAAGACTACGATAAAACAAAGGTTGTGACTCACCACATTAATCTCAAGACAAATTCAGCCAAGGCAGGAAACACAAAGTCATCACTTCCTATACGCCATCGGCGTTTAAACATAACAATACCAGGCATCTTTATTCTAGAGAATGAAGGGGAAAAAACTCTAAGGAAAAGTGTAACTTACATAGAGGAATTTTATAAATTGCTATATAATATGAAGTATAAACTTCTATGGGATGGTAAATGTTTATTTGATTAGACCTTTTAATATATTAATGATTTAAAAATATAAAAATTACAGGAAGAACATGATTAAAAAAAATTACCGAATTCATTGAATCAAAAAAATGTTACCACATGGTACAATAAGCAACCAACAATGGAGACCATTCCCATGCACTTTTTAACACAATAATGATAACGATGATGGCATTAGGCAACGTCTTTTGATTTGGTACATTAAGTTTCAACTTGATATATGAAATTATACTTAACATTCCAATTCTTTTGTCATTATACAGCTCAAATGGCAACAAAGATCAAAAGCACTTTCAAGTAAAGTGTTAGAAAATTATACACAGATTTGTTCTTGTTGAATATCTTTCTGTACATTTCTGAGTTATTCACATATCTATTAGAATATCTTTCCGTACTCCATATACATGCACACCACAGTCTGAGAATAAGTTTTCTAGAGCTACACAAAGTAGATTTGATAATTTTACAGCTACAACTTGGTGGATCTGATAATTTTGAATCATTGTCAAATAAGAACATTTCAGTCAAACTACAAACTTTGAATACCACGTATGGATTTTGAGACTCAAATCCATTTAATGTACAGCAGCCTGATTATTCCATACTATAGGTATATGAGAAAATCATGATTAGAATTTAGAATTTTATTTTAATACTACAAGCCACAAAGCTCTTAACCTTTACCTACGTTATTTAAGCCCTTTTACACATTAAATTGAAACAAAGGAAAACTATTCCTTAAAAAATTAAGTTAATAATTTAGAAACTGAATGTTAGAAAAAAGTATTTGATATAAAAAGATTTTGAAAATAAAAGTTCCTTTTTAATAAATAAGGTAAGAAAAATAAAACTATAAATCAATTATTGCACATAAAAAGATAAAACTATTAAGATTCAAAGAATAAATGAAATCCAGAATAACTAATTAGTAAGATTAAAATTATTATGAGAATAGTTATTTTTTTCAAATAGTTATTTACTTAATACATTGATTTTTAAATTTTAAGAATATTACTTAATATAATAAATACAATTTTAAGGGAAATTATGAAGAATATAATTTCTTAATGAATATTTCTTGTAATGATTATGATCATATTGAAATAAAAAGAAAGTGAACATTTAAAGGAACACAAAATCAGAAAATCGTACCTCGAATAAATGTTCACTTAATATGAAACAGCTGCAATCAGTAAACATACGTACAGTCAGGTGAATTTGATTTATTAACAATAGAAAAATTAAAATTTGTAAGTTCCGAAAAAAAATACACACCTAAATTATGTGCTTGTCAATAAAGCACAGAAAAATAATTTCGATTCTTCATCGATAACTAAGAGAAAAATTTGTTCAACGTATCAGAAATACATTTTTAAAATTAGATTAACATTTAGTGAGACATTAATATGTTTAATTGAACATTAATTCATCATTTAAGTAGTTTAAAACAAAAACAGCTGCCGCTAAACCGCTTAACTTATGACATTTAAGAAAGGTTTCTTATTTTCATTGCAGCATTGTACAAAGTCGAAGTGAGGTGTATGCTACTACTCAATTTAATTATGAATTGCTTATTAACATAGAACTCATCAGAATAAAATATAAAACTTAAAAGAGATAATATTTTGCTGAAATTTCGTAAGTCGATAAACTACATATTTCATATTAAAATTAATTTTTAAGTTTATTTATTTTTAATAAATATATCAAGTTTTTTTTAAAAAAATGAATTGTTTACTAGTCAAATGTTTTTTGAAATCAAATTGTTTACTAATCATTTATAATTTAAAATGTATTTATTACTTTATATAATCATCAGTAAAATTTCATTAAGAAGAACATCAGAACGTGACGTCATGTACGCTACCGATTGGCTAATTTGAACAATGTATTTCAGATGTAAGCGAAGTATTTATGAAAAAGGCCTAATCGTGTTTCTTCCTGTGTTTGTGTGATAAATGCATATTATTTAAGTATATTTTTGCAGAATTTGGGAAATATTTAGCTGCATTTAACCTTTTTTCAATTTTAGAGTATAAATTTAAGTCTATTTCAGATAAAATATACGTTCTGTGAACGATTTGTTTCTTGTTCTGATGGAAAACAATCGTGTAATTCCCAAGACTCGACCTCGACCGTATGATTTGAGACGCAAAGTCCTTTTGAAAAACTTCTTGCGAGAGCAAATGTTCCATATGTCTGCTGTTCGTCTTTCGGCCCCTGCGACCTTGGAAGGAAATGATTCGACTTTTGATGAGGACTTGTCAAATTCTATCAGCAACGATGAAAAAATCCTAACTCCGAAGCAAGTGCAAAACAACATTGTATCATCATCATCTACTCCTGAACCAACACCGAGTACTTCAACATTTAATGAAAAAGAGAATTCTAATAATTTTGGTAGTGTTTCATCTGACCAATCTGCAGATAATACTGAAACCGATTCTAGGCCATCTCCGAAATTTCCTCGACTCTCAAATCTTTTAGGAATGAGAAAGAAACGCAAAAATGGCATTAAGAAAGCAAAACACTCTCTTAAAACACTTAAAGGTGCCCATAAACCTGTTGTGAGAGGCATCGCAAATAAAATGAAAATCAGTGAAGGACCTAAAGAAAAACGTTCCTTCTTTTCCATGTTTAAATCTCGTCGTGAGAAGAAACGCAACAGAATGTCGTCTATCGAAAAATTCAATACTTTTGGATCTCAGAAAGATGGTAATAATGAATCTCAAGTCTGTAACACATCAACACAATCTGTTCAAACTGATATAAGTTGGTCACCTGGTGCATATGAATTGCTAGAACAGTCAAATAAGTCATTGCTTGAAGAAAACAGATTACTCTCAGAGAGTTTGTCAAGCATGATTTCAAATACAGATTTGAAACTAGGCTCTAAAAATAATTCTTATTGTACAGATCTTTACAATAGCAGAAACAATTTAGAATTATATTCCAATTCAAAAGAGAAACATTCTTTTGATGCCCATAGTAATACAAATTGTTCTTGGCAATCCCAAAATTCCAAAAGTAGAGTTTTACGTTCCAAATCCATGCAAGAAAGGTGTGAAAGAAAAAGTTTTGCAAGTTCCCGTCTTCGAGCTCGAAGTATGAATCGAGGACATTTTAACAAACCACTTGATACTTCATATTCAATTAAAGAGCCATTTTCTAACAGGTTGAGATTTCCTAACAATAAATTAGATGATCACTTAAATTTTCCTCGTGCCAAAAAATTATTACCAGTGCCTAATTCAAGTCATGTTTTACCAATACGTAAAGCTAATGATTCATCAATTTTGAAAACTTTGCCGAGTAATAATTCAGGTAAGGTAATAGTTAGACGTTCTTCCATGCCTGAAAGAACAACTAATTGGAACAATAAATCTCGTCGTCCCACGAGATCAAATAGTGTAAGAGAAAATCATAATTTACAAGCATCTCGACGAATTACTTTTCGACCTAAACAGTCTTCTAGTTGCTCTGTATCGAATGGGAAAAGTGAATATTTATGTCCGTTATCTGTTCAAGATTTACCTCCTGGGGCATTTTATTAATTTACAAGTTAATCTTTAAATGTTATGTATGCTTTATATTTTTTGGAATGCATTTCCTATTAAGAAATTGTAGAATTTCGATATTGTTAAACTATATTCATATTTACTGGGAATGTTATTTTTCTCTGAAAATATTTATTTCCCTATTTAAATTTAATATTCTTGTAAATGGTGTGTTTTTTTTAAATTATCAGATCATATATGGAACAGTTATTTTTTGGTCAAAACGAATTTTATTGTCATTAATGTGCCCACAATGGATGAATATTTATGGAATTAAATTTTTTTTTACAAGAAAAGTAACTAGTAAAAAAAAAATTGAGTTTGGTAACTTGAATATATAGTATACAAGCCATATTATGTTATTCATAGTATAGGTATACGTTTTGAATATATACATATATCCAGATATATATACATATTGGATAGTTAAATATTCAAGGGAAAGAATTCTATACTGTGTATATTTGTATGTTACAAAGTGTTTCAGAAAGAAAGCATAATAATGACTGATGAAAAGAAATCACATTTGTTTCTTGTTTTGTCATTTTAATAGCTAAATTACTTACAGGTTATGAAAAAGAAATGTGAACTACATTTTTGGTACTTATTGGGTTATAGGAATCAGGAAGCTAATCATAGTAACAAGTAGGAAAAATGTCAGGTTATGTATTTACATTGTATGAAAAATGTATATGATAGGATAATATATACTCCTAATGTGTTTGTGACAACTTAATGAAAAAAGTTGTCAACCGCTTTTGAGATCGCTGTAACCAATGAGTACCACATTTGTAGTTACTTTTCTGTTAGCTGGTACCACAACATATATATGACCCTGGCACTTTTATTTTTGTTACATTTAAAGTTATTAAAATTAATAAACTTTTCTTAAGTTGGTCTGCATTTATTTGATACCCAGACAAAGGAAAAGTTCCCATTTTTATGGCTACAACTACATTTAGTTAAACAAGTGAATTGGATCAAAGAATATGCTAAAAAGTGGATTATACTTATTATTTATCTGAAACAGCTAGAGTATATGAAAATTTTTGGCAATTTTAGTGGTTGAGGAACATGTTATAAATATTCAATGGTAAGTATGTATAAACCTCTTCCTTCCTTGTCTTAAATTGTTAATATGAATAAAATATAAATTCAAATAAATATTCAAAAAAAATTCAACCTACTCGTGAGCATTTGATGTATGAAACATTCGAAGGGTGACTCTATATCCAATTGGTTAAAGTAGTGAGCAAAAAAATAGTGTACTCCAGCAATAGTGTACGTTTTTTTTCCTCATGAAAATTTATTGGTTAAGAGGTCAATTTCTAAAATCTAGTTGCCAATATGTAACTGCTGATAACTGTGTTAAAATATTACTCTTTGCTATTAATGTATATCTATTAAGAAATACTAATATTAGATGCATTTGAATAAGGCAGTCTCTTGGTAACTTTCCAACTTTTTTCTCTCATATGTATTGGAAAATTCTTCAGTTTTGCTCTGATATATATCAAAATCCTGAAAATATGTTTACTTGCAATTTTGGGATTTTGATATTGTGAAAATATAAACAAAATAAATCAAAATGCAATCAAATTTTTAAAATATTTCTATGCTTAATAAGTTATAGGAAAAGGAAATGAAGTTTATTATTGAAATTCAGTGTTGTAAAAAAGTGTTTAGAGTGTAAAAAAATTGTTTTAAATAATCAGTGAAGTAAGAAATATATTTAAAAATGAAAGAGATGGTGTATTTTCAGGATGTAAAAAAACTCAAGCTTCGCTTATAATCAAAAGGGTCCATAATGCTGAGATATTTAGGACATAAATTTTTTATATTGGAGTTGAAAATATATAGGGAATAAATATAGAAAATGCTTATTTTTTGTATTGGTAAACTTTAAAAATTCTTTTGAGTAAGTCTTTGTAAATTAGAGGAAATTCAGTTTGTGTATTTTCATTGCAAAAGAATTTCCCAAGAATCCCTTTTTTTTGGCATTAACTTATCTGTAAAAGAATAATTTTTCTCATTTTAAATGTTTCTAAACATAATTTTTTTAAAATAGTTTTTGCACTTTGGCCTATATTGAAGTGAATTCACTCCCTCTTTCCTTTTAAAGTCAAAATGGTACTTTTCCATTTTGCTTATGCAAATCTCACAGATTTTATTGATGATAAATAATTTCATTTCATGATTATAATCACATATAGCAATTTTATTTATTTTTACATTTGAAGAAAAGTGGCAGATTCTCTTCCTCTGTTCTGAGCAAACCCTAAATTTTCATTGATTTTTCATCCATTTTTAATGTATTAAGAAAAGATGTTACTGAGCTAAAAAAAGGCTGTGACTCATTTTCAAAAAGGGGCGGGCAGTATTAGCAGAAATATTTTGTTTGCCATCCACTTGTATCATTTTAGCCAACTTTATTGCCAAAAATTTGAGGAAATAAGTAGGTTGTGTTAGAATTCAACCAACTTTTTAAGATGTGGTTTTAAACTAATTTAAAAATCAGATTTGATTAAATTACAAATATATTTGAAGTATTCATATATCTAGAATAAAGTTTTCGGTTGCTGGTTTAGATTATAAAAGTATCATTATTTGTTGTGTTATAAAACTCTTAGAAATTTAAGTGATGTTTTAATCTTTGCTGTTTATTTTTTATATCCTTCAAAAAAATGGTGGAAAATTGAGTTAAGGAAGTTTACTTTTTGGTAATTTATTGTAATTAAATATGTATGTTTTCTTCAGTACTGCATCCTGTTCATTAAGGTGAAAAATAGTTTATTATAGTATTTTTTCAAAAAATTTTATTCTGCTTGTATTTTTATGTTAACTATCACATTTATTTATTATTGCACTGCATCTAATGTATTATTTGATATATGATATGAAGTATATTACATATATTTTGTTTCATGTATATTTATAGTTTTTATGTTTTAATAAAATATTTTTCAATTGAATCCTGCTAGTGTAAATTAAGTTTATTTGTGAAGATTGATATAAATAGATTCATATCAAAAGATGCATAAGAATTGTAACTAAAAAATCTTGGTTTGTCTTTGTCTATTTAAAATTTCAAGATAACTCTTATCAAAGTGTTTTTTTTCCCTTTTTATATTTTAATATAATTGTTACATTTTTCAACATTGTACATAAAATTATCCTGGTTTTTTTCTACAAAGAACTATGTCCAAGATCTTAAAACTAAAACTTAAGAAGAAATACGTAATTGGATTTGATAAATTATATATATACCATCAACCAATTTCGTTGAATGAGAAGGCATCGCCAGTTTAAGAAATTTTGCCAAATACTGTATTATTATTACTGTGTTTGAACATGTGCGGGAATGGTTTCCATTATTTGGCTGTATATCGCAGGATCTTTTGATTTGACGAAATTGGTCAATGGTGTAATACATAAGTACTTTGGATTTTTGTTCCATGTTGTGCATTTTCAGCATTATTCTAGCAGAGAAAAATAAAATTTTTGTTTAAAACTTCATCAGATAAAAAATTATTTGACCATACCAATAAGTTTTTTTGTGCTTGTAACTGAATTTTAAGTTTATTTCTGAATATTTTTTTTACAATACTTATGTAGTAAAAAAAGATTATAATTACGACATGTGTTTTTATAGTGTTTAGTGGAACTAATTTATTACAAGGCATATTTATTTTATTTCATAAAAACTGTTTGGATCAATAAAATTTGTTTTGCACAATTCTTTTACTTATTACTATATACAGGAAAATTTAAATTACAGTGAATATTTCTGATGTTTTAATACATGCATGGAGTTTTGGGAGAAATTATTGGTATTTTCATATCAATATGTTTAAAAAAAATTTGTACTTTTGTATTAACCTTGTGCATTTGGTAAATTTCTCCCAGATTGTTCTCAGGATAGCATCAATTGCAGTCTGTTTTATTGAAAGTTTAACTGATGAGCAAATTATTTTGAACTAGTATCTATGGTATTTACTCGAATCTAAGGTGCATTTTTTCTTTTAATGCTACTGAAAATGGGGTGTGGCTTAGAATTGAAAGTAAAAAAATTTCTTGAATGGGAGAAATTGAATGATACTCTGGTGCAATTACAGGTTCATGTATGTATTTAAAAGTTTTTAATATAGGTAAAATAAATCTATTATTCACTTATTAAATCTTATTTTAATTTAGTAAGTATTGGATATCAATTAAAAAAGTAAAATGGTTTGTGTTTTACAAAAACATGTTGAAACTTTGGGGTATGGCTTAGAATCGAATAAATACAGTAATTTGTTTCATTTTATTAAAAATAAAAACATACAATTATATTTTTGATTATTATGTTTTACTTTTTTGTTGTAACTATATTTTCACTGATAGGAAGAAAAAAATAATACATGGGAAAGATGTGCAGCAGTTTTTTACATCTTTAATCCTTGAACTTATAAATGCTTTTACAATTAGAACTTATCATTAGGTTGTAAATCTCTGACAAATTGATTGATTTATAAAATTCGATATTCCATCTAAAAAATATTAGATTTTGGAATAAATTGTACACACAGGATTTCCTACATATATACCTATATGTTTATGTTATGCATAATCTAATTTTTGCCATTTATTTTTGAATTTTATCAGGTAATAATTTGAATATTTTTGAGAAATGAATAAAAAGATTTATAATGTACTCAAAAATTCTGTTTTAATATTGAATTGAGTCATTGCTTCAGTTTATTAATGAAATAGCTAAAAATGTTGAATTTTACCACATTTCTTTAGAAGCAGCAGTTACAATACACATTGAATTATTGGGGATATATATATAACTTAACAACATTAAGTTGTGTTGGTAAGCTGTTCTTAATTTCATTTCAGAACTTTCCAGAGCTAATTGGGCTTAATATTCTTTTATTTCATGTGATGATCTTTGATTATTTATAAACCTACAAACTTAGTGGTAAGTTATCTTTACGAAGAGATTGGAACAAACTGCAAAAAATACATTCAAAGTTGTATTGTTTAATGCATTTACATTCAGGGGAAAAAAGATTAATAGCTTTTGCAGTTTTCATCACTGTTGGACAAAATTTGAATCTTTATCAGGTGAAAGGGAATTATGTTTACAAAAGAATTTGCTCAAAATGTAACTTATTTGCAAAAAGGAATAATCTTAGGTTGCATGTTTCAAATTCGATAATTAACTCCTAGGTATCTTTACAGGGGTGGGAACTTTGAATTATTTGTTCAGAAGTTATCTAATTTACAATGTTCTCATTTTTTTAATGCTGCATGATAAATGGATTGTTAATTAAGGTCTGTTAAGATCTTATTATCCTGTTGTAAATTAGACCATGAATATTTTACAAATTACTGCAGAATTACATTGTTTTAAATTTAAGGATTTCATGGTTAAAAATCCACAAACATTTTGGAATGTCGCAATTCACTTTTTTTTGTGATTACATTTAATTATATTTTTAATAACGGTATGTCTTTGATTTTTTTTTCATGGTTTAGAAAAATATTTGGTACAAAAAGCTGTTAAAATTATTGAGTAGAAAATTTTTTATTGACTTGTTCAAAGCTCATTTAATAGTAGACAGTACAGTTTTGAAAACTTCACTCATAAATTTGTTACTTTTAAAACAAGGTGAAAAAATGACATATATGTTGAGAATTTTCATAAGTTTAATAATTAATCTAATAAACCAAGTTTATATTTTCTTTGTGAGTCATTAAAATTGGCATCAACTTTGTCAAAGTGCAACAAGAATTGTAAAAAAAAGTTACAAAAACATTCTTTTTTCACCTATGTATATTTTCATTTATAACTTAACCGAACTTCATGGACTCGTAAATGTATAAATTTACGTTTTTGGAGACCACTAATATGATTGATCACCAAAGCTATATTTTCACTTATTTATGACTATTTCCATGTAATTGAAAATTAAAACTTCACAAAAAATCAATAAACTGGCAACGCAAAGTGATGAACTAAAGTGCTGTGCCTACTGTCACTTTGAAATGTTGATAGATACACCTGCAAAAGTAGCTAAAAGTCGCTAGACTTAAAAGAAATTTTGCGCTAAAAGCAATAATTTTTTTAAAAGTTCATATATTCCATGATACATTTTGTAACTCATCATTTTTAAAACTGAATCTTCATAAAAATAATTGTCCCAATTATTCACAGACTACCAGTGGTTGGCGACCTCTGGCTTGGAGAATGAACACAACTATACAATGAAAATAAATCACACAAACATTAAAAATATTTTCAACGTAAGAGGAAGAACCTTTTTCGTCCTCTGGATATATCATACAAATCTAAAAAGGCAACAGTATTTTTAGATAGAAGATACTCCAATTAAATATGAATTCTTTTCAGAAGTTATATATTTTCATCAACAGTAGTATGAATTTAGTTTAAAAAGTATTAAGAGTTATTAGCAATCGCACGTTAGATTTATTACGTTCTGTTAAAAGAGCTCATAAAAAATAAACAATTAAGGAGTAATATTCCACACCTTCTACTTATGATAGACTGAACTGAAATTAAATTGCAAGGAATAAATTAATATTGTGTGTATTAGTCTATTAGAACAACTTGCAGAATATATTAACATTAAAAATGTTTTCCACTGAGAATATAGTATGTGATTCAGATGATTGTAAAAAACAAATTGCTTATGTAAGTCAGAAATTCATTTGTATATTAATGAAACAGAAATAATGGATTAAAAAAAGTTTTGCAAGTTCCCTAAAATTGTGCAGCTCTTATTTATAGCACATTTTTGTTCAAATATACCTAAATTTTCTAAACAAATGTCTGCTGTAAATTTAAAAAAAAAACAGTGCGAATGTAATACACAAAGAATGAAATGTTAAATAAAAAATAATATATTTTATTACTTATAGCTATAACAAGTACGTTACAGAAAAGTAAAATCAGTGGAAAATGTTATCTATAATACATTTTTAGACATGAACAGGAGTGTTAACAACATACATTATTAATGTACTTAAGGAGAAATTAAAATAACTTCCTCTTTATATAAAAAGTCACATTCATATTGCGTTTGTTTTTCATTGCAGTTAAAGATAAAATCAGATGTTCGTTGCCAAGTATTCTGCATTACAACTTATGAATTGTCTTCAAAGTATAATAAAATGAGTTTTTTTTAAGTCAGTTAATATTTAAAAGGTTAAATAAACAGCACCAAGACCTAAGAGAAGCAGAAAAACATACTTTTAGGAACATATCAGACAATTGAAGTAAAATTATTCTGTTCATGACTATTAACACTACAAAATACATGTTCCATGACACTGTTAAAATATAGCCATTTATGTTTACATTTTTCTTAAAGGTAAATTAATAAAATTTTTATATGGTGCCTAAAGAAACACATTGGAAGATATTACAAGAATGAGGCAAGACAGTAATTTTACTTAATTAGCAACTTCAAAATCCTTTTTAACATTTTTCAATTTAACTTCCAATAGTAGGAGATTTATAAAGAAATTGACTCCTCAAATCATATATATTTTGGCACACCAAGTCAAGGGATTCAGTTATTCAGGGGTAGTTTCAATACCATAAAAAATATAACACTTGCACAAATGTGATGATACTTAGTCACACATTTTTTATGGATTTGAAATTTAATGTTTCCAACAGCAACAAATTGTAGTTCCTTATTTTCCCTTCTAGTTAAATAATAAATTTTTTTCTCAAAATATTTTTAACCTATGCAGTGAATTTCGAATCTTTCCTTCGGTATAACTCTTGATGATGACTAAAAGTCAAATGTACTTTGAAAATATTGTACTGAAAATTATTTCATTAAATTTTTTCAGTGTTAAGATTTTAAATCTAGAATTAAAATATTTTTAATCTGAACTAGCTTTATATTAGAAAAACAACTGAGTTCTATTCTGGCCTCAACCATTTTAATTAAGATTTTTTTTAAAATTTTCATAATAGCACACAGAAAATATTCATTAGTAACTCCTTTAACGTTTAAGCGAAACAAATTAAGTTTGTTACAACTTAATTCTACCACAAATCAATACTAGCAATGACAAGAGTAAAAGCACCTAATAACCGGCTGGAGTGGGAATTCCTTTTCACCCCAATTGACTAAGGTGCAGATTTGTGGATTAACAGACTGGTAGGTAATTTTTTTTCAAATAATACCCCCCCAAGCCAAGGCTACAGTTAACCCTAAATTTATATTCAGAAGTATTATATAAGGCAAATAAAAAAATAATCTGTAATCCTTTTTCTCTCTCTACTCTACAAGCTTCTGTTTAAAAAAATTTTTAAAAGATGCATTTCACTAATATTCACTTTAAATTTTGAAATATATTGATATATTTCTTCAAGTAATAAAACAAAATACATCTATATAGTAACTTCACTGGATATCTGCCCAATAGTTTACAATACATGCTATTGTCTGGAACAGATTTCTCATTTGGCCAAACAAATACTTAAAATATTTTTCAATTTTGATATTTAATTCAATATTGGATTTTTCCACAAATTAAAAAAACGATATTTAACTGAACATTATAAATAGACCTCATTGTAGTAGGGAGCAGAACAAAATTATTCCTTTGGCCAAGGATACAGAAATGCATAAATCTCATCCTGATAATTTTTATTACATGGCTAATTGATATTATTCCAGTATAAGCAAATCTTGCAACAATATTTTTTAGTAGTTTAGTAGCAGTCTTTCTACACAACTATATAAAGAGTGTTATATGTAAAAAAAACTACAACTTTATCAAATATTTTCTACTTTAATAGATTTAGCTGAATTACATTTATCTATACATAATAGTAAAATATATATTTTGTATAAAAATAACTGTACAAATTTTGTGCATGCTGTCTTTTATAAATATATGACAAGGGTTCTCTTAATGCAATATGATTCACCTAAAATTTTGTTAAAAAACATTTTAAAAAATATCTCAAGATATACAAGTCAGAATGTCTTCTAGAAAACAATATAGAAGTTAAAGGATCACTTAAACATACAGGTGTCAGACAATAAATTTCTTACCAAATCATAATGCTTTGTATTCAGTAATATTTGACATATTTTTGAATGTAAAGAAAAGTAATGAAATAATATTTTTTTTATTATTAGCCAGTTAATAATGCCACATTTTTCAAATGTTTATGAAGCTCCTTTATATAAGATGAACAATTAAACTTAATATAAATATCTGGGAAAACATTTAAAGCTTTTAAACTATGTTCTAAATGTTTTCCAGCTTTCCCTTTCTTGGGTTCTTTTACACATTTAACAGTATGCAGTTATAAGATGTGTAAAAGACACAAGATCTGTAAGTTGCTAGATATGGGTGTTGCCTGCTTTTTTCCAATCATTAGATCCCAGCACACAGTTGAAAAGAGATCAACTAGTATAAATATCTCAACTCCATAAAGTAATGGCAGTAACAGATAAATCAAATGATATAATGAGGATTTCCCTCCTAGCAGCCACGTGTTACACTCCAATGTTTCAATTCATTTGGCATGCACATAAACCTTGGAGTGAGTGAGAGAGAAAGTTTTAATAATGCCATACTATAAAGTAACATGAGGGCTATTGACAACAAACTTCATAATTTTTAACCTTGGTCAAGTGACGAGGACAAACCCTGAGCTGACCTAACCTAACTACCACACCACACTAATGGGAGGACTTTGAGCTTCGATAGACATAACATGCATGGGCTCCCTCTACTTTACAACAACAGTCTTCAGTGGCACCAGGACTCGAACCCAACTAAGATCTTGGAAGAAAAAGGGAGTGTGTGTGTGACAATGAAAAACAGCATGGAAACTTTTTTGTTCATAACATGACATCTTATTTTCAAGGTTAAAAGTATGTCTTATACATAGGAAAATATAGTAAATTGAAACAATGTAATCAAAACAACAAATGAAAGTTACCACTTATACAAAACAGTCATAGAAAAAAATTTATTCAGAAATTCCCAACAGAATTATATATCAATGTTATATTAAAAGATTAATTTATCACAAATGTGCTTATTCTGATTTCCCCCATTGCTAAATAACATACAAAAATCCACACATAAACACAACTTTCTTTACAAAATACTGACCACAATCAGTTGGAACACATTAAAAACCATATAAAAATTTTAAACATGTTAAAACACATCAATTTAATCCACACTTATACACTTAACATTCAAAACAAATACTTTATATAAATAAAAAAAACTAAAGAGTTATCTTGTGTTAAGACATTATACAAAACATTTACAAATTATTTATAACATCTAATTCTAAAAAATGATTGAAAATGTAAAAATAAATTATTTTTCATTCTCTTTTTAAAACTACACATGTAAAGAAGAAAAGCTAAAAGAAATTCAATGTATTACAAAAATTTGGAAATATTGAATATTTTAGTGATAAATCACAAAACAAAATATTGAAATATATTTTTAAAAAAAATTACAACACATGATCTCTTTATTTTCATTTTTAAGTAATGTGTACTTCAATACGTAAAAGATAGTATTTTAAATTCATTAAAAAATTAATTTAGATTTTAAAACATGGAACCAAAAATGGCTAATAATTCATCTGAATTAAAAACTTACGCAAAAATTTCAATTTGTCACTAGTTTTAGACCTAATACTTATTTGTACTTCAATTGCAATGAAATTTGTTGGTCATCTGATTTTTATTTTCTAGAAAAATAATTACATAGAAAAGCATCAGTCTTTTTGAACTACAAAATAAATTTCAGAACATATTCTATTTGTCATATACATAAAAAGATTTCAGCATAAAAAGAGATGCTAATAATTGTCAAAAATACCTTTCTATATATTTTGTACATAAATTTCATTAAATTTTCAATATGTACAAAATAACAGTAAAAAATTTTGAAAGATTTTACATCTCTCCCAAATTAGTAAAAAGTCAAAATTTTGAATGAATTCAAATACCTAAACTCTACAAACAGCTCTTAAATTAGCTAATACTGGTACACATTTTTTAAAAAAGTTTCTTGATTAGACCCTTATAAATGTTTCAACAGTCCAAGCCTTTTCACAAGTTCCAATTCTTCTTCTCTCTAATACAGAAAGGCAGCAAGAAACATAATAAGGCTTTAGCTCATAAGGTAGTGTGAAAGCATATTTATATGTAACTATGAACAGTTTATCATTCCACTGCAAAGCCACATGTTTCTTCAATTGCCTGAGTCAGCTTTTCATATAATTTCTCATAAGATTCATATGGAGGGATGTCTATGCGATTGAAACTAGATAAAAAAAAAGGGTTAGAATTAGAGAAATGAATACATTCTGTAAGATTCCTATGTAAAAGTTAAAATATTTTCAATGTCCATTCACTCGATTAAATTTTATATACATGCATTCCTTTAAAAATAATTTGTCTGCATTTTTAAAAAGTATTAGATAATTCTATTTTATTTCCTCAAGACATAAATCTTGACTAATTTGTAAAGAATAAACATATTCCTGTAATGATATTTTTAGTCTTATGTGAAATTTGATCATTTGAGTCCATATTCAAACAGTAAATAAGAATATTTCATAATAAAATTTTAATATTTTTATTTAAAAAAAGATATTTTATTCATACAATTTACATTATAAATTTGTAAATAAATTAATTATAATTCTGAAAGCATATTATTCTAAAAGTTTCATCATGTTGTTGCTCCTTATTTGACATAATACTTAATCCTCATTGAAATACACATAAGACTGCATTTTCTGTGTCAGTTCTATAGAAAGGAATTGGTGCACTCAATATATATTTTTTTATCATAATAGAAATTAAATAACAGTTTCAAATGGATTACTTTGAAAGCACAAAACTGATTCAAATTAATATAGCAAGTTTGTATCACTCTATATACACAGATCATGGAACATGTAAGGTGTGTACAGACAAATTTTAAAATAGGATAATCTCATTAGTTTTTAATATATAGTGTAGAGTGAACCAAAAGTCTAGCCCTGATTATATATGTGGTATATGGAGCAAAATCACCCAATAATGTTCATCTTAAATTTCAACATTATTTGGACATTGACAAATATGTACTTTTTAAAACAAAGTTTCTGCAGAAAGAAATGTTGGTAGCAGCAAAGTGCATGAATTGATAGGCTGGAAACACATGACTGGATGTATCATGTGACTATGACAACACATGAACTTAGCCCATTACATGTTCAGGATGCAGCTTAGAATCGAACAAATACAGTATTCTGGACATGATAATGAACAATGCCAATGCAACTTGTCCAGACGCCAATTTACAAAAAAAAATATTACTTCAATGGCATTATTCTAATAACTATATATTTTAGTGCATAATTTATTGATGACAAAGCTTTAAACATAATAAACAGTTAATACTGATTAAAGAACTTGTAATAGAGCTGCAACCTTGAATCTTAGAGAGTAGAATGCCCAATAATATACTAACTTCAAAAAATGAGGATCAAGATCTTAATATAATATTCCCCTCAAATTTTTTACTTTCATGGTCTTATATAATTCATACCAGCACATTTAGTAATGAAAAACATGATCATTTACTTTTATTAAGAAAATAACAGTTTAACATTTCATGTTTTGAACCATTAAACTTCAGATACAAGGTGTGGCTATTATACAACGAGATTGACGCTGCTGCAAAAGTATGCATGCACTAAATGCAAGCAACTGTTAGCTGTTTAGGATGAAGTCTTTTTCTTTTAAATGTAGTGCCACTTTCTTTTGTAAATATATTGCTCTGTATCAGTAACTTCATTTGCATTAGAGCTAATTTTTTGTTCCGCTGGAAAAATAATAAGTATAACACAATAGAGCAACAAATTGTTATGAAATTTCACATGAAACCAGAAAAAACCACCACTGAAACTGATAATTTATTGAAATACCTATATAGCAATGAATGTCTATCACATGCCCATGTTTTTGAGTGGTTCTGAGATGGCCGAAAAGACATTGAAGATGATTTATGCCCAAATCATCCTTGCATGTCAAAATTGGATGATAATATCGAAAAAAATCAATAATTTGGTTTAGAAAGTTTCAGTTGGTGAATTATTTCTATGATTGTAGAAACTGCAGGAAACAAAGAATCTTAATGGCAAATTTTACATTTAATTAAGGAAGGGGATAAGTCATGGGTTCTCCACCAAGACAATGTGCCCTTTCATTTCGCATTGTCTTTCAAGAGGTTTCTAGCCAAGTACAGCATCCCATTGTTAGACCATCCACCTTATTTACTGAATCTTTTCCCATGCAACTTCTATATGTTTCCTAAGGTGAAATCTGCATTCAAAGGGACAAGGTTTGAATCCATTCAGGCTGTGAAAGAGAAACTGGCATCCTGACAGAAGACTTCCAGCACTGTTCTGAATAATGCAAATTCATATGGAGCAGTGTAGATATAGAGAAGGGATGTATATTGAAGGTAATAGGATGAGAATATGTATGAAATCAAAATAAAATGTTTTACAGCATCAGTCTCATTATTTAATAGTCACACCTTGCATATATATTTTAATAATTCATAAATTCTTTTTCACTCTTCTTGGATGGTATAAACAATTAAGTTCAATTATATTTTGGTGCTTTAATACAAGGGTAGTTTTAAATTCTAAAGAAGTTTTTACAAATACAACAAAAACTTACTTCATTTTTTAACAATGATTCTGTAATTTATAAAGTTAACTGTTCCACAAATTTAAGAAAAAGTAGTATTTAACCTTTGCTTTTAGCAGTGAGATATTAACAAATACAGAAACTGAAAATAATCTTAATTTAAGAATTGCGAATCATGTGCTTTCATTGTATAATTAATAAATATTTTATTTTATAATTTATATCAACTGAATATTTTAATAAATTATGAAATTAAAATGTACTCTTTACATCATTTATATATGCTATATGGTTAGGTAATTAATATTTCATACATATGCAAATATTATTTATTAATACTATTTTTTATTCTTCTGAAGCTTAAAGCACTTATTAATTGTCATAAAAATATGCTTTTATAATACTTTTAGACGATATGCTTTTATAATACAATCTAATGCACTTATTTATATTCATAAACATAAAAGAAAAAAAATTACCATGTATGAGCTTTAGGAAGGTTGTCAGTATTTGCATCAATTAGATGGATTGTAAATAATCTTGGTCCAGCAGCCCCTGTAGAGCCTATAAAATCAAATGTTATATTTTAGTTATGTTCTTCACTGGACACATACACAATCTATTCATTATGCTTTATATCATTAATTGATAAATTTTAAATTATTTCACATCCAGATTTAATTTTCTAAAAAGATTATAAACCCCATACCTTAAACTCCAAAATACTTTTATATCCAATACAAAATGTTTTCCTTCTTAAAAAATATTAACAAATAATGACATAAATAAGCAAATGTGTTTAGTTTAAAAAATTCAATGCATTTTATATATATATATATATATTCAAAACCTTAAAAAACATACACCATGATGAAGTTGCCTAACTATGATGAATAGGATAAATATGTATTGAAAAAGAACCATTTATAATTTTAGAACAAGATAATTTACTTTATTACGAAGTGATGAAATTAATAAAGTATTAAACCACACTACTGGCAAACATTAAAAAGCTGTCACCTGACGCAACAAATATAAAGTTGTAAAAAAATTTGCATCCATTTTAGAATGATTGCAAGTGAATTCCCACCTGGAACCAAATGGAGGTAGGAAATTGAGAGCTTAGCTGGCCAAAGAAGTGTTTGACAAGTCTAAAGACAATTCATACAGGGTGCAAATTATGCAGCTCAGCATTATTTTAGTGAAAGGTAAATTTGAGGGTACCAAAAAAAGTATAGCAATTTTACACACTGTAGAACTGTGTTGCAAATATGCAATGACTGACTACCAAAAGGGTAGGTCTTTATCTAAGGATAAGATACACTAGATCATAATACTTTATAATAAATCTATGGGGTAAAATGCAACAAGAGCAGAATCTTAAATGGTGCCCTGGATGTCTCTAGGCATGGGAGATGAAGGGTGTGATCCAGCTTGGTACTGCCCTGACTAGGATAAATAGACTTCAATAATGACTATTTGTGTCAGGGTACACTGCCGAGAGTTTTGAATTCAACTATGCCCTGTGACCAATGTAAATGTGTTAGTTTTTGCTTTATATGTATGTATAATATAACAATTATATAATTTTAAGCAATAGCCAATATGAATAAATTAACTTTTAGCTTCTACCTCCAAAACTAGGATTCATGATTATAATTGTTAAAGCTAAAATTCTTTGCGAGTCCCAATTTAAATCCTGTATAGTCTACAAAATTTCAATTTATTTTCTGTATGTAAGAACTTATTAAATATTTCAAACCAAATGACACATAAGCAATGACTTACCTTGCAATGCTTTAAATCCTTGTAGAGGTACTCTTGAACTGCCTGTGACAAACTGAAGAAGTCGGGCTCTTTGTTCTTCACTGTAGCTCTCAACGGCTTTCCAAAACCATTTGACAATGTTTGTATCTGGATTACAGTGTTTCAATCGTGTATTTATTTTCCAATCTTCCAAATCAATCTTTCCCAAACCACCAATTACTAACTGTTCAAAAAAATCAAAGAAATATAATAAATTGTTAAACTGATCTTACTTTAAATGATTATAAATTATAGGATAATGATGTATATATATACTAACAAAGCTATGTTGGTATAAACAACAAAAATTCAGCATTACAAAGTAAAAAATTTCTAAGAAATCCTTACTAAATTTTTGACTTAAATTCAGAAAAGATTTAAAATTCTAAGATAATTCAAAGGGAAATAAAATGGTCTAAAATGGAATATCTTTTACACACATACCTCCAGTTCTTTTTCATCAAATGCCTTTAATAAATGTTGTGGTATTAATTCATTAAAACCTTTCATTAAAGCTAGAAACTGTTGCTCTATTCCTCTCATAAATCTATAATTAACATAAAGCCTGGAAAAAGAAATATAATTCGTTTATGCAGAATAAAGCTTTTTAGCATTATAGTTAACACAATGCCTGGAAGAAAATATAATTTGCTTAGGGATTTGATAATTTTTTAGCAGTAAGTTAAAAATAGTTACATATAAATAATATAATAAAACTTCAATTACCCAAATCATTTCAGATTGAATCCATATTAATTATTTGAAATTGCATTAATATTGCTGAAAACTGATTTTTTTTTGGCACAACAAAAAAAAAAAAAAAAAAAAAGAAAAGTTTTCGGAAAAGCACTAATTTTGCATAATTCAAAAAATATATTTAGAAGAAAAATAAAATTATAATAAAGAATTTCATTCTATAACAAAAGCAATATTTAGCAATTAAAATTAAAAGTATATAATTATAGATTTTTAAACAGTTTTATATAATTTTTTTTGAAAAACCACTTACAGAATTAATCAAGATTCTAATGATATATTTTTTTAAAATCAGTTCTAAAGAATTTAGTATTTTGACATTTTTAAAAACATCAAATTGTACTTTTACAGAAAAATTTTTAACTATGAAAGCTAAATCAAATCACAGTTTAAAGTTCTCCTTAACTATAAAATCCAATATCCTTTTGTCCAGAGATGTACAGCAGTAATTACTACATGGTTCCCTTAAAGGTTACAAAATGGTCTTTAGGTTTAAAATTGGAAAATGATCTTTTTAATAAGTACATGAATACTCAATCTCAAAAAGCCTCAATTTTGAATACTGTAATAAACAACATTCAAATAGACACCTGAAAGTTGGATACATATTGCATAAAAAAGTAAACTTTCGTTCATCCAAAATTATATGTAATTTCAGACAACTTAAAAAATATAAATAAAAAATTTTAAAAAATGCCATGTTTCATGCATTTTTTTCCTTTTCCTGTCTTATACATTTCCTGCATGTACTGATTTGAATTTTACTTTGTGTAATTATCTACTATTTTTTTTTTTTTACTTACAGTGTTTAGCTACATATCTTGACATATTATGTTAAGTTAAATAAAACATTTACAAAGATATTAAAAAAAAGTATAAACACCTTATGTAGTTATTAATGAGGAAAGTCAACTTACAAAAATGATTGATTTAGAAAAAGTATGTAAACTGGAAGTGTCAATCCCAAAAATTACTTGAGAAATTTTAGCTGATGCAGAATATACTTTATCCCGATACTGGTATTGTTGTACATAGATACATTAAAAAGGTATCCAAAAATGAAAAATGTCCCCCCCCTCCATTTTATCTCATATTGTTTGTACAGAGCTATAAATACATCATTACATTTTTATAACCTTTAAATTAAATAAAATTAAAGATAATGGATGAATAAAAACAAGTGCTTTTATTTTTCCTAAAAAATACATAGCCAAGAAAGAAAATAACATATTACCTAACATATTCTCTTTTATTTTCATCAGTCACTGGTATTTCTTTTCCATTTGGTTTTAACTCATGAACTTGAATTTGCCCAAATGCATCATGTTCCACAGAAAAATTAGTATCAATAATAGATGATATATTGTTTTCTCTAATGCAAGATATAAAATAAAATTAGAAACATACAAATTTATACAAAAGAAATTCCAATGTATCTTTAGCAGCAAAAATCATTTCAAGCATAACATACAATTAGTTTATTAAAATAAAAACACCATTTTCTAAAATATTTGTAATAGTTTTGATATGTGCTGAATCAAAAATTCCTTTCAACAATTTTAATAAGAAAATAACAGCATTCATAAATATTTCTAGCATGTTAAGAAAAACAAAATCGAAAATTAAGTAAAATTTAAAAAACTAAAAACTTTAAGAATATACATCTAAAAAAAGCCAGCAGTTTTTTTTGACCAGGGAAAACAGAATCTTTGTCACATGCGTGCACATAAACGTTTGATTATTTAAAGAAAACAATGTTTAACAGAAAATTTCAAAAAATACTTACAGCATCCATTTCAAACTTCTCTGTAATTCAGGATCAACAGCTTCAATATCTTCCAGTGTAATAGGTTTATTTAGAAGCATTTTATAAAATGGCAGTGTGAAACCACCATCAATATAATGCCCATGAAATACTGCCAATCCTATAACTCGACCAACAAAGTGGAAATATGATAGATGTTCCTAAAGAGATTAAAAATTTAATTAAAAAAAAAGAGTGATAAAATGATTTAGACTATTTTCTTCATGTGTTATTTAATCTTAATGCAAAATAGTATATTACTATCTAAAGAATTAGTACTTACAGGATTTACTGAAGAATCATGATTTATTTGTAATGTATAAATATCATCTCTTGTATATTGAAACAAGCCATAATATGGATTGAGCATTTCATGAGATAACAAGTAAAGCCACTCTCTAAAATAATTGAGGGAAGGAGAGAATATAGTTAGAAGATTCCATTCTTAAACATAATGAATTTGAAATTCAAATTATTTCAAATTTCATAACATTAAAAGTTTTTCTGTATTTCTTACCTAGCTACCCCACCATAGTCAAGTCCTTCTTCGGATCTAAATTTCACCATCAATCTTTTTCTCAGATCCTTTGGTCTCATTTTCATAATTAATCGGTAAGATTCCTTAACATTAAATAAGAATTTTAAAATACAAGATAAATCATACATAAAGAAAAGATTTTAATAAAATAAAACTGCAGGTAGCTGTAACTTAAAATATTCTGATATTTTATTGATCAATTCTGGTATTCTTTTGTATGTATTTACTCCCAAAGCTCTTATATTTTTACATTAAAAATGTTATGATTTAAAATGTCAACACTGATGCATGACCTTATAATTAGCATGAGAAATTTGCATGGATGACAAAACTATTAGTTTATAAGTAAACCTTAAATTAAAAATATGAATTTAAAATAAATACTAGATTTAACTAAAATACATATGATCCCCACCATGATTTAAAACATAATTCATAGAACTCAATAAAAATGTAACATACATATTCATAAGTGAAGTATATGCAGTAAGAGCATTACCTCAAATATATCTTCTCTAGAAACTTCTAGACGACAATGACCAGATTGGGGTTGCAATGCATGCAATTCTTGCCGAAGAGCAGCAAGTTTTTGAACCAAATCCCGCCTCTGTTTAGAATAAGGCATTTCTGATATTTCTGTTGAGAGGGATATTGGTGGAGGATTAGGAGGAGGCAGTGGTGGTGGTTGATTATTTGAACTATTGGCACTAAGATTGTGGTTGGGTGGAGGAATAACTTGAGGAGGATCTGGAACTCTGCCATTTGGAATTGTAGTATTGCTGTCAGGTCCATTACTTCTCCTTGTACTACAAGCATATATATTCAAACTCTTTTAGTAAATAAAAAGTTTTTGTACTATATTCTGCAAAAATAATATAGCACAACTAAACTTTTAAAATTGTATATATTTGTGCATATAAAAACTAAGGAAAAAAGTTATTACACCAAAAATTTTTTGAGAACATATAATAATTATAAATCGCTTTATAATTAAAATCACTTAATGATTTATAAATTTTGAGTCTGTTTTCACATTTTTGAATTAAATTTAATAAACAATAATCATTTTTAAGCTTCAAGGGTAAGAATTGTAACAAAAGAAATTTACAAAACTAAGCCCTCAGCAAATTTAAAGGAAAGGAATCAAAATAGAAAGAAAAAACATGTTCTTTGTAAATATTTTTCAGGCAATTTGTCTGAAACATAAAAATGAAGCATAGCAATTCTTTTAAAGATAACATTCTAAAACTTTCTATTGGCGATATATTTTATAGTTTTGATCTAAGCGATACAAGGAATAAGGACAGTACTTAAACTAGAAATTTAGCCCTGAACCACAGCATATAAGAATAGCCATATTTCACATTGACAGAAATTTCTCATTCTACAACATTTTCAGAGTAGGTTCAACCCTTTGACTTGTGAGCCATGAATGTGATAGGCTAATTTGACTCTAATGGTGAATGAAATTTACTTTCCGATTCCATTTTCATACATAGAAAGGAAAATTAATTATCATTCCAACATTATAACTTACTTGAGCATGTTCTGTACTGCTAGACTACTAGACAAACGAGGATCTGTAAATTGAGTTGTTCTATTGTTGTGATCAACATAATAAACCCTTCCATTCATAGTATGTCGTTTCTCCCAACCAGATGGAAGAGGTCCCAGATCATCTATATTTATTCCAGCTAGATCCCTAGGAACTCGTGGATCATGCCATGTACTGACACCTGTTGCAACATGATAGAAATATACTTGGCCTTGTTGTGTTGTCCTTATTTCTGGGAACAAGGAATTAAAAATGAAAGGAGGGAAAGTAATAAAACTGATATAATATAACCAAATACACAGTTTAGAAATTTTAGTGATTATTTGTCAACAGAATATGTGGACTATACAAAAACATACAATGCAATTTAAAGGCATAATAAAAATGCATAAAATATTGTAATATTTAATACACAGAATATGAAAGTTTTTTTTATCTTGAAATTTCTTTTCACTAATGTTTTTTTTCAGAAGTTATAACACATACTGATCAGTCTTTTTGCACTAAAATTAGGAAAAACATAAGTGTTTTTCAAAACATGGGCAGAAACTGCTATTTGAATAGCATATTACCTCAAATTTTACTAATTTCATTACATAGCAGAGATTTACCTTAGATATTTTATTTAATAAACAATACATATGAGGTAGGTTACAAAAAATTCAGTCTTTATTTATCTCTATATGTATTCAAATACAATAATCTTACAATAATTGTCTTTACAAATCCCTACCCCTTGAGCGTCTACATACTTCTCTCAAAAATTCTAAGACCCAAATAATCATGCTGAAAGGTTCCTTTTGCACTGTTGATCTGCTTGGAAACCTTCTCTAGACTTAAGTCTGACTTTTTATGGGTCACTTCAATTCTAAAATTGCCAAGTATTACTCAAGCTTTAATGCAATATTGTTGTTCCAAGTTTTTCTATTTTGTTGAAAATCAAAATCTGACAAAACTAGTCCTTCCTCACTCATAGATGGTCTGCTAGGAAGAAAAATTCATAATATACACTAGGAACACCTTTATACATGCACCAAACTATATTATACCTTACTCTATTAACTTATGGAATGGGTAAATTATAGCCGAATATTACGTGAAATACCAAAATACCAAAATGGTAATTTCCGTAAATACCAAAATGGTAATTTCCAATTAGCTCTACAAAAAAAAAAAAAAAAAAAAAACAATAGTTTTTTAGTGAAATAAAAGTAATTATAATAACATTACATTCTTAATGAGATTAATGCATTCAATTAATATTTTAATTAATCATTTTAACTTTAGCAATCTTACGAAAGAGTGATAACCTTAACAAAACTGTATTAGTGAGAGAGAAAGGGGATTTTAAGAAATTATACATAAATAAGTCTTTGAAACTTCATGGCATTGAATGCTCATGAGATATTGTACTTTGACACAGTAAAAAAATTCTTGCCAAGTTCTTAAAAATCTACTCTTACTATTTAAATGCTTTGCCAAATTCTTAAAAATCTACTACTATTATTATTTAAATGCCTGGTGTTGGAGCACTTTTCTTGGATTTGTAGGGTGCAATAAATATATTTTTGAAAGTCTGTTTCATTTTTGAAATACTTCTGAGAATTTGTCATACATAACTTTTACACCCATCAAGTTTAGAAATATTAAACTATAAACAGGATGATTCAAAGAATATATTAGAAGGTTTACATAAAAATTGGATAGAAAGGCCTAAACTCGTGTTTCAATTTCGAATCAAATGCAGCAAGAGTAGTAGCTATCAAAATATCTTTAGAATATGATGCATATGTTGCAGCACCAATTGCCAAGCTTGCCAGACATTGTGGTTGAAGACATTTAAAAGGCAAACAGTTTATTTTTGTATATTTTTATCAGTCTGAGAGACTATTAAGAAAGTTGAAATTATAGTTTAGACCAGTGGTGCTTAAACTGTAGTTTGCAGACCCCCAGGGGTCATCAGTGCCTTTCTAAGGGGACCAAAAAAAGCTCTAATTTAATATTAAGATTTCCATCTTTTACAGACTGTAAAAGATCTTGTAGAAAAATTAAAAGATGTGCAATCCTAGACTAGATCACTAAATAGTCCCCAATAAAAAAATTCTACTAGAGCATGTATTTTGATCATGAATATTAATTGTTTATAATTACATAGCCATTATTACAGCGTAAAATTTTCAAAAAATATATTAGAAACACCATGTACAACTAAATATATTTCAAATATTACACCTGATGTAACACCACTTGTAAAAGAAATGCAGCACTAAACCTTCTCATTACAAATTTTAATTAATGCAGTTAAGTATACATTTAAAATAGTATTCTGTAATATTTTTACATAATTTGACGTTGACTATTTTCTTAAAGGGAAAAAGGGAGTGTTAGAAAGTATGTATAAGTAACAGTCAATCTTAGGATTATAGAGAAACCTTTAAATCACTGAACCATATATTGGGAATTAGGTAGCAATGGTCAGTCAAAATATTGGGGGCACAATGTCAGGCTAATACATAAAGGGGGGTAGCAGCAATCGAAAATTTAAGAACCACCGGTTTAGACATTTATTTGTAAAACCAGCATGACTAATAAATGCCGGCTTTTAGTTTTCCACCCTTGGATCCTCACACCTCCATTTTCAATGTAATTTAGACTATTGAGGATGTCATTTGTGACAATAAATACAAAGAAATAAAATTTAACACAAGAAAACAATACTCAAAGCAATTGTTACAATTTCAGATGTTGCAATAAAAATTTTTAGTGCTTAATACTTTGTATTTGTAACCTTACCATAGCCATCAGGAAGCTCAACAGCTTGGTGGAGGTGATTTCTAGACAAATAGTTTCGATGCCTAGTAGATCTTCTTCTGGAATGACCACTACTACTAGTAACACCATTGCTAGTATTATTAGTACTCTCAGAATTATTAACAGAGTTGTTATTATGATTTGCATTGGAATTAGAGTTCGTATTTGAAGAAGAGTTTGAAGTAGAACTACTGCTAACTGCATTATTACACACTTGACTTACTGGGCGACTGTTATTGTTATTATTGCTATTGCTATTCCCTTGCTCATTCTCATATGCAGTTCTGAAAAAAAAATAATTAAAATTTAAAATAAACACATCCTACTATCATAAAAATTGAATTACATTATTAATTTTTATGTTCATATTTTTCTTAATCAAGAAAACAAAATATCAATAAAATTACAAAGAATTTTAGAAAAAGAAAGCAACAGCAAAAAAAAAAGTAAATATTTGAATACAGACTGAGATGCTTTGTTGGAGATAACATCTTTAGGAAGGCTTCTAACACTATCAATCAATTTTTTTCTGTAATAGATAATATAATTTTTTTTCTAAGTAATTTACAATTAAATATAAATCCTAAATGGGTAATGTAATTCTTTGATGAAGATGTATGTCTCCATTATATTTAAGAATCATAATTGCAATTATATTCATGTTAAAATAGAATTTTAAAAAATTAACAGTTCTTAATCTAATAAAAAAAAGATTTCACATTTTTTTTATTAAATTATCTAGTTCAATATGACCTGTGAAACTAATACTATGCAAAAAGAACTTAAAAAGAAAATTTTAATTGTAACTAATAAGAGAATTATAAATATACAAAATCATATTGAAAAATGCTTTTTTGTGTAGAGCTCAAAGTATAATTTTATAATTACAATAAAATACCTTTCTTTTCCAGAAACAGAAAACTCCTTTGAAAATTATTAGATATACAGACAGAGTAGAGTTTTGGAGACAGAGTTTTAAAGAAATTCGAGTACAATTATAAAATGAAAATAGAATTATTAACTTTGTAATCTTATATTTTTAGATATATTTATATTTATAAACCATAAAAACAACCCTTATTTGACATATGTAAATAACTTCAAGAATAATTGTTAAAATTTTCACATACAATAAATAATGTATAATGCATTAAATGTAAGGAGAATACATTTTGATAAATATTCTTCATTTTTCTTGGAAATAATTTAGAAAAAATAAATAATTCCAGAAATTACCTTGTAGGTTTTTCCCATTGTGTAGATCTAGTAAAATGATTCACATAATACACTCGCCCAGAAGCTGTTCTCCTCTCCTCCCATCTAGTATAATATGGCAAAAATGTTCAAATTGCAATTTCAAAGAAATTTAAAGAATGTTATCCATACTAGTTTTAAACTTTTAAGGAAATGGAGAAAAAATGCTCCTTTTTTGTGCCACAAATACAGAAGCTTTACAGTTAATTCCCCATATAGAACAGCTTATACAAATGTTGAAATTACAGTGTAATTTCAGATAAATTTGTAAAAAAACACTCATAGCAAAATTAACATTTAGAAAATTTTTGCCAATATTTACAGTGATAATCCTCCAAATGTTTATGCTTGTTTAAAATATTCAGCAGCGATATCATATGTTAATGTACCAGTGGTTTTTTAGATTGTGAAAATACTATCATCAAAATTTATTATCAATGATTATACGTATAGATTACTTTAATTTTTTTCCTCCTTTAATTAGAATATAATTTATTAAAGTTAAATGCATTACAAACAGTAAATGATTTTAAAAGATATGTTTTAAAAATAAATGATAAAACTACTCACTAAAAAATAAACTTCGAAAAATTAAGAATGCAGCTTTTACTAACAAGAGAACTCTGAAATTTAAATTATAATCCTTTTAAATTTCTTTTTTAACAATTAAATTTTTTTTATCTCACAAATGAAGAGAATATTTAATGCTAAATCACATAAAAGTGATCTAATACCAGCTTAAATCTTATTTAATAAAAAGCTAAATTTATTAAATATTTCTTTTTAAGTATAAAAATGTATATTTAAAAATACTTTTGGTTTTCTTTCCTTTAAATTCTAAAATATAGTGAAATACATTTAACGCGAAAACACTTAAGCTGAAATATCGGTCAACACAAAATAATAGAGCGGTCCTGACAAACTACTATGTATTTTCATGCATTTTTTCTCTTAACACGAAACAAATCACTTAACACAAAAAGAATTCCTTTCTGGATATTCAAACTGAAGCAACACTTAAGGAAAAGTTTGAAAAAATTTCTGTATTACTGGATTGTCCTACTGTATCAGAAGAATTCATTGCAGTAGATGATGTATCTACAGCTCCAATTATGGCAGATAAGCATATTTAGGAGTTTGTTCAAATCTCAAAATATGTAATAGATGCAGATCAGATGTTAAGATGAACAACAAGATGGATGACATGGAACAATTTGTTGATAATTTGATACTTAAAAAGACAATGCAATGAAAAATATCAGATTAATTTATAAAAACTCAATAAATGTTTTGTTTTTCAAAAAACTTGAAAGTTTTGTAGTAAATTTCATTAAGTTCTTGTGAATGTTTTTTTTCTCCCCCTTGATTTTTATGAGAAATACATACATATATACTTGAATAAATTAAATTGTGTTGATGTTTTTTTTTTTTTTTTTTTTTTTTTTTGTAATATCCTTTAACATGAAAAAATATTTCTGTCCCCTCAGTTTCGTGCTAAATGATTTTCACTGTAGACTCAAATGTCCTCCACAATATATTTTTTTAAAAAAATTTATATCAAATGTTTTTTTTTAAAAAATAATAAGTTTATTAATGAAATACTAATAGAATGAACAGAGTATGATTTTTTCAGAACAATTCTTATTTCTTTGCTATACATGTTTTTATGCTTTCAAAATATAAGTGTCCTTTGTTAACAAAGTTCAAAACAAAACAAATTTTTCAAAATTACAAACTTAAAATAAAGATTATATTTATACATCTAACACAATTCTATGATACATGTATAGCAAAATTAAAAAATGAAGTCACTAACCCTTCTGGTAATTCATCCGGAGAGAAACCTAAATTACCCAGACGATCCATTACTACATTTACACTCCCTGAGCCCCGTCCATCACGTGACAACAGACTAATTACAATTTGTCCTTTGACAGGTTCAGGGTCATCAGCATGGCCTTTGGTCAAATCTAACCTTTGATCTAAGAGTGGAGAGAAAATAGATATAAAAAGCACCTCTTGTAAAAAACTAACTTTAATCTCTGAAATCTAAACTTATTCTATAATAATGAATAAGTTATCCCTAAGTTCCAAAATAATGCAAAAAACCCCTAAAAAAACTGGACATAAAGGATACTTTATAGATTAAGTTTATTTTAAAATTATCACTTAAGGATTGATTACAAGGAGAAAAAAAAATTTATCATAATATTAGTTTTAAAAAATTACTCTAGTTTTTACGTATTTCAATGTTTTAAATGAAACTACATAACCATGCATCATAGATAGCAAATAATGAAAAAATATACATTTATAAATTGAAAAATATATTTAATATCAAAATTATTAAGCAGATATGAAAAGCCTTGTCAATATGAATTTTAAATTTAAAAAACATTTTAAATAAATTAAACAAACTATAAATACCCTATTTATTCAAACTTAAGCCACACTTTTTTCCCCGATGCTAATCCTACTGAAAATTGGGTGTGGCTTAAAATGGAAGGAAAAAAATTTTAGTTGGGTCCGGCAATTAGAGAAATAATAGGTTCATATATGTATTTAAAAGTGTATAGTACTGGTAAAATAGCTAATTATTCACTTAAGAATTCTCATTTTAAATTTATCTTAATTTTGTAAAACTGGATATTGATTTTACACTATTTTTCGTTTTTCACAAAAATATACTGAAAATTTAGGGAGCAGCTTAGATTTGAATAAATACGGTATATTAAAATACTGATTTTTCACATTTGTCATGGATAACTTTAAATCAGTAGAAGAAAATAAAAACATTTCATAATAAACTTTCTTTTTAACAAACTTAAAATATTTTCTAAAAATTACAACTTTTATAAAACAATGTATAACAGTAATTAAATACATTTAGTATTAAAGTGAACATTATCTTCCAAAAAGTAAAAAAAAATTTTAATGAGTTTTAAATAACAGAGACTTATCCAAACAATTTAAAGCAAAATATTACAATTAAGAGTTTAGTTGACTCTTTCACAACACGGTTTTTAATAAAAAGATGAAATAAACAAAAATATTCACTGCCAAAATAACAAACATTTTCTCAAATACTTACAACCAGTATCTTTTAACCTTTGAATAGAATTTGTTGCAATACGGACACATCCTAAAAACCCTGCTCCTTGTTTCTTATGTATTTTCTTATGATTCCATATACTTATTGTTATGGAATCATTATTTCCAATATACCTAAAAAATACACAATATTTTTTTTAACATCTTTTATTACATAAAAAAATTTATAGTTAATTATATTTATTTTTGTAAAAGTTTATACTTAGTATAAATTTACCGATTGATTCAAAAATAATAATTGAATTAAGTTATTTACATCAAATTGTCTCAATGTGGTTTCCTTTAGCGTAGTACACTTTACATAAATGTTTACGCCAAGCCAAAAGAGCTTTTTCAACCATTTTTGGGATATTTTTTTAAGTTCCTCTTTGATTACTTTTTGAAGCTCTTGAAGAGTTCTTACTTTATGTCTATTTAATTATTTTTCTCAGTATTCCCATAAAAATTAATCACAAGGAACACGGTCAGGGATAATAAAGAGTGTTTTTTTTCCAGGTATAGAAGTTTAAGTTGGCATTACTTTCCAAGATGGCAAACGATTTAACAGCTGTCAAGTGATTTATTCTCTTTGGTTTGGCAATTCATCATGAATAGACTCACGCCTGAACAATGCTTTTAAATTGTGCAATTTTATTTCGAAAATAATGGTTCTGTGCAGAATACGTATTCCCGATTTTCATAAGCGAATTTTGTTTAGCAATGAAGCGCACTTCTGGTTGAATGGCTACGTCAACAAACAAAACTGCTGCATTTGGAGTGAAGCTAATCCAGAAGTGTATGTCGAAACACCGTTGCATCCTGAAAAACTGACTGTTTGGTGCGCTTTATGGGCCGGTGGAATCATTGGTCTGTACTTCTTCAAAAACGATGAAGGCCAGATTGGACTGCATCCGAGCCAGCCGTGGCAGTCATATGCCAGAAATCATATTTAAAATGTAATGCCAAAAGATTATCTTTTGAATAAAAAAAAATTCATGTCAATCGAATAATACATCGTTGTTTTATTACAATTTAAAGTTCTATACCTCTAAAAAAACACCCTATAGTAGCCATTTCTCAGGAGGAAGAAAATTATTTTTTTTTATCTTTCAGCCATTTTATAGAAGTTTTTGCATTATGACTTAGTGCATAATATTGGTGAAAAACAAAGTTTCCTTCAGAGTAAAGATGTTTACTTTCTTTGATCATGTGCTTTAAAACTTTATTTCAATAGTATTTAACATCAATTTTAGCCTTTGGTTCCACAAAAAAATAGCTTTGTTAAGCCTTGAGAGAACATTCCTACCCATACCATATAACACTTGAAAACCAATATGCCTTTTACAAAACAGCTGCATCTTAGCAATGCTTTTTTGCATGAAATATATTGTATATTTGTGTTGCCACAGTTATGAATGACAGATGAAACAGTGCTTCATCTAAAATTATCCATGTTTTTTATCTACCTTTGTGTAACATTAGAGACCAAGACCTTTTCTTTTTCTACAGTCTTTGCAATCTTTTGATGACAGACTGGTTTATTTACTTTTTTATAGCTAATTTTCTTTATCTGACCACAAATTGTCATTCATGATACCTGTAGTTTCTTTGAGGCAGAGAATTTTTTTACAGCTGTAAGTCTTCCTTTATTCAGATTTGTTTTCCCCACAGCTTTTGATTGTCGGTCAAATTTTGGTTCTTTTCAAAGTTTGAGTAGTAATCAATTAGAAAAATGTTTTTTTTCTTCTGATTTTTAAATTTTATAACAGAATTTGAGCAACCATCCTTCAAAAGCCTTAAAATTTCGTTTCAAACTAAAGGACTTAATTTCGGATCCATAATTTACTCCCACTAATAAAAACAAAATGGTAATTTAAACATTTTATTTTTAAAATATAACTGGCAGTAAGGTAATTAAAATTTACCAAAAATAGTTATGCTTTTAAAATTGGTCACACTAATTTTGAATTAACCTGTATACATAATGTAAGAAATTCTTTCTAAAATATAAATTCAAAACAAAATTAGCTTCTAATTCTTACAGATCATAGTGCTGGTTCCATTTAGGATCCAATGTGTTTTTGCATGTGTCTGTAGAATGGCACTGACCAGATCCATCAACACTAACTTTACAAAACGGATCGGGTAAACCTACAAAAGCAAAAGATAATTAAAAATCATTAATTACTACATATAAAAATGCTGCATACATGAAATTTCAGAATCAAATATGTAACAAGATAACTTCATTAACATATTCAATAATAATTTACCACACATGTTACTGTTTTCATTAAACAATTTCTTCAATTAAGCATAAATAATCTGTATATATAATTCCTCTTTAGTCACAAAAAAATGCAACAATATTTTTTGAATTACTATAAATAACTTCGTAACTTAAACATTTTTTTAAAATTAAACTGCCAATAGTTATACAATGTAAAAACATTAATAAACGATTTTTATTTTTCAACTCGATGGTCGATTATGCATTAATGACTGTATTGGCAACGGAAACGCAATTTCAAAACATGGCCAAGAGTAAAGAAGACTAGTGTTTTGATATATTTCAATTTAAAGCTTCAATGATACAACCATGTAAAGATTTAAAGGCTTATTTTTATTTAATGTCACTACTATTCCACACAACGAGTAATAAGTACAGTCAGGATTCAAACTCACATTTCCAATGGGCTCAATTCATGAAGTCACATCATAAAAACAAACATGTGTTTTCCATTGAATTCAAAACAAACATTAAACTAATTGTACTTGTTCTATTTGTAAAATTCAGATAAAATTTCAAATTTCATATTTGGGTTAAGATGTTTAAATGTTAGGGAAAAAAAATTTCTTCAAAAGTATTTTTTAAAATTAAAAAAAGTCGTATTTTATGCTTATACTTTTAAATAAAATACATTTTGTATATATATGTACTTTATAAGAGAAAGTTTCTGCAAATAGCAAAACTTGGCAACACCGGAGCGCGTGAACTGATTAGTTGGAAACACAAGATAGTTTTTATCGAGTGACTATGACGTCACATGAGTTTTTGAATTGATTGGCTAGAATCACGTGGCTTTCGCTATCATGTGAATATGACGTCACATGAATTGACCTCATTGAATATTGTGTATTTTTCCGTTTCAGGGTCGTTTGCGACCGTAGAATTTTTATTTTTCCAAATTAAATACCAAACACAAAATAAGGTAATAATCTCTGTTTTCAATTCAAATCTTAAATTGTTATTTGATTGAGAAGGCATGAAATATTTAATTCCTTTCAACAATAAAAAAAAAAAATTTTTCGGTACTTACGCATTATCGCAACCGCGTATTGGCGACATTATATACATTATATGAAACAAAGTATATGGTTGCCAATTCAGCACGTAATACACATGCGAAATCGGGTTTGTCAACTTGACAAGTTACCTTGAACGTTGGCATTGTTGCGATAAATACGTATAAGTACCGATTTTTCATACAATCGTCACAACACAAATTCACACGTTACTGACATTTGGAGAGTTTATAGCATTTTTACAGCCCCCGAAACATAGAAGTACCGAATATTGCAAGTAATTAAGATGACCAATTATGGCAACTCAGTTACTGCAGCTTCTCATTTTACATTCAAAAGTTAAGACATTTTTGGTTAACATATGCACCAAAAGCACATTATTTTGCAAAAATTGTCATGAATATTCATAAGTTTAGTTAAGCATGTAAGATTTTTGTGCTTTTTAATAGAATCTAAAGATTACCGAAAAATTGCACAAATTTAACTTTAAACGTTTGTTGAATTTCACTAAATCACCAAATTGCACTTGAATTTTTTTAAAAAAATTAAATTTTAAATAGAAAAATTAAATTTTCCACCATAGGAATAATTTTTGAAATTAAATAAATAAATCTTCACAAGATATGTTAAACTTATACCTAATATTTGTTTTTCTATTATTTCATGTACAAGTAACATTAAAATCTAAGTTAGATGCTATGAAATATCTATCCCTCTATTTCATTTTTCATTTTTATTTTAAAAGGTGCTTATAACATCCTAATACTAAAGCTTGGATTAAAGTAAGTCTCAACGCACACAATCAAATGCAATTTTGTTTCTAAGGGTTCCTTTATTAAAATTGATATCAATGTTCTATATTAAGCAGGATGTCATTAGGATGAATTAATTGAAGATTTATTAAACTGACCTTCACCTCACAGTGAGTTGCGATGATTAATAGCTACAGTCTTAAAAATCAGTGCAGCCAGCTAGGACTAATTTTGCAAAATAAGTTTTCTGAGAAGGATAGCACTGGATCAATTTAAAAACAAGAAAAACTTACAAAGAAAGTTAAGAATTGAATATAAACGTATACTTACGAAACAAGTCTTTTTTTGCAAGGTTTTTAGCACATAGTACTGCAATGGAAAAAAAGAAATTATGAATTAAAATCGGCTCATAGCATATTCAATTTGCAACATGTAACGAACTTAAAAATAAAAACTTTAAATTAATTAGCAAAATTCAAATAAATACATGTAAGAATATGTAAGAACAAGTTATAATTAGATTGTTTTTGAGATAAACTGATAAAAATCAAAGTATAAAACTTTTAATGTTAAAAAAAGTTTTGTACACGTAAAAGATACAATTTTCAATTGAAATAGCTATATGCTGGCCATTTTATTACTTTTGCACATAAACACATCACAATTGGTCATTCCTTCAAACAGTGTATTTTAGGTTCATTTTTATTTATTGGCAATTATAACGATAAAAATGTGTTTTATAACACACACACAAACCAGTATAAATTTCCAAATCGGGCACAAAAAAAAAAAAAAAAAAAAAAAAACTAAACTGCTTTAACAAATTACTTTGATTAAATGACTTTTTAAAAAATTTTACAAACTTGATGCACACACACACATACTTAAGTAAATCTGAATTTTTTTTAAAAAAGAGAAATAAAATTAGAAAAAAATAAAGCTAATTTTCAAAAAGTATTAAAACCTTGCTTTTACAGTAAATTAAATGTTTAAAAAAAATTATACACTGTTTTGCAAAGAACAATTTTCCTACCAAGATCCTATTTCAATTACTACACGTTTCTATTGAAGGCGTGTCATCTGTAGTTTCATAAAATATCTGACCACGCTTTAACTAGTTATTTTTCAATTCCTACTATTAGCTCACTTTCTATATACGAGGGCTATCTACACTATTAAAATCCGAAGGTAAACAAACGTATCTATCTATGCTTTTTGAATCTATGATGCCTATTTTGGCCACGAACCACACGATGCAGAAACTCGCCAAAGGTATCAAAATTTCGGGAAAGATCCGAGGAATACGTTTTGAACATTTATATTCCGATATTCCAATTAGTTAAAAGGATATTAATTAAAAACCTTAAAACGCATAATTAATATTTTTCACAGCCAGGGAAAAATTCGGAACTTTTTTTTCAGACATTTTTAAAACGCGATCTAATTTTTTTCATGAGACTCAGACAAAAAATAATTACAGATTCGGAAAGATAATTTACTTCGCCACGATATGGTACAGAGCTTATTTTACAAAATAATTGTATTTTGTATTTTTTACGATTTTTTTAAAATGAGTCGAAATCTATACGTTTTTATGAATATGATTTCTAAATCGTTCCCCTTGCATTTTCATTCGCGCTAATGAAAAAAAATATTTTACACTAAAAAAGTTCATGCTTTTCTCTTTTAGAATCAGCCATTTAAAAAATTTAATGTCAAAAACTGGGTTTTTTTTACGATTTTTCAAAAAAATACTCAAAATTTTATTTAAATACTTAATAAATTCTTTATTTATTAAAAATAATCTCACGAAACTTTTTATCCGTGTGTAGAACGATATTATACGTAATTTGTACAAACATTGATAAAATATCTTAAAAATTACAGATTTTTTTAAAAAAATGCGTTTTTCGTATTTTTTCTTTTTTGCGAAAAATATGTAAGCATTACTTTTTTTAAAGTTTTTTGCTCAAAAATTACCGTTGTTTGCAATCGATATACGAAGTTTGAAAGCATTAACTTTAAAATGAAGCCCCAAAAAATTTTTAATTACGGTTTTTTTTAAAAAAAATGTGTTTTTCATTTTTTACGCACGCTTTTTTCAAATTATAATCAAAATTTTATTATACACGTGGCACCATCTGCAGAGAATCGGAAAGCTAATTTACTTCGCCTTGAAAATTCTGTTTTTACAAAACAACGAAACTTTGCATATAAATAAATTTATTTAAAAATTAATATATTAATATTATAATGAAAAAAAATGATAGTTAACAGCAAAGAAAAACGAAATACATTTAAAATTTTATTTTTCACAGTTATCGTAATAGATAGTTATTTTTGTATTTTGTTCAATTCTTATCGGAAATTTTCATTTTATGTTTTGATTTAAGAAAGAAAAATGTATTTATATATCTAAAGGAATAGATTCAAACAAATTAAATATACACTTTAGAATGACGTTAAACAAGTTTTAATAACTAAAATGCATATTTTTACATACACTTTTCTTTTTAACATATTTATGTGTTAAATTCAATATAATAAAAACAAGCATGAAAGTTTGAGCGAAATCCATTTACAACGATATAGTTTTGTACTTTATTTTAGTTAAAAATAAATATCAAAGAAGGAAAAAAATAGTAAATCAAAACAATCTAGTTATATTATTTATCACGGGCAGAAAAAAATCGTCTGTTTAAATGTTTTTCACGACTGACAGTTTTGTGTAAATTCACACGGCACGTGTCATAAAATAAGGAATTGAAAATACACACGTAATAAGGAATTGAAAATACACACGTATAGGAAATTCAGAGCAGCAGGTCTGTAAACTTTTCGCAAGACTGAATGAGTCTCTAAATATTTAAACTTTCATAAATACAATCAAACCTCCATGTAACGAACCTCTATATTGCGAACTTTTTCCGCAGGAACCAAGAACCCCATTTTACTATTTTCTTCGTAAAATTACCGCCAGATAGCGAAGAGCATTTTCTATTTAACGAACTTTTTCTTTTGTGTTTCGATTTTTTTTCCTCCCTTTTTTAAAAAAAATATTTCAGAGCATTTTTTAAATTATTCTCTCTTTTAATACATGTTATGGTGATTAAAGGCCTTGAAATGGTTTTACCAGGTGCCTAACTCATATGGAGCAATGAAATTGCTGTAATTTTTCAAACAAAAAAAACTCAAAATTAATAGATTTTATCAGTACTTAAATTTAAGGACGCATGTGGTAGTGTATGCTTAAAATTAAAAAATGTCGTTAAAAAATTCATTAATTTTAATGTAACATTTTTTAAAGTTGAAAATACAGTGTATTCCTAGACAATGTTTCTTCCCCCTTGTTCTCCTTGCAGATTTCTTTTATGGGTAAGATATATAAAAATGATAAGGATATTAATTTTCAAAAATAGGAATAATTACTCTTTTTTAAAATATATAGTGCTTATGAATTAAAAAATTTGTTTTATGTGGTCTCTAAAGTATATTAAAAATGAATATCTAAAGGGTGTTTTTTTTGAGAGGTATAGAACTTTAAATTGCAATAAAACAACGATGTATTATTCGATTGACATGAATTTTTTTTTATTCGAAAGATAATCTTGTGGCATTACATTTTAAATATGATTTCTGGCATAGGACTGCCACGGCTGGCTCGGATGTAGTCCAATCTGGACGTCCAATTTTCGATGACTTTTTCCAACATTTGTGGCCGTATATCGGCAATAACACGGCGAATGTTGTCTTCCAAATGGTCAAACGTTTGTGGCTTATCCGCATAGACCAATGACTTTACATAGCCCCACAGAAAATAGTCTAGCGGTGTTAAATCACAAGATCTTGGAGGCCAATTCACAGGTCCAAAACGTGAAATTAGGCGGTCACCAAACGTGTCTTTCAATAAATCGATTGTGGCACGAGCTGTGTGACATGTTGCGCCGTCTTGTTGGAACCACAGCTCCTGGACATCATGATTGTTCAATTCAGGAATGAAAAAGTTAGTAATCATGGCTCTATACCGATCACCATTGACTGTAACGTTGTGGCCTTCATCGTTTTTGAAGAAGGATTCCACCAGCCCATAAAGCGCACCAAACAGTCAGTTTTTCTGGATGTAACGGTGTTTCGACATACACTTGTGGATTAGCTTCACTCCAAATGCGGCAGTTTTGTTTGTTGACGTAGCCATTCAACCAGAAGAGCGCTTCATCGCTAAACAAAATTCGCTTATGAAAATCGCGCGCGCGACCATTATTTTCGAAATAAAATTGCACAATTTGAAAGCGTTGTTCAGGCGTGAGTCTATTCATGAGGAATTGCCAAACCAAACTGAGAATAAATCACTTGACAGCTGTTAAATCGTTCGCCATCTTGAAAAGTAATGCCAACTTAAAACTTCTATGCCTGGAAAAAAAACTCTGTATTTAACGAATTTTCCATTTTTACGAACTTTTTGGGGATTTAGCCACTTTATTAAATAGAGGTTCTAGAGTGTTTAAATTGTAAACGACTTTGCGGAAATTTTGGAATAAAAAAGGTAATATTAAAATTCCATTCATAAATTTCAGCATATAATTCCATGCATTTAATTACAGCATGAACAAATTGAGAGGTCTTAATGCATTCAATAAAGACTTTTCTTGTTCACAGTATTAACAATAAATCTCATTTATCCTATTAAAAAAATTCGCATCGAATAAAGAGTAATTAACACTTGGAACAAACTATTTTTAACAAGAAGTTTTTTTCTTTCGTAAACTTTAAAGCTAACAGCAGTTTAAACATTTCAAGTACTTGATAAAAATTAAAACACGTCTAGATGTTATTGATAAAACACTTTTCCTAATAAACCGAAATAAAATACTGCGTGCGTCCGTTCTCCAGGAACCACTGCAAACGAGCAAAAACATTCGAAAAGCCCTGCAAGTCACGTATGCATAGCATCTACCACAGAGAACAAGGCTCTTCTACCCTCGACATCCACTTCATAAACGCACTTCACTTCAGGACGAGAATCAAAGCTGCACGTCACAAGGTCGTTGCAACTCGATTCTTAATACACCAAGATTAAATACATTCGTCGACCGTTTCGTTACTATTGTTAAAAGTCAGAAGACTACTTACTGTTGGAGGCTTGCAGTGGGAATAAATGCCTATTTTCCAACTCTAAACCTTGAGAGGTAAAATAAATCGAATATACAGAGACGCAATTTTACTCACAAAAAAAAAAAAAAAAGAAAAAGAAATTTTTCTATTATCGTCTGACAAAGATATGTAACGCACAGGCCGCGGGGAGAAAAAGAAAAAGAGGGGGAAAATCAACTTTCCCATCAAATTGTCCGAGTTACGTAAGGGAAAGTTGGTCCATTCTTCAAAAACTGGTTTCGGTTTGAATGGAGAGGGTCGAAAATGAAACAATTTCACGAATCGGAAGATTTAATGAATTCCTAACATTTTATTCATATTGTTGGTATATCACAGGAAATAGAGATCGGTAGCTCGTCAGCGACTCGTGATTTTAACGAGAAGGCATTTTCTCTTTTTCATGGAAAAAACGAAAGAAAAAGTGCGATGTTCAACCTGAAAGGTATAAATTTGTTTTGTACTGCTTCGTTTGAATTTTTTTTTTTTTTTTGTGTGTGAAAACCCTAAACTCTTATACAAAGTTAAACCTGTGGTTATTTAGAGTAGTGTTCCCCAACCTTTTTATCGCTGCGGACTGGTCAACGTTTGTTAATTTTACCGCGGCCCACTGAGGGGGAGGACTGATTGTTTATATTTTAAACTGTTTTGATTAAATAATTTTTTAATTTTATTTTATTTAATAGCGACCAGAATAAAATATAGCTGCACCAAAAAATGAATATAAACTGATTTTCATAAAAAGTAGCCCAAACCCAAGAAAAATACACTACAGTAAATAAAAGGTAAATAGTTTAATATTTCTTGAGCGGACTGGTAGTACTTGATCCACGGACCGAGGTTGGAGACCACTGATTTAGAGGCATCACATGTTGGTTAGTTATTGATATTTTTAAATAGTGGCTGAAATGCTTGGGTTTTTAAATTTTAAATACATTTCTTTTTCAAAACAAGTGGATTCTAGTTCTAATTTAGGCAGATTAAAAAAAAACACATTAAGAATCGAAAATGACAACTTAAATATCACGAAAAGGAAAATGGATTTTTAATACGATATTAATTTTAAACAAATATTGAACTATACATTTGTGTGCTTAAAAATTATGAAGTTTAACATAATTCAAAAATCCAATTGCTATGTAAAGTATCCTTCAGTAATAATTACTACAATTAATAAAATAATAATTATAATTTAATAATGAAAACAATTTAAATTTTCAGAAACGCTTGAATGTGAGCGTTTATTAGAGTCGCACTAAAGCAATTTGAGGGCTTTTGGCAATGGACCCCGTAATTTTGAACCATGATCAAGTGACGTGGATGACACCTGAGCTAGCATCACTTCTGCGAACTTCCACACTACACCAACGGAAGTACTTTGAGCCTCGAAAGATTTAATATGCATCGGTGGGTCTACAGTGGCACCAGACTCGAACTCAAAACATGACAACAACAAGACCGTGACCATGACCATTGGCTATTAGAAGGACTTGAAAAATTGTCACAAAGAAAAGAAAAAGAACTTAAAAAATGAATTATGCATCTGAGAAAATAATTATATAAACCAACGGATAACTTAATACCCATTGATTACATAAGTGATAAATATCTTGACTAGTGCTCGTCTAGATTTGAGCACACATTTCCAATACGATTGAAGATTTCTTCAATAAACGAATTTTATTACTACTACAATACGGAAGTAGATAAGCTAGGCTATATAGTAATTCTCGACCTTTTTGTTGTTGTTGCGGTACACTTTTAACAATTTCAGAATTTGGCGGCACACTAACAATAAAATAAATTTTAAAAAATTTTACTTTTCCGTAATTCACTATGTGTAGGCCCAAGCGGTTAAGTGGCAGTGTATCACGCTTCCACAACACATGTGCAGGTTCTATTCCCAGGCTGGGCAAGGTCGACTCAACCCTTCATCCTTCAGTGGGTCTATAAATGAGTACCTAGCTTGCTTCGGGACTAAAACACTAGGGGGTTTGCTTCAGACTGACCACCTGATCGGGACATCTGCTCATGTACCTCAGCGCCCTAAGGTCACGTATACTGGGATGGGCACATTAGGCCCTGACCCTCATGGGCTGTTGCGCTAATGAGTTTAATATACTATATAAAATAGTTCATGATAATTTTCAATGTTAAATAAACTAATATGTACGACAAAGACAACAAAATGCTTATTGAGTAATTAATTACAAATTAATTAATTATAAGACAACAAATAATGCGAAATCTGAGCTTGATGATTTTTGATAATTTCGTTTATATTTGATAGTAAAAATGACAAAATGATAATGCCACTCATTTTTTCATTTACCTTTAAAAGTTTCGCGATCTTTCTTTCTTCTCCCCCCAATTTTATATCTCTGTTAATGATGAAAATCCGAAATCACACAATTAAGATGTAGAAAATTGTAACATTTTTAAATCCCTTTTGACTATCATGACTCTTAATTTTAATCCAAAATGAATTAACTGACTCTTTCGAGTGTTTTGAAATTAAATCTCGATTATTGCAGAATGTGAGTGAAATTATATATATATATATATATATATATATAGTTCTACCACTTAATTCAAAGTTAATTCATACACAAATTTATCCGTTATCACAAATGGATTACGAACCCAATCAAATTCTGTCTTATCTAAATTTTGAAAGGTATTTAATAACTCTCATCTAGTGTTGTCAAATGGTCAACAACAATTTTATGAAATAGTTTATTTCTATTCTTATATTCTATGCGGCCGAAGATTCGGTTCCGCAATTTTTTTTCTCTCAGAGTATAATTAATAACTTACGAACAAACGTAAGTAATCGGTCGCGGAGCAGCGGAGAGCACACTCGTCTTACCTTAGTTACGTCGTGGACTACAATTGCTTATGAAGCAAAGTTTGTTCACGCATAGCACAGTCAATTTCTTTGATGCGCAACTATTTTAAAATTTGTGTTATATTTACGATTTTTAACTTGTTTTACACAGTTAGTTCAGCAAAAGTACAAAAAGGGCAAGATAGTAAGTGTAACGGAGAATTTCAAATTTGGTGAATCCAGAAACATGGTATTAGTTAAGGCGACAAAGCGGTGTGTGTTTAGGTTCTGGAATAGTGGTATGCAGAACATCGGCTGTAAAACGGCATTTTGAAACAAATCCTCGTCGAAAAAGCGAAGAGCAGCAAAAATAATTAATTGGATAGAAAGCGTTTGGCAGATGACTCCGATTCAGCATGCATTCTACTAAAAGTAACATCTTCTAATATAAGTTATTTGTCATCCAATCTGTAACAACAGAAATTACACTAACATTTACTTTAATTTGAATTACACGAAAAGCGAAAAGATTCACAACAATACAGCGCAAAAAGTATTTTTTCGTAATAAGTAAAGAGCAGTGGTGCACACAAGGGGTCTAGGGGGTCCGGACCCCTCCCCCCGAGCCCTTGATTTTTTTTCCGATTGATTATAATTCTAAGTATATAGTACGTAAAATTTAATTACTTGTTATTACTGATTAATTTTATTAATTAATGCTAATTATTTATTCAATAATTAGTTTTTTACTGTGTTTTGTTCCCGAAAATCGACAAAATCAAAAGGAGCATGATACAAGAATGGTGAACTTTCGACCCCGGACCCCCTTCTTTGAAAAATTCCAGTGTGCGCTACTGGTAAAGAGTTTTGTGTTTTTGTTAGCATTTGGTTTTATTATTTTCCCAATAATCACAAGTCAAAATTGTTTGACGGCACGTCTATACCTCATTACACATTTCTTTAGAAAAAAATGGCACGATGGTCCATGAAGGTTCGCCCCCTGAGCTAGGCGAATATGAACATTCACAAAATGAAATATTCCATCGATTTCGAAAAATAGTCGAAAGTTGGAAAATTCAGCCACTTAATGCATCGATGACTGATAATGGTGGGAAAATGCAATTAAAGCACTACTACGCCCCAACGTACTAAAATTGATGAGCAAAAGAATCGTGATCAGGTGTTGTTTACACTATTCAAATACGTCACCATACGATTAAAAGGCGATGACCTGAAGTCAGTAACCTAAGCAACACGTAGTGAGTTTAGACAAATGACGATAACTATTCTGAGACAAGCTTCATTTCCATACTGAAATATGTCGCGCGCGCGCGCTGGGGGGTATAATTTAATTCTGACATATGTGGAAAAAATGCAACGGTCGCTAGGTCTTTTGCGGGAAGACAATATAAGCGAAATACTTCTTTTAACAGGAACAGTTTGGAGGTGAACCTTTTGAGCATTTTAGGAATGCCATAAACGAAGGGGAAAGAGTAATATCCCACTCTCCTTCCGCAAACAAAAAATTATTGTGGTTGTTTTTTTCCCCTCAATATAGATTCACTGTTTTAAAAATAACACACTTATGTATTTTAAAGCTCAACAAGTAAAAAATAATTTTAAAAAATTAAGTCGATTCCTACTTTGAATGGATGGATAGAAAGTATTTTATTAACAATTGAACGATATATATGTAAAAATATATATAGGGAGAGTGTGAACTAATAATAGTAGGAATTGAAAAAAAGAGTATGATTTGTCTGCATATTGTTGTAACAATGCACACTCGGTTTGGCGCTAGTTTGACTGAAAAATCGGTTTTCAACGCCAACTTTTGTCATTGTTTTAACAGTTACATTGCTCCAACAATCGAGACGAATCTTAGTTGACGTCGAAAACAGGTAATTAATGAATTAATATTTGAAAAACTGTATTAACACATCAAGTGTCATCCACTACAAGTTTAAAAAAATCTTTTTGAACTTGACTGGATGAATAGAAAGTATTTTAGTAACGATTGAAAATTTGAACATATATATATATATATATATATATATATATATATATATATATATATATATATATATATATATATATACAGAGAGAGAGCTAATAATAGGAATTTAAAAAAATATAAATTGTTTAAAAAGTCACAAGTTGTACACCACATATGAAGTACATGAGAGTCGTAAAAAATCTCTGAAATCTAGGAATATCGCGGATTCTATTACCGGTACTATGTTGGCCAATAAGATACTTCACAACTCAAATACACAAAATACTTATGCAGTTTTTTAAAAATGTAAAAAAAAAAATAAGAAAGAAATTTGATCTGAGTTGTTTTTATATAAGCAACCAATGACTAATTATGATAAACGACATTAGAGAAAATACCTCATTCTCCAAACTCCACATTTTATCACATGAGACAATTTTACGTGATACGCATGAATACGCGTAAACCGCATGATAGGTCTTTAGTGTGATCAGGATTTGAACCCGAGGTCAAAACTTCGTGAACTTACCCGGTTCCAAAGCTCATTATACTATTACTCTTTTAATTGTGACCAGAATAAGATGCAAGTTAATTCTTAATGCCACATTTTTGAAGCAAGATCTGGCCGATTGCCGAATATCGTAATTTTGAACCATGATCAGGTAACGAGGAGTGAGTGAATATTAACGTCGCACTGTTCAGCTACACGAAGGCTTTTGGCGACGGACCACGTAATTTTGAATCATGGTCAAGTGACGTGGACGACCTCTGAGCTGACACCCCCCTCCTAAGTACCACACCACACTAACGGGAGGACGTTTCAGCTCTCGACAGATTTAGCGTGCATCGCTGCCCTACACGGCGGGTCTTTTGTGGTACTGGGCTCGAACTCGTGACAAAGCCAGCCACGATCCGATACCTATACCACTCGGCTACCGCGGCCACCAGGTAACGAGAAAGACACGAACTAGTGCCTTACTCTCCAAACTTCCACATCACGTTAACGTGATAACTTTGGCTTCGATCCCATCCCACTGTATATGATTGAGTGTTTATGAACGTCGCATTATAAAACACGCGGGCTATAAGAGATGGCCTTCGTAATTTTGAACCATGGTCAAGTAACGAGGGCGACACCTGAGATGGCATCCTATCTCCGCACTTTCACACAACGCCAGCGGGCCATCGAAATGCGAATCTGTAATAGCATCAGAATACGAGCCCACAACTTGACGGGAACATGTTCACGAGCTGATGACATGAAGTGATGAGCTCATGACCATGATCATTCGACTATCGTGGCTGCGAATAAGGGGAAGTATACATATATCTTACTAAAAACGAGACTACTTTATTAGACACACAAGAAAATAAGTCATGTGGGTAAACAGAGTGCCTGCTAAAATCCCCCCACACACACACTTGAATTAGAGAGAGAATGGTGATAACTATTGCCAGTGTAACAGTACTGGAAATAGCGAATCAACTATCTAGTATCGTCCTGTTCTTAACATAGTGACTGTTTTCGAGATAGGCCCGCTAACTCCACTGATTAGCGTCAGGTAGTGCTGTAATAGGTTTTACCTAGTGGAACATCAGCCGTTTTTCTTTTTTTATTACAACTAGCAATACTATCGGCTGTTCTTAAATTAGAGAGTGTATGGAGAAAGCATTAACCAAGTATCTAATATAAAAATTTAATGATTATTTTCGACAGGTTTTAGAGATCGAGCTTTTCTTTGTCAGCTGAATCTACATTTTGGGTTGATGTGCCTCTGTTTTTCCCGCGAGGTGGTTCATTTCAGAATGGTTTAAATAATTCTCCATGAAGTATCAGTTAAAAAGGCCTTTCTAAATAGTTTTTAGCTTTTTTTCTCTGTAAATTTTTGAACTTTCCACTTTTCAAATCTAGAACGAATGCCATTTACATTCATGCATTAATGATTTACTGCACAAGTAAGCATGAAACTTGGAAAAATGCTACTGTTGAAGAATTTAAAAGTTAATAATGTAGCAAACCAAAAGGTATAATGTATCTTTGCTCTAATCTATACCAAACCCATAATTTTAAAATATTTGCTGGAAAGATAGATATCAAGAATCAGGTGTGTGTAGCTATTCTATAGTTTCTTTTGTCCAGTACAAAAACACCCCGTTCCGCAAGATTTGCAAGAGTCTGTGCTTTTATTAACACCACACTAAAAACAATACAAGGACTATTGGCGATTTCACATCTTGATTTTTTTATACCGCTATCAAGTGATGAAGACAGCTCTGAGTTGGTATCTAACTCTCGCAAATTTCACACCATACCTTTGAATCCTGACATATTTCACATGCATCAGCCTCTCTAACCTGAATTCGTATACATGTTTCCGGCTGTACGGCGTCAGCCACACTAGTTCATAACCATGGTTATTCAGGTGTCAAGACCGCTTTAAAAGATTAAATTATAATGGTAAAATTCTATTTTAGCCCACATCTTTGGCAATTATGAAAAACAAATCGTGCCAAAAATCGCATGCTCATTTTTTTGTATTGAACTTCTATTCGATATGAGGATAATAATTTGCGAAGTTGACGATGAATAAAAAGGTGTGGGCTAAAAAAAGGATACAACCCTTTTGTTTTTCTGTGAATGATATCAAAGGATGTTTATAAATTTAATAAAACCAAATAGAATTGTAGAGGATGCAATGAAGGCCCAACGCGAAATTTAAAATTTCGCGCGCGCGAAAATTGGGGGTTTTCTATATGCTATGGATCACTCAACTGTAATTGGTCTAGAGTAAATTACATAAAAAAAATAACGCTTAAGTTTTTTTTATTGGACTAGATGTTTTTTTAACAGTTATATTTAAATACTGCTTTTATAATATGTGTATTATACATGCACAATTTCTTAAACATTTAAAATATCGAAATAAACATATGTAAAAATACATCTTGCGAAAGAGGAAGGAACTTGTACATCCATTTCTGTATCCAGCGCATCGTTAAAAAAACTTCACAGAAACTGAAATATAATTCCTTCTCTCCCATCGCAAGAATTCATCAAAAAAATATGAGAGTTGGGGCAACAGGCATGGCAACTATTTTTTTTTCTTCTTGAAGATACCAGTTCAGTTGGAAAATGTGACATATACAGACGAAAGGACAAGGTGTTAACATGTGTGGACAATGAATAGCACTGAAATATCGTAACACACGAATTTATTATGGTACTAGCTGGTATACCCGTTCTTTGCACGGGTGAACTGAAAAATTAAACACAGATTGAAGGAAAAAGAAGTTTTTAATGAGTTAATTTTATGTGAATTGCAAATTAAACAAAAAAAAAAAAGCTTGCATATCTCAGCTAAACAAAAAAAAAGAAAGAAAAAAAAAAAACACCTTTGTTAAATTTTAAGTATGTAGATCTAATAGCTGATAAAAAGGATTTTTTTAATTTATAATTCCTGGTAACACTCTTGAGGGTCAATTTTTCAAAATACCTCCCTAAGCTGATCTCTGCTCAGCAAAAGTAACACATTGTTAAAGGTTTTGCGTAATGAACGCTTAAAGTAGTGTAAATAATTTATATCTGAAAGTGTAATACATTAATATTACTTTCTGTTGTATTTATTTTATTTTAACATTGTAATATTCACAAGCAACGCCGTTTCTTAAATTATAATGGCGATTCAATGAAAGACATAGCGAAATGTTAACGATAGAGTCAAGTTGGCAAATGCCTAGCTACTGTCGTAGCTCGAGCTTTATTAGAGCTTTGTAAAACCCGCCGTGTAGGGGAGAAATGCACTTTAATACTTTATCGAACCGCATTATGATTTACTGCAGTTATTTTCATACAATTTTTTTTTTTTGGATCACTACATTTAAAAATTAAGAGATATACATAAACAAAATACTCCACTTTGGAAAATTTAATCCGCGTTAGAGCTAATAAATTAATTAAAGATATTCCACTGTAAAATTAATTATATACACCGTTCCCTTAAAATAAGTAGTAAAATCATTTTCCAAGGTCTTCATTAACATACAAAAACATAAGACACTTAAATTTTGACAAACTATTTTTTCGGGACAAAAATAATAAATCTTTGCAATCCGCTGAAAACTATCCGCCTTCCTCGCTAAAATAATCATCATAGAACCCGTGCTGCCATATATCTTGGAAGAGTGGATTTCAAAGAATATTCCTGCTAAGAATTGGTAGAATATTCCTGCTAAGAATTGGTAGAATATTCCTTCTAAGAATTGGTAGAATATTCCTTCTAAGAATTGGTAGAATATTCCTTCTAAGTTGGTGTGGTGAGGTAGTTAGGAGAAGGGGGTGCCAGCTCAGGTGTCGTCCACGTCACTTGACCATGGTTCAAAATTACGTGATACGTTGCCAAAAGCCCTCGTGTAGCTGAACAATGCGATGTTAATATTCACTCACTCACTCCAAAAAATACAGTACAGTAGTTATAATTATTTTTATACTTAAAAACGCAATATCTGCCTATTCAATTAAAATTATAGCGTTGTAATTAACTACTAACTACAAACAAATTTTGAAAATTTGTCCAAATGATGCAGTGTGAAAGAGAAAGTTTATTTACTTTAAGAACCAGAACCGATAAAAGCATTTATTTTGAAAAAAGATCAATTTCTTACTACCAAATGTGCATAATAAAATCATAAAAAAAACATTAAAATAAAGAGAGATTTATAACAACCTCTCCCTTCAAAACTTACGTTTTATTCTGAAATTAAAAAAAAGGCATTATTCTGATCACAAGAATTAATTAGAAGCGAGCCCCTTGCGTAGCCAAAACAAAAAGAGTTTTTCACAAACAAAAGATAGATATATGCTGACACACGTGGGCTTTTTTGCAACGCAAGCCAGATTTGCTTGCAGATGCCAGAATTTTTTCCTACTTACTTGACAAATATCGTTATATTTTGGACACTTTTTACAAATTTTTATAAATTATAGCCAATGCTATAAATTATAGCCTGTGTTATTCTGATGTATAAGCTATATTACTGTAAAGTTTCATTAAAATCCATTCAGTTGTTTTTGCGTGAAAGACCCACAAACATCCTCACAAACTTTCACATTTATAATATATATCAGATTATACAGAGCAATATGGCCTTCACGGTGCATAAGGCATAAGAATGACAAACACAGTACACATACAGTTGACATGACAAACCTGGGCCTAAAGACACTCAATGTAGTCTTCTGCTATTGTCACCACACGCTGCCAACGATGTGGGAGGCACCTTTGAACTTCCGTCAGTGCATGCGGTACCCAACGAGCTGCGATTTTGCGTAGGTGTAGCTCATTACGAAATATCCTGTGGACGGTGCGTTTCTCGATGCCACTTGCTTTCTCTAACTCCAGTGGCGTCCATCGTCTGTCTTCATGAGCTGCTCGATGACGGCACGTGCCAATTCGGTCAGCACACTGACCGGTCGTCTCGAACGTTGCTCATCACTGGCTGACACATGTGCTGGCTGAAACTTTCCTACCCACCGTGCTACTGTACGGTATGATAGGGCATTATTCCCAAGAACTTCCACTAATTCACTGTGACATTCCATCGCATTTCTACCTCGGAGAATGGCTATTTTGATGTAAGCGTGCTGCTCAACACGGGTTACTTTCATCTCGCACGACACCCACCAACTGATTGATTTCACAGCCCTCGCTGAGCTACTACCAGCTATTACAGAGATATCTGATGTTCTGCATACACACTATGCCTGCAGAACTTTCACACGACACATATACGTTTGTAATCCGTTCACATATCTACAAGAAAAAAAAATAGTTTTCATGACTTATGCCCCAACCCTCGTATTAATAACAGCAAGCCATTTTTTTCCTGCTGTTGGCATGTTAGGTTTGTATTTACTCCAAACCTAAAGGCAATATGATTTTAGCGTCCTATACCTGGAAATAAAAATTCTAAATATACCTGACGAACTCAAATGTATCATAGCATATTTTATTTTTAAATTTACGCAGACCATTAGTCCTTTATGGTAAAAGTATGTTTAAAACATTCGAAAATATCACATTTTACACAATTTTCCAAGCAAGAACTAAAAAGAGAATTTTTTTTTTAATGTACAGATCTAGGATATTTAGATAAAAAAAAAGTTACATTTTTATTAGCTTTCTGCTCCATGTTAAAGGCAGACACTCAACATATATTAAGAAATAATAAGTATCAGTGGCATAACGGAGAATAATAGGGCCCTCCTGAATACCCAGGTTTTGGGACCCAAGACAAATACTAAAAAGGGTACGTACTTGGGCTTAAAAGAACAGGCTTTGGGCCCCCAAGAATCCTGCCCATCCCCGAAATGCGGGGTGTACGTTACACCACTGATAAGAACCGTTCAAGTTTGCTTTGATAAACCTTATTCGTGATTTAGAAGAAAAAAAGATTTAACATATTACATGGAATTGTCTCAATTATTTCACCAATGAACGTTTCTCATCAAATCATAACAAATGTGAAATTAGGAATAACTTACACAAACAAATCATGAAAAGTGTATTTCGAAACATAATGTAAATAGCGAATAGTTACTTCTGAATGCAAGGCAGGCAGTGACAATTTACTTCGTTTTAGGAAGTATTTAAGAAGAATCTTTTTTTAAGTATACTCAACTTAAATACTCTTGCGTAATTCAATCCATTGGTGTGGCACAACTTTATTACTTTTTTTTATCCCCATTCCGCAGCAAGGACGTATGCACAAAAATTATCTTTAATTCAAATAATCCCAAGAGAGAGGAAGAAAAAAAAAGGTATAGCCAACTGTTCAGTTAATGGATAAAGCCAAAACATAGCCATTGTATTCTTATCTTTTAAATGATGAAACCCACAAGGTGACATCCACTCGTTGTCTGTGCATAACAAAGACAGACTGGGGAAAAGAAAACACAACAAAAAACTATGAACAAGACCATTTAAACTTGTTCCGCGAACACAAGGTTCAGTTATTGAAAAAAATTTTCGCAACGCTTCGCTTCATTTCGTTTCGTTGCATAGCAGACGATTATTTAAACAATTTGTCAGCACGAGAGCCGGCAGGGATACGCTTGTTTGCATGCATCTTGTATTCGTGACTCAATAAATCAGGACAAAGATGGAAATGGAACTTTAGACCCAAATAAATAAAATATTCACCCATTTTCCCAACATCTTAATCATTTGATGTTTTGGTTTTATTCTTATTTCAACTTCCGAGTTTTAAATTTGAAATAAATGACGATTGAAGGCAGGTAAAACAATGTTCTGATTCAGCTGGAAGGTTAATTGGCATGTTGATCAATAATAGATCCGCGTCATAATAAACAAAAAAGAAACAATAATAGATGGTTAAAAAGTGTATCACGTAAAATTATTTTTAAAGATAACTATTTATTCAAATTTGAAGTACCACAACAAAAATTAAGTTTTAGTAACAACAAGAAAAATTACGGAATAGAATGTTACAAGTATTGGTATTGCGTGAAAGGTAAATTAATTTCCACCTTAAATTTAACATTTTTTTTTTTTTCAAATGGGGCTGCGAATTGGTATTTTACCATTACAGACCAAGTAAGTGCGGAAAAATATAGGTGGATACTAATTGCCGCAATGTAATTTTGACGCCCAGTTTCAGGCAGTCATGCAGTCTTTGCTTTGGGTCAAGGAACACGCGATTCCAACTCAGAACGTATTCGTAATTACAAAAAGTCCCAGTGTTAGTACATATTGATGTGACTTCGGCCTTGAAATTTTGAAATAATTCATAAAATGCTACTTTCAATATAACAATTAAGTTAAAAAAATAAATCTAGCATAGTGGCTTATAGGGATTGTGGATTATCCTCCACAGAAATCGACCAAAGTGTTGGACAAAACCAAGCAACTGCGATGCATATAAATCATCGCTGGATGCAAGGGGAAACGACGGACCAACGGGGCCGATTGCACCTACCTCGTTGCACCACTGCCCGTGATGACAGGCAGACTGGGCGCATGGAAGTGAAAGATCGCGCAGGAACATCACGAATCATAGCACAACTGAGGTGTCTGTCTGTGTCTGTTCACGCCTTTCTACGCCGTTTGCAGCAGAATGAAATGTCCGCAAGGCGTCCATTGCTTCGTTTACCCTTGACTGGAAAGCACAGGCGTTTGCCCACCAATGGTGGGATGAACGGCGGACATGGACAACGGAATGGAATGACATTTTGTTTACTGACGAATCCCGCTTTTGCCTGCAACATCGCAATGGTTCGATTCGAGTATGGAGACACAGTGGTGAGAGGCTGCTGAACTGCTATGTTATGCATCGCCACACTGGTCTTGCACCCGCTATCATGGCTTGGGGTGGTATTGGATTTCCCTGCCACACCCCTCTAGTACGCATTGCCGGTACACTGAACAGCCAGTGCTACATTTCTAAGGTGTTGGAGCCCGTGCCCTCCCATACATACAACACTTGCCATCAGTCATTCCAGTAGGATAAAGCGCGCAATGTTCAAGAGTTCTTTTTCACCCATCAGATTGAATTGCTTCCTTTGCCTGCTTGTTCTCCCGCATTCTCTGCATTTAAAAACGCGTGGTCCATGCTGGCACAACGACTGGCCCGGAATACATCATCCACTACTACACCAGATCAACTTTGGCAATATGTGGAAGCCGCATGGACAGCTGTACCCCAAGGATACATCCAAAGCCTCTTTGATTCTATGTCGAGGTGTGTGGTAGCGGTTATAGCCAACAATGGCGGCTACATTAACTACTGACTTTATCATCATATACACGTCACAACAGGCTGCAATTTTAATCGCTTGATCTTTGTACAATATGTTATCAGACAAATTTCACTGTGATATCTCTGATCCTTCTTGGTGTAGCATTTTGAGTGGCCAGCAGTGTATTTTACACCAGAAAAAAATTGAAGGATACAAAAAGAAATGCGCTGTAGAATTAAACATTGTTTTCTAAAGAATAGTGAAGTTAGAGTAATATATTAATTTTGAAATCTTTCTACCTAAAAAAAGTAAAGCAAAATTTGATCTTACTCGTTAGTATTAAGTGATTTAATTTTAATTTACGTTACATTTTGAAGCAACATGAGGGGTACTGACTACGGAACTTTTGGAACGAACTGAAGAAATTTTGAAATGCGGTGAAGTGAAGAGGACGACACATGAGTTGGTATCCCCCTCTCCAAACTTATACACCACGCCAACGGCAGCACGTCAACATTAAAAGAAGACAACTTTAATTCCTATCTCTTATAGGTATATTCGTGTACATTATATTCAATACAATGAATTATTATAATCAACAATCACACATTTTGAATATACAATTTACATTTTTTTTTCTTAATGAAACACGTAAGATTGAGATTTTAAACGAAACAATCGATTTAATTTTATTTAACTTCTTTCTTTTAAAAACTTCTGGCTTTCGAACCGTCCGGAAGTAGCTGTTTAGGTGTTGTATGTTGTATTTTTAGTTAAAGTTTTATTGGAGGCAGAATTTTCAAATGGTTGACCTCGTAAACCGAAAATGATCGTATGGATACCAAAGTTTTCCGATTCTAGAGGTAGGTAAATACCGTAAAAGCGTTACATAAAAAAAATGTTGTTGCACGTCCCCATTGGTCAGCAGTGCTAGACCAGGTCGATGACATCGTGCACTTTCAAAAAATCCAACACCATAAAAAAAACATAATTTTATTGATTTTAATTATAAAATTGATTTTTTTATATACACAGCACATTTTTTGAAATTCAAACTTGTTTAAAAAACGTCTGAAAAAGTGATAATTCTTAGCAAAGAATTCTATTTTCAAAGTTCCTTAAAAATATTCAAAATATAAAAGAAAAAAAAAATCCTAGAACACACTTCCGCCTTCATAGGAAAAATATTTACTGGTAAGAACATTTATATCCATTACTAGTAAACAAAAAAAAGCGTTTTTTTTTGTTTGTTTTTGTTTACTAATGGATATAAATGTTCTTACAAGTAAATATTTTTCCCATAAAGACGGAAGTTTGTTCGAGACAAAATTTGTCTGGGAGTCAGAAAAAAAGTTTTATTCACGTCTCACTGCAAAGCTGCACGACAGCTATTGGCGACGGACCTCATAATTTTGTACCATGGTCAAGTAACAAGGACGACACCTGAGCAGGCACTCCCTCTCTCTCCTAACTATGTTTGATCCTCCTTTTCAGTTAAAAGAATATAAATTCACGTTATTTCGCATGTAGAATTTTAATATTATTTAGGTTTTTTTATTTGGTTTTTTTAGGTATATATATATAATTTCGCGAAATTACTTTATAAACATTCTAAATAATGCGGAGACGACTAAAATTCTGATTCTTTCTCTAGAAAAAATGTATAATTTGATTTGATAAAGTGTTGCATCAAAGTTGCACGGGCGATTAGTGATGGAGTGCATTTCTTCCAAACATATTAGATGACGGTCATATCACAACTTCTATACTGAATCATGTGATTATTTTTAAGACCTAACTGATAAAATATACAACAGCAGTTATTATTCCACACTTTTGGATGATACGTCTCTTGAGAAACAGGCATGAGATTATTGCTAATGTTTTGAACGCATTAATTTTCGTTCTTTTTGTCTTACTGTTTCATAAAAATAGTATGAACACATTTTTTATGAACATAATGTCACTTTAATTTTTTTTTAAAAATCATGAGAAAACAATAACGGTTACATGATAAATACAATCACGTGTTCTCCGTTTATTCAAAACAAACTGCCATTAGTCTTGTACTTGCTGTTCTACTTTTTAAAATTTCAAATTAGATAGTTGGATAAAGATATTTAAGTTAAAATTCTTCAAAAGGTTTTTCAAAATTAAAAAAAAATTATACTATGTGTTTTTAAATCGCGTACATTTTTTTAAACCTAATAAACGGTATTACAGTTGACAAATATGTACTTTTTAAAAGAAAGTCTACGGAAAAAGCAAGCATTGGCTACAGCGAAGCGCATGAACTGGTTATCTTGTGACTATGACGTCCATGAATTTATGAACTGATTGACTGGAAACACGTGTTGTCATTATCATGCGACTGTGACGTCACACAAATTTAGCCCATTAACTATCATTAATCTTTGATCAAAATCGCAAGCTTTTTAACTTGTTCACTCGACATTGAGTTTTCCCAGAAATATTTCGCACAGTCACCCTTTTCCTCTTTACTTATTATTCCTTTTATGTTCTCACTACAATGTATATACATTCCATGGGATATCTGAAACAGGTTTCCAGCACTTTACAACAGAAAACTTGCGTCGTCTGATTCTATACGAGATATTGCGAAATATCAGACTAACTGATAGTTATTGAAAATATTTAAAAACAGGTTTGATCGATGCGGTATATACGCTTTCAGAATAGTTGAAACATGATTTAAAGTTAAATACCATGCGACCAAAGTTATATATATTTAATTTTGAAGATAATATACATCTTCCGAATTTTCGATGTGTCTCTTTTTATTAATCACTTTATTACAGATGTTTATAAATAGTGGATCAACATTACATTTCAATGCACCCTCTCCTGAATAGTATGGTCTTCCATGTGAATATCATGGAATCATGACTATTGGCAACGGACATCGTAATTTCTGACCTCGGTCAAGTGACGAGGGTGACACCTGATCTGTCAACCCACCCTCTCCAAACCACCATGCCTCAACGGGTGGATTTTCATTCACTACAGATTAAACGTGAATTAGCTTCTCTACACAGAGGGTGTAGAGAGACACTGGCGCTCATGATAAGCCGGCCATAAACTCGTGACCATGAGCACTAGGCCAATACGGTCACTGGTTTTCGATGGAATAGACCTAAACACACCAACTAAGCTCATACCCTAACGAAAGGGCAAATTTCATGCTATAGAAATAGAACTGATGTATAGAGTCAGTAGCGCACACAGAAATTTTTCAAGAGGGGGGGGGTCCGGGGTCGAAAGTTCACCATTCTTGTACCATGCTCCTTTTGATTTTGTCGATTTTGGGGAACAAAACACAGTAAAAAACTAATTTTTGAATAAATAATTAGCATTAATTAATAAAATTAATCATTAATAACAAGTAATTAATTAAATTTTACCTACTATATACTTAGAATTATAATCAATCGGAAAAAATCAAGGGCTTTGGGGGGAGGACCCCCCCTTTGTGTGCGCCACTGTAGAGAGTATTTTTAACAGATTATTACTAAAATATACTTTATTGTAATTCGTAATAACTAAATATCGAAAGATTTCTAATGGTTCCCTTTTTTTTCCCGTTCAAAATTTAAATTTACATAAGGCTTTAATGTGCACCATTCTTGATTTATTTCAGAGAGAAAATTTTCATTATTATACCAAACTTAATTATTCATAATCTGTGATACGCGATCCATATTAAATTTTTATTATTTAAAAATATCAACTAAAAAAATTCTTTCAGAAATTTCATACCATATTCTAAATGTTCCAACTACTATGTATGTGAATATAAAAATAATGCCCTTTTAAGAAATTTTAAAAAACAGTTCTAGTTAAAACAACAGATATGTCGTTGTGTGTGTGTGTGTGCTTGCTATCTTTAGAGATCGTACTGCATTTTATGTAAGCAGTACTAAAATCGATATTAGTGATTTGCATAAGCTTTGTATATGACAAAGGAATTATCCCCTCCCTCTTTCCTTTTTTTTTTAAATTATTTCGAAAGGTCCACTTAAGGTATCCGACTACCCTAAAGTCATGATTTTTTTCAAAAATTGACAATTTTTTTTTTTTTATGAATTTATTCTGTAGGCCATCTTATTAGCTTTATAAAAATGCCACGTTTTTGATTTTCCATTCACTTGAACAAAAACTACAAGTGCATCAGTAAAAGCAAATGCCATAACTTGACATAAGATGTCAAACTTATAATTTGCTGAAATCTTTTGTTTGTTCTGTATAACAGTGGAAGTGTTTTAACCTTCAAATTTATCAATCACTGTTTTATTACAAAACTTACAAATCGTTATGTGAATATAATCACTGGTTTTGTACATCATTTCATATAATAACTAAGATAAAGCGCTCTAGTTTTTGTAAAAATTAAAATATCTCTTATCCTGAAGGTCATTTCAAAAAGGAATAGCAAAGTAATACATCAAAATTAAAAAATGGTTCATTTACTATTTGTACTGCGCGGGCCCCGTCCATTTTACCTATTTTTCCCATTTCAATAGTAATAATTTATTTTTCTCTTCTTAATTTTATCCTTTATTTTTCTTAAAATTTACTATAAACAAATCTAAAAACCACAAAAAACCTCCATATCTCCAATTTTTTTTTAAAATTGTCGCAAGTAGTCGGATACCTTAACAGGTCAGGAGGACCCTAGTTTAGTTTATAAAGGAGACGACAATGGGATCAAATTAGATGTGAAATTCTAACCACCCTCACTCGAGTGATACAGAAATCACCGGAAACGAAAAGGAGTTCACTCGTAAAAAGCACGTCACGTACCACTGCATTATCCGGACTGCTTCCATTCGCCCTGGTCACTATTCTTAACCCTCTTCCGATCCGTTTACCACTGGTAGGTGACCAAAGGTTACATCAAGTCACACCTCAACACCGAAATCCAGTCAACTGTACAGAGATTCAAGCTATTTTTTTCCATCCTTGGAGGAATTCCGGACGTACCACAGTTTGGGGAAGGTGGGAGGGAATAAACGTCGCAGACGACATCAAACGGCCAATTATATGAATCATGATATCTTACTTCCGACTGACCTCACCCACGTGACCGCAAAGACATTCCCAAGAGGAAAAAATAAAAAGGAACTTTTTTTATAAGTATTTTTGCCCGAATGGCGTAATGTTAGATTTCCTTGGGGAGTCACCGTAGACGAGCGAATGCAGGGGAAGGACAAACATCCTTTAAAAATAAAAACTTAAGACATGAAAGCGCATGTCTGAAAGCAAGAATTATTAAATTGAGCCCGAAAAAAGTGGGATAAAGATGTAAAATTTTTTGAATCTCTTAATGATTCGGTAGGACAAATGATTGCAATAAATAGCTCAAAACCGGATTGGGGGGTTTCGGTTAAATATTCATGAAATGAGTTCAACATTCCTTTACTACATCCTACTAACCAAAAAAAGGTATACCACTATGATAATTTATCACCGCATAGATTTCGATGAGAGAAGCCTGAGTAAGCATTATGCGTTTTAGTAAATAAACATAGTAACGAAAATAAAATTAAGTTTTAAATAAAATGTTAAAATTTCTTGGATGACATGGAAGAGATTACGAAAACATTTTCGTTTGTTTTAACTTGGTGAATTCCAGTTTCATTCATAAGCGTTATCATAAAAAGATTAAAAGAGCAAGTAGAAAATTTAATAATACTTTGTTTAATTTACGTTGAATTAACGTTGTACCTTTGTTATTTGGCAGTGGATTTAGTACTCCCGAGTCTAAGTTAATTGATGAGGGCGCTAATCAAGTTCAAGCTCACTTATGAAACTTTCACAGCACAGCAAAAAAATATATGCTGAAGCCCAATTCTATCGAGACGCAGCCATTATTTTAGACCAGCGATACTAAACCTGGGGCCCGCATGTGGCCCGGCGGGTTTTTTTGAGTGGCCCACTCATGACCTATTACACTAAACAATTCAGTTATTCCATTACACTAAACAAGTCAATTATTTAAGAACAATACATTAAAAATTTAGAGGGAAATTCTATCAATCAAGCAATCAAATCTACCAATTTTGCTATCAATGTCGTACGGGTACGAACTGCAAGATTTTTTTTTTTGTGTGTGTCTATTTGTAACTGTAACAGGTAGAAATAACAAATAACAGGGAAGTAGCGAAATGAACTGGAGTAGTGATTTTTTTTTGCGGGTATTAATTGAGTTTAAATTATAAGCAAATTACACTGATTACAGTCTGGAATTCAGTCAAAACTTCTATTTGCTGCCATTTTGCACTTGATAAATTAATATTTTAAATAAAAATAAGAGACTTTATCAAAATCCGATTATCAAACGGTTTGTACAACAATGGGTCTTGTGTGTGGGGGTGGAAGGAAACTGAAACTGTTTCACAACACAGTAAAAAATACATAAAACCAGAAATTTTTTTTTATATGTGTTTGATAAAGATTCGTATAGTATTAAAAGGCAAAAAAAAAAAAAAAAAAAAAAAAAAAAAAAACCCCACGTAAAATATCTGTTATATGAATGTGGCGCAAAGGGAAAAAAGGTTGATTACCACTGGCGTAACTAGTTCTGAGTGGGCCCCGTATCAAAACTCCTTCGGAACACTTTTTTTTAAACGAAAGCCTTCTTAGTGGTACTGTATTTACACATGTTGGAGCCCCGTATCATTGAAACGGCTGATACGGCGGTAGCTACGCCCCTGTTGAGAGTACCCCTGTTTTAGACCAAGGGTAGCCAATTGTTTGAGCTCGAGAGCCACACTGTGCAGTGAGTGGATATGAACGTCGCACTGTTCAGCTACTCGAGGACTTTTGGCGATGGAACTCGTAATTTTGAAATATGTGAAGTGACGAGGACGACACCTGAGGAGGAACTCCCTCTCCCAGTGGCGTAACGGAGATGATTAGCCCCCCAGCAAAATCAGGGCTTTGGGCACCAAGCCGGATCGAACAAAGGGTATATACTTAGCGTCAGTTAGGATTTGGGCCCCCTAGCCTAAAATTCAGCTTCAGGTTATAAAAGTCCTAATAACGTTTCTGCGGGTGAGTGAGTGAATCTTTACGTTGCACCAGTAGCGCACACAAAAATTTTTCAAGGGGGTGGGTAGGGTCGGAAGTCCATCATTTTGGTATCACCACCCAACATAATCTTTTGATTTTTGGGAACAAAAAGAATAAAAAATTGAATAATTAACATAGATTAATAAAATTAATTATTAACAACAAATACATAATTAAGTTTTGCGTAATATATACATAGGATTATAACCAATCGAAAAAAAATTCAAGGGCTAGGGGGGATCCGTAGCCCTGGACTCCCCCCCTTGTGTGCGCCACTGCGTTGCACTGTCACAAGGGCTTTTGGCGACGGACCTCGTAATTTTGAACCAGTCAAGTGACGAAGACGAACTTGAGCTGGCACATAGCCGTCTTCTAACTTCCACACCACACTAATGGGAGGTTCACGACAAATTCAACGTGCATTACTCCCCTACATGGCGAGTCTTCAGCGGTACTAGGCTCGAACTCATGACACGCCGGCCACGAGTTTGTTACCTTGACCACAAGGCTACCGCGGCTACACGTTTCTGCGGGAAACAATCAGTTTGAATCAATATTGGTCGGGGTAGAAAGCAATTTTAGGACTCCAAAACTCGTGAATTGTAAAATTATGCAAAATGCACCAGTTCGAAACTTTTGTGAGAAAGAAAACAATACACAAAAAGGAAAAAAAAAATAATACTATTTGTGCGGACGACAGGACGATAAAGAAGGTGCTTTCCTAATGAGCTGCAGTGGGAAATTGCTCACAGATTGCGTGATCGATACCAGAGAGAAGAAAACTTATCAGTCATCCCAACCCCAAACCACGAAGCTTTTCTCCATTTATCATCCTCAAAATGCTTCAACACCGACTAAAATCCTGCCCGATTCGGATTACTCCACATTTGACAAGATTTTACTGACAGAATATTCGGGAGGGGAAAAAGCATTCCAACTCTTCGCTTGAATGTACCGAAAGCAGTTACTCATAAACAAGGAAGTAATACGAATATTTATTGGAGGCTCAATCAAAATGAGTTCGAATTAACGACAACATTCATTTTCGTGTAATCAAGTCATTGCTCTCCGTTACTGCAATTCTGCAGGAACGGAAATCGATGTTTCCATATTTGCTACATTTCAATCCAATACCTATTCCCCTTTTATTAAACATTTGATTTGGTTCTTGAATTCATATTCCATTGATGTGACTTTGTACTTGACACAATCTGTGTTCAATTTTCAAGGAAACATAGGTAGTGCCTAGAGCACATAAGGACAGATTTGATTCATTCAATCATAAGTAAAATCTATTATCAGTTAAAATGTATTTTAATTTATGATTTTAAATACAGTGAAATACGTTTAACGCGAAAACGCTCATGATGTAATATCGGTTAATACGGAATACACCAGTCCCGACAAACTACTATGTATTATCATGCATTTTTTCTCTAAACACGAAATGAAAATCACAAAACACGAAAAGATCTCTCTTCTGAGAAAGAACAAAATACGGAAAATGCCAGCCGCGCAAGCGAGATTTAAGAGGTGTGTGAAATGCATGCGGGGTGACTTCACATGTTTCGTAGAAAGGAGGATAACTTGGCTATGAAATACCCTCGGAATAGCCTGTGACACGAGCCAGTTTTGTTTATCCACGCTACTTTAACCCTTCACCCCCTACAACTGTCAAACAAAAACATCTCACCTCTCCTCAGCTGGGTTTGGAATTTGGTGGCGAGTACATCGCAGTGCGAGTAAAAAATCAGTTAGTTTGGTTCGCATCTCCCCCACCCCTCTATTTTAGAAGAATTTTTTTTACCAGCACAAAGGCAAAGAACTTAGGGTGGGATGCTCCCCCCTTGGGAGAACATCCCTCGGAGTGTCAGCGTGAGCTAGAGGTGTAGGATTAACGAAAGAACTAGAAGGTATCATCTCAATATGACTTTATTAAGATATTCAACTAAAACCTTTAACAAATTAAATTATAATAATTTATGTGAGAATCTACGATGACGCAACACACAATATATATTTATAGATAATAAGACTTAATCTAATTCGGACCACTATCAATAACTGAACCGCCTAAACTCGATTCCAATTCAAACACTGATTATAATATTCAATAGTCAATCCTACCTTATTGCAGCTTGAAGAATCTATCAATCTTGTCCTATGCTTAATCCTGTCTTTATTTGCATGCACTGGTGTGCAACTTGACTTCCATGTATTCGATCACTTATAACTTCTAATCACCGTCACGTAAAGCTTATTCAGACTTGAACCACGAACTATATTAACTTTTCTCTACTTGCCATCAACTGCCACAAACTACCATCAATTGCCATACCTTGCCGTTTCGTTTACTCTAAGTTCCGATATTTAAAAGCTTGTTCATTTGCATCTTTCATTCACACTTTACTTCTTAGATTTGGTTGGAAAAGAGTTGCCATTAATTTTGGCCCAAAGAACCCAAAGGACATGTTAAAGAAAAGACGCGTGAGCCCGTCACAAGGGGGAGATCACTGCTATTTTGCTTAAAATGAAGATGGCGCTTCTTAAGGCTGTCGATCAACAGCAAAAGATAAAAACGGAAATCGGTTAAGATTTTGGTATTGCAAAATTTTGTACAAAGTTTCGTCAAGTTCTTGTGAATGCTTTTGTTTAATTGATTTTTAGTAAATACATGTATATATACATATCAATGTAAATAAAATGTACTCTATAATAAACTTAATTTTGTTGAATGTACGAAGGGTTTTTTTTTTTTCAATATCGTTTAACTCTAAATTCTTTTAACACGAAAAAATATTTCAGTGCCCCCAGTTTCGTGTTAAGTGATTTCACAGTAATGTAAACAAAGACATTTTGATCCTGAAATACTTTATCAGATAAGCTATTTTACTAGGTTATGAGGGTAAATGCTCAGTAGTTTAATGTTCACTTCCATCGAGTGAGTGAGTATTTAATAACGTCCTACTATAAAGCAACGCGAGGGCTATTGGCGGAATGCACAAAATAACCAAGCTCACCCGAAGAGGGTTTAGAGCTACAAACCGATGGGGACGATCCTCGCACATTTGAACCATGGTCAAGTGATGAGATCGTCACCTCAGATGGCACTCGCCTCTACAAACTTCCACACCGCGAGGATGGGAGGACATTGAACCTAGACAGATTTAAGGTATCCGAATACGTTCGGAACCGTGATTTTTCAAAAGCTAATAAATGGATAATTTTCATGATATTTAGTGTCACTTGGATTAGAATATATGCACAAAATTGTTTTAAGGACATTTTGACAAAAAAAATTTTTTTTATTTGAATACAATATTTTGGTAAAAAATTAACTTAGAATAATGTTTTATCCAAATGTTCTCCTTTTGTGAAAAATGCTTCTTTTAGAATAATATTTTGCCTGTGTATAGCTCAGACCTCTGTTCAGAGGCTCAACTAGAATTTTTGAAATATATAACTTAGAAGTGGGTTTATTCATATTTTACGACAACAGAGGGGAGCAATTTTAAGAAAAAAACGCCAATAATTATTTCAATTGGTGGTAACTCTGAAAATGATGTGAAGTTTTCAAAAATCGTAGTTGAACCTCTGTAGAGAGGTCTGAGCTATATACAGGCAAAATATTATTATAATAGAAGCATTTTTCCCAAAAGGAGAACATTTTGAAAAAAAATTATTCTAAGTTAATTTTTAGCCAAAATATTGCATTTAAATAATTTTTTTGTGTCAAAAAATGTCCTTAAAACAATTGTATACATGTATTCTAATTTAAGTGACACTAAATATCCTGAAAATTATCTATTTATGCGCTTTTTTAAAATCACGGTTCCGAACGTAGTCGGATACCTTAATACGTATTAGCCCTTCTACATGGCGAGTCTTCAGTGGCACCAAGTCTCGAACTCGTGTCATGGCTACTCACTTCCACTGAAAATCATAATCTAGATTGACCAATACTGCCCCATATTTATGAATCAGGGATTATAAGAGCTAATGGAACAGAGCTTCAAAGTACCACTAAAGACTCGCCACGAAAAGGGGCTGAAGCATATTAAATCTGTGGAAACTCGAAGTTCTCCCGTTGGCGTGGTTTGAAAATTGGTGTGTGGGGAAAGCAGATCAAGTGTCGCCATCGTCACTTGACTGTGGTTCAAAATGACAAGATACGAGGTGTGTTACTTCAGAGTGCGTGACGTAAATTAAAATCAAATAAAGTACTGGGCTTTGAAGTTATGAGAGTGGCTATTAATTCTAGTGATATATTTGGCTTTTCGCAAAATTAAGTTGTCTCAAGACAGTAAAAGTTTTTATTGTTAGAAGATTAACAGTATATTTCGCGAGTAGCTTTAGTGCCACGTCGATTCGAAAACTAAATTCCAGCTATTTAAGGTTGAATTGGGTTTTAAATTGATGCACAACTGAGAAGTATTAGCGGTAATCATCCGTATAATTACAACAAATGTAACAAAAAGCTTAAAAAACACTAAAAAAAATTATTTGAGAATAACACTAGTAAAAAATGTAAAACCTTTCACCGTGTTTTAACTTTTATGCAAGCATGTATGAAGCAACACCAACGTTAAAGCAATGAAATCTATATTTGAATATCATACTGAAAATGCCAAACGACTGCATTGCGTTAATTGAGTTCCTCAGAAGCCAATGCGGTAAGTCCATTTTTTGATATTTTCTGATTCTTGTAAATTTTGATAAATAACCGCATTGGCTTCTGAGCGACTGAATTGATTTGATTGCTTAATAACGTAGCACTCTAAAGCAAAATCGGAGGTAGGGTTGTGACAGACAACTGAGCAGGCACTCCACATACAAACTTCCACACTACTCCAATGCGAAGATTTTGAGCTTCGACAGCTTTAATGTGCATCAGTTTCTTAACACGGCGGGTTTTGCGGGAGCATCGGACTCGAGCCCCTGCCACGCAATGACCATAAGCTATCACGAATGTTGAGGAAGAGTAGAAAAGAACCTTCCTCTTTTGTATTGTGGCGGTGTGATAACTATATGAACGCACTGGCGCAACCAAAACCGTCAAACATTGACGCAATTAAAACCATCGCACAAATGACGCAATTCTCAAGCCGTCTCACACAAATGACGCAACTGCTTACATGCTCGCCACGAATATGGTATCGTTCGTTTACCTATTCGCCGAAACACTGGCAGGGGAGTATGTGGCGATGTGATATATATATGAACTAGTACCAACATCACGCGAAGACTGTCGTCTTGGCGTGATCGGTAAAAGTACTCGCATTCGTTCGGAACGGAAGGTACCAAGAACGAACCTTCCTTCCTTCCTTCTGTATGAAAAGTTATCGGCTGGGTGGCATAGTCGGTTTGTCGCTGGCCTTGTACGCTTGAGGTTGCGGGTTCGATCTCGGCTCAAGTCGGTGGATTTTTATGATGCAGAAAATCGACAGCGTTCGTATTGTACGATTATTCGGCAAATAAAAGATCCCTAGAGTGCCTGTTTGGCTTGAGTGCTTTAGGCAAAAGTAAATTCTTAAGTCCGGTTTCGCATTGCCGGAGCTCAGGTGCCTCCCTCTGGGGAAGGAAACCGGGCGTCAAAATTACTTGCGGCGATTGGTATTCCACTTATATGGTGAAACACTAAAAAGAGATACCAGCTTCCGGCGAATGTACTCGGTCTGCAATGGTAAAACATCAATTCGCAGCCCCATTAGAAATTTAAAAAAAAATTTCGAATGAAAAGCACGAACATAAAAATTCCCAATATGTGCATGGAAATAAATAAAATTGCACTTATCACAAATTAAACAAACAGTAAACTATTTTTCTAAGCACATCGAACAGTGTAATATAACGTATGGTTGTACGTAATTTGGAAAAAAAATTAGAAATGCTTTTATAATTCAAGTTTTACTTACAAAAATACTTTCCAATCTCAACAAAACACTTTCTAATGAGAGGGGGCGGGAGGGGAATCTTTCCCAAAATATTTATTTCACATAAAAATAATTCAAAAATACTTTTTCTGAAGTATATTATACTTACATTAATAATCTTCCTATCTATTTGTATTGAATAAAACTGTTTTTTCATCTGAAAATTTGGTTAATATCGAGATTTCCAAGTCTTTCTTTAAATAACAAACTTTTAATTACGCAAACTTGTGGGGAAGCGGTAGGGAAAACATTGTTTTTTGGAGAATTTATACACCACACACACACACACACAATTGTTCTCTCAAAATAACTTAGTCTAGTATCTTGTTTATTAGTCCTATACAAACACAAGAAGTATTTCAGTTGCAGATAGGAGTGCTTATATTTGGAGAAAATTATAATTAAAAAAAGAATTATATTTGAAATAATCGAGAGGGGAACCTTTCTCTCCTAAAACTAGAAATTTATAGCGAAGAAAATTAATAAATTTCCACTTGTAAAACCTATAGTAATATTAAGATTTAAAATACATCACACTTAAATAAAAAAAAAATTCTTTCGCAGAGTCGGCAAAGAACCATCTTTATTTTTTATTAAAACAAAAGTTAAACTATATGATTTTTTTAAATGCCACAATTTAAAGAGATTGACGTGATTCACAAACGAAAGAAAAATCATCCAGCTTAATTGTTGTTCCAAATGCCACCTGTCTGACGGCGTCGGATCGATGCCCACGAAATTCACCGCGGCAAAGGGGCTAGATGTACGCCTGTCGTTGGCCGTAGCCTTGAGCAGCATACAGGTGACAGAACGATTTAGCTCGGTCCCACCCCAATGTCGAGGGAGAACACCCTGAAGGCAGTCAGGGGCCTCCCACCAACCTAACGAGGTGACTTGCGGCTCGATGGTATCCCATGCTGCAAAGGCACTATGCATTTACAAACATCCATGCCTTCTTCGAGATTTAAACCAAGGTCCTACGGTACAGCAGTCCACTGACCACTATACCGGATGGGCGGCCGAGAGCTTAAAGTAAAATAAATAAACGGCATCTAACACAAATTGTATTTTCAAGATACTTGAATAAAATTTAAATGAAAGCATCATCAATCAGTTTTTCTAGAGAAGAAAGAGTATGATTTATTTTATTCAATCATTGCGGTGTTATTTTTAAAAAACCCGGCAAGATTAAAATACGTAACTGAAATATTAACGATGGAAGATTTGTGGGTAGGGCGTTTTCAATCATCGTGAAATATGGGGCAGTGTTAAAAATATCTCAGAACGTCGATGATAAAAATCTAAAGAATTTTCAACTGAAAAAAAAATTTCAAAGCATTTTCAATGTCAATAGAAATTTGTGTTGGCAAAAAACGGCTTTATATTTCCTTTCTCTATTATTTTTTAAATCACATGATACTGTGTGTACATTCTGCAGACAAACAATATAACAAGCATTAAAATATTTGATCTAAATCAAACTTTTATTACAGTGGCTTAGAATGCGATAACGCACAGCAGGGGTGACAAACTCGTGGCCCGCGGACCGCATGCGGCCCACAACGAACATTTTTGCGGCCCGGTCAGTATATCGGCACACAATAATATATAATATAATATTAAAATTTCTCTCGAAATAGGAAAGATAGCAGCAGAGAAGAAATGTCAAGTGCCAGGACGTAAGCATTCAATTTTTCTTGTTCTTTTTATTTATGTTGAAATATTATGTTTAATTCAAAATAAACTAACGTTTCTATAAATATTGATTTCTTTGCGGCCCACCGAAAGTTAAACCTTGATTGGTTGGCCCAAATTAACCTATAAGTTTGACACTCTTGACGTACAGGAAGAATTTAGAGCTGATAACTAATATGCAACAATATACTGTAAAAACAAGGAAACGACGAGTTTTCTTTCATGGATAGAGAATTAAAAAAAAATTTTCAAAGTTAAATCATAAATCAAAGGGGTAATTTTCTCGCCAAAATTAAGCATTAAATTTACATTCTAAACAAAAAAAAAAATTATCAAAGCAGTGTGGTAACGACTTGGAGAATCACATTTCCATAAACGTTAATGTGGCGAAAAATAACATTTAAGACATTGTAAATTAAACGTAAAGGAATAGATGGCGCTGCAAGTCTTCTCAGAGAGGGAGTGAGCATTAACGTTACACTATTCAGCTACTCGACAGCTTTTGGCTACGGATCTCGTAATTTTTAACTATGGTGAAGTGACGAGGACGAGACATGAACTTGTACCTCTCCCCCCTAACTTCCACACCAATGGGAAGACGCATGAGCTTCGACAGATTTAACGTGCATCGCCCTTCCCCCCAACAGGGCGGGTCTTCAGCTGTACTATGCTCGAACTTCAAGTCAACTCAGATTTGTACTTCAGCTATTAGCCTGAAGAATCAGTCATATAATGTTCCTTGTAGTGTGCGTATATGTCCTTTGTGACGTTCAAGAAAATAAAAATGTGTAAGAAGGTGGAATCATTGGAATAAGATTACAAATATTGAATGGATATAATTACCATAGCTGATCCAATGGAATTAAGGAAAAGAATTCGGGAAATATAAGACTGTTCTGCCCTGATATTAAATAGACCATACAAACTCGTTATACACTTTTGGCATAAATTAATCTTGTCACACCGTATAACATATGTATATTCAGAGTGTTGCTGAATTCAAATGACAAATTCATAGGGGCGATAGTTTGAGGCATGGGGACGACAAATCACCATAGAACATGGGGTCGCAAACCACGTTTAGTCGGAAATATTTGAGAAAACAATTTTGAAGGATGTGATGTCGAGTGGAATGAAAAGAGGCATTTATTAGACGTAAGGAATGTCTACACACAATACGAGTGATGCAACACAGCACGATGTCAGAAATGCAACGATATGCAATTGCCACAGGAACTGCTCGAAGTTGCGGTCGCGTAGGTCATAGCACAGGCGATACTGACAGGATGAAGGATTGACCAACGCGTTCAAACAAATTCCGTGTGCTGGCGATGTCATCTGAGGATCAGTGAGGCGAGATCCTCCACTGTAACCACCAACGTCTCATACACAAACGACTTCAGAGGGCCCCAGGAAAAGAAATCCAAGGGATTGATGCCTACGGAGCGTGAAAATCAAGCAACAGGCTGGCCGTGTCCAATCCACCTTTCAGGATATGTAGCATGGAGGTGGTTAGCACCGCAATTTAAAAATGTGCTGGTGCACCATCATGTATGAACCACACGTTCTAGTACACAACTTCTGCAGCAATTTCTGGAGGAAATGCTGTACGAAAACAAAGTATTTAACGCCATTGGCACGTTCGAGCCGTATATGTAACCGTATTCATTTGGCCATCCCCTCGCCTGGCTCATCATTCTCCCGACAGCTACTATTACCTCTATTTTCAACGACCAAACATGGTTTGCCACCCCATGTTCTATAGCGATTTATCGTCACCATAGTGCCTAATATCAACCCTCTGAACATATCGGTCGAAATCGGAAAAACCCTCTAGTATGTGTTTTATTAAATTTACATTTTTAAAAATTAGAAATATTCAAAAAATCTGAGGGTTTTTAAGTCGTTTGTAAAATATGTACTTTAGATTAAGGTAAATGAGAGCTTATAGAAGAAAAAAAATGGACCGATTCAGATAGAAAAGTGTACATAAAAATATGTTGCTTGTATGTTGACGGTCAAGTCAAAATGATAAGCTGATGATATTCAGCAAAATGATATTCAGTTTAGATATTCGTCTTGCTTTGTAAATATTTTGCAAAAACAGTCGACTTTTAGTTAGTGCAACCAATAAACAAACGAAAAGCATCAGCTTCGGAGAAAAAATGACAGATTATCGAAAAACCAAAAAGGACATTTCAACAAGTTAAAACTTCTTACTTATCAATACTCGCTTTATCAACCATGCACTCTCTGCAGCTTTTTAATAATAGTTTCCAAGAATTAAAGGGTACTTCATTTCAAACCAGTTCGATGATCTTTCGATCAACGATAAAAAAATGAATTTAGTTTATTTCGACTTCGTAATCTGCCTAGTCCTTGATTATGTCTAAATATTGCAAAGCGCCTTTTTCTTAAAAATCAAGTCCTTGATTTTATGTTACATTTTTCATTCATTCCAACAATTGCTTCTTGCTTTACCATAAAAATCCATACCTAAAAGGATGCCAAAATGTAATTAAAAATTAAAATCTGATGGCTAAATGCACAATACTGGAATAACCATGATTTTCTATGACAAACCAAGATAAATTATTTAAGAAAATAAAGTAATGGAGCGTTAGATAATCCTCCTTAAAACTCTCTCTTGCAAAGGATATAGTAATACATTAATATGGCAGTTTTGAACAATGAAAGAAATAATAAAGTAATAAATGTGCGATACTTTGCAGCAATAAAACGAAATATTATGTACCATAATCTATATTATAAATAAGATTAACTTTGGTTATATAGGTGGAGTAGAGCAAAGATGGAAAGGTCTGGATGCTCGAAATTTAGAACGATGAAACTATAGGGCAGCACCTCAAAATTAATGAAATGTCACGGTATTATTTAACCGGGTTTTTCTTTGGGAGGAGGACGCAGAAAACATTTAATGTTCGATTTCTTTTGATCATTCCATTCAGAAACTTAGCATAACAAACGGCATGGTATACAGAACGAAAATTTAAACTATTTTTTTTAAAAAAACAGAAAAGGGATATTAATTCGAAGATAATATTTACATTTTTAACTAAGAAATCAGTGTTTTCGGTCTTTTCGCTCTACTCCCCCACCTTTGTTATACACCATCGATCGATATAGTCAAAACTTATACATTAATTTACAAATAATACACTCCCAACCAAAAAAATGCAGCATCATGAAAGAAGTATCCAATCCGCATGAAATTTTCATCATACATAAACCGCAATGGACTATGCAAATTATTAACATTTAAGTGCAGAAGTCCATCATGGACATCTATAACACCCCCAACAAGCATGATATAAAAGTAGAACAGAAAGCCATTTTAAAGTATTGGAATTGTTTTTTTTGCTGCGTGAGCGGCTTTAGTATCCCTACAAAAAGAGCACAAGCGTCATTCGAATACAATTCTGAGACCCAACGGAAAAAATTGTTGCATAAAGAGAAAACGGATTATCCCATGGAGAGTAATCCGTGATTGTATCGGACAAAACCAAGCAATACAGATTCCGGTCTGTAATGATGGATGCTGAAGGAAACGATTGATTAAAGATTCCAACCTCACTACAGCACTATATGTGATGACAAGTATTTGTGCGCGTGGCAATGATGCATCGTTCTGCCATATCAGGAACCATATAACAAATATAGTTTGTTGCACGACAATCGGTGTCCGCAAGCCCCATTCGACATCTTTGCAGCACGGTGAATTGCAAGAAAGGCATCCATTGTCACGATTACCTTCGACTCAAAACTACAAGTGTTTGTGGATGAAATGGTGCATTTGAATGGCGGGTATGGTCAAGCGAATGGCCCAATGCTGTCTTTACAGACGAATCACGTTTCTGCCTACAACCCCACCACTGTCGGGTTAGTGCATGGAAACACTTCAGAGTGATATTGCTTAACTACTGTCTTATGCATTGCCATACTGGCCTTGCACATGGTATTGTTAGGGTTGGATTTCCCACACTTCTCTCGTACGCAATGACGGTAGAGTGATCACACAACGTTATATCTATGAGGCTTTGGGACCTTCCCTTAGCTTCAGAGCTTACATACAGCCACATTACAACAGGACAGTATGCAACCATACGTAGCACACAACGCTCAATACTTTTTTACCTACCAAATTGCATTGGCCTCTTTTTCTCCCGATCTGTCGCATATCGAACACGAATGGCCCTGCATACACCACTAATTGCTACACCAGATCAATTTTGTCATAGGTTGGCATATCCCAACAAGAAAAACAAAGCTCCTTTCATTCAACACCGAGGCGTGTAGCAGTGGCTATTACCAGTTGTGATAGAAACATAAAATACAGATCCATCGTCTTCCTCGTCTGCAGAGAGTCGTGGGGTTTTTTTTATAATCATTTTACCTTTATATAGTGTGTTATCTCTAAAAAATTTGACTTTGCTATTCCTTGTCCTTGATGCTGCATTTTGAATGGCCAGCAGTGTAAATAATCAATTGGAATAGATGAAGTTCAATTGAAAAATTAACGGATTTGCAATACGCGAGTAACGAGTTCGGACCTCGCAGAATATAAAAAGATTGTCATGCTTTTTAATGGGAATAGACACGTGTTAAAATAAGTGGATGCTTGAGAATGTACTCTCATTCGTGTAACGGGGAAACCAAAAAAGTGAAACTGTTCAAATGTATTTTAAATATTGCTAATAAATTTTAAAAGAATAAAGGCATAGAAAACACCACTTGTAATGGTAGTTAAGATTTCTTTCAATGTCTTCACCTATGATATGATTTAAAATATGCAAGTTTTCACAATGTACTTATATGTAGAAAAATGTCCATTATCTGTCAATCTGATAGTTAATCTTCCAAGAGATTGTGTACCACCTAACATGCTGCAAGCATTCAAGCGTAATATATATAGCTTTTTATTTTTAAAAGCGCCATTGTAACTAACAATGGTTCTGTTCTTGAATTAATCATTTCTAGAATTGTCGGGATCTCCCTGTCATTTAATATCATAATAAATTTTAAATTTTACTTTTAAGCATTAGATGTATTTGAATATACGAAATAATGTTTCGTTCCACGTTTTTCGTGAGACAAGGTTGAAAAGAAGTTTTGACAAAACAAAACTTCCGTGTTCTAACATTACATGGTACGGTTTCTGAATATACGCATCGAGGAAAACAATGCGCATAAACACGTTTGTGAATTCTGTCCTTTAAAAAGAAAATTGCATACAACGACTATGTTACACACAATAATGAAAAAAAAATATTCAACTTTTCAAAAATTTCCTTTAAAGTTTTAAATTTTTTTAGCGTAATGAAAAAGGTTAAAATTAAAATAAAATATGTTTTTATCAGATCGGTTTTTTTAATGTTTATATATATATATATATATATATATATATATATATATATATATATATATATATATATATATATATATATATATATATATATGCTTTCCCCCCATACAGTTTTTTTCCTAACTTATATATATTTACATGTTTAATCAAACGTTCAGAAAAAAGCAATCGTTTCAATAGCTCTATCTGTTAATTTTTTCTTTCATTTATTACTTTATGAAATTTGATTTTAATAAATATGTATATGTTTTTTAAAAGGATTATTTCTATTATATTTAATTACTAAATGAATTCTTTGTTAATTAAAAAGTACATCGTCCATTATTTTGGATCAAAATACATTTTAGAGACATTTTTAAGCTAACTATATATGTAACGATTTATTGATTCATGAAAATCTGAAATCTATTTTATTATTTTAGATTCTTAGAAACTAACTATTATTAAAAAATGATGAATGTTTTTTGTTTTACTCTTAGAGCATCCGAATCGTTTTCTTTTTATTGCTTCACATTAATAATATTTTAATTCTAACGCAATATTTTTTTTATAAGTCATACATCGAAATTTGAAACTATATCTTATCTGTGAGAAGGAGGGTAAGATAGAACAATAATTTTACACAAAAAAAAAAAACGTGTTCGGGCTTTTAGACAGGGGAAAGAGACCTGTCTTAGATCAGAAATAAAGTGGAATGGAACAAATTTCGAAAAAGGGAAATATTTTGACACAATTTTAGATATCATTCACATTGTGCGCATACAAACACACACACACAGAAATGCTGGTGTCGTGAGGAAAAGAGAAAGCCCGTGCAACGCCGAGCCAAGCAGCTAGTTGATTATTAATATTTGAAGCAATAGTTCAAGATAAGACAAATACTAACATAAGTCTAAATCAGGGGTCGGCAACTTGTGGCATGCGGTACAATTATCAGTGTCTCCCTGCACCATTTGTCAATATTTGAATGGATGGAAATTGATAAATTTGTAATAGACCTTATTTGACAAACATCTTCAGAATTATGGACATTTACAGAATTACGAAAAAATCTAAAGAAAACTCTAAAGATAATTTTACAGCCATTTTGTAAATTATTAAATGTCAATGCTGGCGAAATTTCATTGTTTGAAGTAAGAAAATTGCATGTACTCTGCTTTGCGCTTTTGGTTCTACATATCTAAGTTAAAAATCTTTCCTCATGTGGAAAATATTTCCGAGTCCGCAAAGAAATCGTTTAACAACTGAATAATTAAAATTGCATCAAATGGAAAGTCACAAATTACACACCTGATTTTGTGATATAAAAGCAGGGCGGTGCAAGCATTAGGTTCGCATTAAAAATTATATTTATTTTTTCATTTAACTGATATGGGAAATACTTATAAAGAGTGTTTTTTTTTCAGGTATAGAAGTTTAAGTTGACATTACTTTCCAAGATGGCGACTGATTTAACAGCTGTCAAGTGATTTATTCTCAGTTTGGTTTGGCAATTCATCAAAACGATCATCAAGCAAGGCGTAGATTCGTCGAATGGGCCCAAAACGAGATTGCCGTTGTTCACGATTTTCATAAGCGAATTTTGTTTAGCGATGAAGCGCACTTCTGGTTGAATGGCTACGTCAACAAACAAAACTGCCGCATTTGGAGTGAAGCTAATCCACAAGTGTATGTAGAAACACCGTTACATCCAGAAAAACTGACTGTTTGGTGCGCTTTATGGGCTGGTGGAATCCTTCAAAAACGATGAAGGCCACAACGTTACAGTCAATGGTGATCGGTATAGAGCCATGATTACCAACTTTTTCATTCCTGAATTGAACAATCATGATGTCCAGGAGCTGTGGTTCCAACAAGACGGCGCAACATGTCACACAGCTCGTGCCACAATCGATTTATTGAAAGACACGTTTGGTGACCGCCTAATTTCACGTTTTGGACCTGTGAATTGGCCTCCAAGATCTTGTGATTTAACACCGCTAGACTATTTTCTGTGGGGCTATGTAAAGTCATTGGTCTATGCGGATAAGCCACAAACGCTTGACCACTTGGAAGACAACATTCGCCGTGTTATTGCCGATATACGGCCACAAATGTTGGAAAAAGTCATCGAAAATTGGACGTCCAGATTGGACTACATCCGAGCCAGCCGTGGCAGTCCTATGCCAGAAATCATATTTAAAATGTAATGCCACAAGATTATCTTTCGAATAAAAAAAAATTCATGTCAATCGAATAATACATCGTTGTTTTATTGCAATTTAAAGTTCTATACCTCTCAAAAAAACACCCTTTATTTTAAGTTGTCTGTTTCTTACTTTAATATTATTTATACATATATATATATAATCCAAAATAAAAAATCCAATATATATATATACACATATACAAATACATAAAAATAAACAGATAATAAATATATAAAAATAAACAGATAAGGAAGAAGGCACAGTAGTATAATGACAAACTCCTGGCCTTAGGAACCAGGATTACAGGTTTAAACATGTTTTGCGGCCGGTAAACATGTTATATATATATATATATACCTTTAAAATACATAATATAAGTACAATTTAAATATTTTTATATTTTTGTTGGAAAAAAATGGTTATATTTTTTTGCTGTTTATTTTTACGTAAAAAAATCTTCAAATGATGCCAAATTGATACATAATAAGCCTCTAAATCTATAATATTGACCTCTATTCTCTAACTCTACATGAATTTTGGCGGGAATGGAATTGTTTCAAAAATATCCTAATGTGTGGCCCGCTGAATCCTATTGGTAGACTGGCTAAGCACACCACAGCTAAAAGGTTGCCGACCCCTGGTCTAAATGTTTTCACAGATTAATTATACATTGAGGATCATGGTACACTGATTGGTAAAACCTCGTTTACACCTAAGACTGTTGAAATTCGGAATGCTAGCCTCGTTCATTATATTAAACGTTCATTATATTACGTTTGTAAAAGTCCTCATAAGATATACAAGTGAGTGAATATTAACGTCGCACTGTTCAGCTACTCGATGGCTTTTGGCGTCGGACCTCGTAATTTTGAACCATGGTCAAGTGACGAGGACCACACATATGTACAAAATTTAAGAGACTTGTACCAGTTTAACTTTCGTCTTAAGTACTTGACTATCATTAAAAACAAGGCCTATCACCAGCAGCTCATTCAGAACAATGTTAATAAAAAATTATCTAATTTTTCTCTTAACGACTACTTTGTTCTCATAAAGTACTATTTAGATTAAATGTTTTATCATAAGAATAGTTTTAAAATGTAATGCACAGAAATCAAATTGAACTATCAAAAACTTTTGTAATTCTTGTCACAATTAGAAAATATCACAGTTAGTCTTTCAAAGAGAACTAAAAGATAATGTTATTAGATAAACATCTGAAACCGTATGAAAATACATAAATGACTTTTTACAAATTTCATTAAAATCTAATCTTGTTCCAGAGATACTCCTCCCCTCACCCAAAAAAGAAAACAACCCCTAGGGTGCCACGAATTACTAGATTTGCTTCATGTAAACGATATAATTCGCCCACCTCTTACTTTCCGAAATATTACTTAATTGGACTGATAATTAAATACTATAAACTAGGATACGACTCGTTAGTTGCGGCCGTGTTTTTTGATTGAAAAATTAGAATTTGAATACAACTAGAAATAAAGGAAAGAATTTAGGTGTTTTTTTTTATTTCAAAGGTGTTATGAGAAGACGAATCTAAAATTTATTTGTAACAATTAACTTTTTAAATTACTCAAATGTACCATTAATATATACACACATGTAGAGAAAGAGGGAAAAAATCGATCGATTGATGGAAATATGTTACGAAAAAGTAAAGTAAAAAATATCGATGAAAAATCTCTAAATCTTGAAAATTTTAGATGATTCAATACCATGCAATTAAAATTTGGGAGCCTATAATTTCAAACCACTATAACTTAAAAAAATTCTCCGGCATGATTTTATGAAGTAAAGAAGTCCCGCGTATTAAACCTGATACGCGGAAGGAGAGAGAAACGGATCAATAACGAGAAATTTTTAAAAGTTTACTAATAGTAGATTATAAAAATTTTTTAAATAGTTTAGACAACGTAAGCTTTCTTGAAGACACAGGTAATATGAATTTGCTGTAACTAAGATGAAAACTGAGAGTTGATCCCCTCCCCTTTGACAATAATACAATAAATATTTGAAATCCCTAAATTGAAAAGATCAGTTTAAAAATTCCAATTTATTGAAATTTTACAATATAGTGAATAAATGTCAAAAATAAAAGGGTAAAAAAGAGGGTAAGACGGGGGGAACAGGGTTTAGCACCGGAACTGAACTGAAAACTGGAAAAAAAACACCGTTATTTTGGTCGGAACGAAAACCAGAAAAAAACTGTTATTTTGGTCGGAACGAAAACCAGAAATGAACCGAAAAAAAAAATATCGGTTTATTTCAGTTCGATATATTTTCAGTCATTTTGTTACTGTAACCAACTTATCAATATTTTCTAATTTAACGTCAACCATATAATTATCATTACATGTACATTGCTTCTCAATTTCCTGTTCTGATGTTCTCACTAGTACTTCTCTGTTTCGATTTCACATTAAACTACTTGTAGAAGGCAGATTTAATTTAGTTGAATGAACTAAATGATTTTTTTAAAAAAAATATTAGCTATATTTTTTGCATCTCAGCACATGCGATCATCCACGGATGTTTGTATAGATTATTTAGATAAACAAACCAGAATCATGAACCTAGTTGTGAAATGCGATTTTGATAATAGATAAAAATGACAATTCACAGCTAATATCGTACATGTTGATTAAATGTATCACAATTCACATATTGTACCAATTAAAAAGGGAATAAAATCTTATCAATTTTAAAGAATTAAACTTTTTGTTTATGATAGAATTATATTTTCAGAGCAAATAAGAATACACATAAAATTAAATTATTCATTCGGAATTGAACCGATATATTTTTAGTTGAACCTGAACGAAAAAAAATTACGATTCGAAGCCCTGAAAAAACTCTGAAGACCACGCATTTATTAAAGAAAAACTGGTAGGTTCATTAGCTTATAAAGAGTCGAAAACCTTATGATCAACTCGCGGTTTGTCAAGGGCAAATCAAGAGCAAAAAGCTGAAGTACATGATACAAAGATTGAAACAAGGAGTTCCTTATCGGGGGCTTTTCAAGGGATAAAAACTGGTCTAATTTGTGCGATGCAAGAAGAAAATTAAAGCGCAAGCTAAAGCAATGACGAATCAAACATAGCATCCGACCACTATTTGAAACTGTGGTTATAAAGAAAAACCTCAGAGTAAGATCTAGGTCACTTGAGCTCCAAATTTTACCCATTGACTTGGGTGTAGTAACAAGTAAATTTAAATTTAAAGAAACTAAAACTGAGGTGAACCTAAAAAAAAACCTCTTCTTCTGAAAAATAAAAGATTGACGACAAAAGTTAACTATTTTGAAAAAAGACATATTAAAAATTCCAATAAAATAATTTCAAAATATAAAAATCATAATTTTGAACTTAGATTAGTGCTTTTCAAACTTCCAATCTTTGCGACCCAATTTTCAATCAGAATTTTCATCGCCCTCTCCCCCATACGATAACAATGTATTGAATTCACAATAATAATACACTTCGACGCTAAAGCTACAATACGATCTTAAATATAAATTGTACAAATTATCGAGATAACTATTAAGTTTTGTATATGTGTTACTTTTTTAAATGAAAAGATATTTTAAGTAAATTACTTTCACACACACACAAATGATAATTTTTTTAAAACAAAAAATAATTTTTCCCTCCAAACTTTTAATATGTTTGCACAATTCCCTCCCAGCCAGGGTTGTCACACCCCCTAGGGGAACGTCCCACAGTTTCAGAATCGCTGACACACGATGGAACACAGATGAAACGGAAAAATAACACAGGACTAGTTCAACCTTTCCATATATTCAAATTACACTAAAGTGTTTATATGCACAGCTATAAATATACGGAATTGATTTTAAAATTCTATTATTAACAAAATTTTGACTACGCAGCTTAAAATTCAATTGTTAGCAATATTGAAAGCGATTCAAGCAATTACTAAAGGATATTCTTTCAAAACGTATTGGGAACCACAAGACAAAAAAAAATCTTTTTAATTTATTTGCTATTAACGGCGTCCCTTGAAGCTGGAGGAAAGCTATTGGCATCATATTTCATAATTGTGAACCTTGTCCAAGTGACAAGAGCCACACCTGAGCTGACGCTAAAAAAGCAAATACTTAATACGCATTTTAAAAGCAAGTTGTTTACCTCAATACATTTTTGCAACTATTTCTCGCATCAGGCCAAAGATGTGAAAGATAAAATAGACACACAAATAGTGATTATAACAAAACTTCCTGTACAAGCAGAATTCACACACATCCTTAAGATAAAACGGATTGCCATCCAATTGGGTTTATACTCGAAATGCGATTTAAGATATTTTTCAAAAGGTTTAAAAATCTCCACTAGATGGCGTTTTGCATGTGAAAACGGAGAACAAGGAAATGTTTCATACGGAATGTATAAACAATATGGGCATTTTCTGACTAGGTTCTGAGTACTGTGACAAACCACACTATAAAGAAGTAAGAAAATTTTTAACAGTAAGCCTCCTCTGAGTAAGGAGAAAAAAATTAACTTTGTGGAAACAAGGTGAGAAAAAAACACTAGTGAAGCAGTGTGTTTCGAACGATATAATGAAAGTTCATAGTGCCCACCACCACGCAACTGAAAATTTTCAAGGCAATATGGACAATGCGTTCATCAGCAGATTGAACTTTGTATTGTTTGATGCTACGCACTTGAAGAGTAATGAAATTTCTTTAGTTGACAATAAAAAAACTACCAGATAAAATAGATTATAAAGAAACCTCAGAACCACACAGAAACCAGTCGGATTTAAATCTCAGGATTCTCCCACCCCCTTCCCAGGGCTGATGGAAATTCGAAATACAACTTGGGAAACCACTGAATTATAAAAGGAAATTTACATTAAAAGATGTTCCAATACAGTTGGTTCAGAAATCGATTTCATCCCATTTTTATCAACATTGCACTTTGAAACAACACTATTGGCGACGTATATCAAAATTCTGGGCCACGGTCAAGTGATGAGGACCAGGCACGTCTTAAGACATGGGCCAACTGGGCCCAGAGTCTCGTCTTCGGTGGGGGCCATTATTCTCTCTCGACTCAGTCTTAATAAGATTATGATCCGGATAATTTTAATGGTCAAATATTATTCCAATACATGTTCTCATGTCAACTGTCATTCTCATAACTGCATGTCAACTGTCAAAAGTGGCAAGACTGTATTATTATGTAATGACGGTTGTCCATGTCAAGGGGTAATACAATAAACAATCATTCAACTCGTTTAGTTGAAATGTGGTCATCGGTCTAGACGATTTTGTAAGTCATTTATTTGTTTCAAATTACCGTTTCTACGAATATCTGACAATGTATACTAGATACTTTCTATTTTTAAAAATAACAGGTAGGACCTACTTTTGTATAGGGGCACCGGGCCTCAGAAAATTTTCTCTGGGTCCAGGGCCTCAAAAAGTCTTAAGACGCCCCTGACGATGATATCCGAGCTGACATCTCACTTCTCCATAAACTCCCACACCACGCAAACGCGATGCCTTTTTGCCTAGGCGAATTTAACATGCATCAGCCCTTCTACTCAGTGGGTTTTCAATAGCACCAGGAACTGACACGAATCCGCAACCACGACATGCCGCGGCCTAAGCACTCAGAAAAAAAAAAAAAATTGTGTATGCATGATATAATTGGAAGAAAAATTAATGCGCTAGATTTTAAATATTAAAATAAGTTGATCAATTTCTAGAGTCGAGAAAACGTCAAGCACATAAATTCACATCACCAAAAAATGTGCAAATATACATATGTAAGAATATTTACAACAAAAGGTATTTTATATAATTATAGCAATTACTTGAAACCGCAGACAAACCAAAAGTAAAAAGTGGCTGTCGTGGGTGTTCTTCCTCCTATTGAACAGAGATGCCTTTTGCAATACGAGAGAAAGAAATCTTTTTATTCCACAAGCAGAAATATTTCTTTACATAACTTATTTTCCATCCAATGCGGTCATAATTTTTTTTTAATTTCTAAATTCTATATTGTTAAAACACCGCCACAATTATAAAATAATTATTTTGGTTTCTCTTTCGACGAAATTCACTTTCAAACAGAAAAGTAGCCTAATGTGATGATCATTTTTTTCAAAGCTTTTTTAATCTTCACCCAAAAATTCAAACAGGCAGCAAATTTGTTCAAAATTCAATTCAAGGCAATATCAAAGAAACCATTTCTAAGAAATTTGTAAAATTTTAGATTTACGTCGCACTGGAATAATAAAATGCCTAATGGTGACACAGAATGACAAAAACTACATTTGAGCTAAAACTTCACTCTTCTAACTTCTATATTAAGTGAGGAATCTCGATATCTAATTCCTTGCCATGCGCAGAAACCGCCCATTCCAAGGATTTGAACGTTTCCAGCAACGAAGTTCGCGATTATACATTCGACTAACGCAGTCTAGTGAGTTAACATTGACGTTGCACTATTCAGCAACTAAAGGGCTTTTGGCGACGGACCTCGAATTTTTTAACTATAGTCAAGTGACGAGGACAACACCTGAGCTGGCACATCCCTCTCCTAACTTCCCACCACACCAACGGGAGGACATTTGAGCCTCGACAGAGTTAACGTGCATTGCTCTACACGACGGGTCTTCAGCGGCACTAGAATCGAATCCATGATACGCCGAACACGAGTCCGTTACCTTGACCACTAGGCTACCGCGGCCACTAATCGCAACTTAAGATGAACTAGTGAGTGTTGATTAACGTAGTACTCTAAACCAATGCGAAGGCTATTGGCGACGGATCTCGTAATTTTGAACCAAGGTCAAATGATGAGGATGACACCTCGACTAGCAATCCCACAACAAACTTCCAATCACACCAACGAGAAGACTTTGTACGTGCATAACCCCTCTACAAGGCGGGTCTTAAGTGGCACCAGGACTTGATCCCCCGACTCATGACCACTAACTATGCTCTACGACCATATTTCCAGATGAAAGCTGAATAAAGAAAATATTTTTAAGGTTATTTTAAATATGACAGAGGACAGGACAGATGAGGGTGGGAGACAAATTACGCGGCATATTTGGGTCAATTTTCTTATTTAAATAAAATTTTGAAATCTTGATAGAAATGGCCAAGCCCTACATTTGCAAAAATTAAAACAGCCAGCTAAAAATCAAGTAGAAAATTATGCGAGTAGTAGAAAAAGAGCTTGAAAAGAATTATTTAATGCCCCAAAGAAAATGAAACTAAAATAAATAAATCCACAAATATGTCTTACTAATGTTACTTAGAAAATCGTACATTTGGACAACATTGCTGATTAAAAAAATATTCAAAGCAAGTATTCATAATTTTTTTAATAAAAAAAATCATTTATCAAGTTCATTTATCAATATTACGCAATTATAGGGCTATACCATAATAATTACTAGAGCAGTAACCTTGTAATTGTTTCAGAATTGAAACTCATCTCTGTCTGCGTCACTTCCTTAATTTCGTTCGAACGAGAGAGAAAAAAAAATCAGATTAAATATTTTTATCATCACAATTTAAGAAGGTTTCCTAAACATACATATACATTACAAAAAAAAAAATTTATTTTTGTAAATTGTTTAAAAAGTTATAAAAGTAAGTATGAGTTTCGAAAATTTATTGATCCACCAGTAAAGAATGCCAACATAATTAGATCAGGGGTTATTACAGTGGACTCTGCTATGAGTTTTCCACATTTATACTACGGAAGAATTGTTTCAGAGTTAACAGAAAATTGTTTGATCCTCATAAATTACGCGATGTTTTCTGAATTTTTGATTACAGCTCCGTATTTGACAACGTATGTTATACACCAGGGTACGGGCAAACTTTCCCAGGGTACGGGCTAATTTTTTCAAGGTAGTGCGGTCCGCCCAATGGTGTGGATGCGAGGAGCTAAGAAAAAAGGTTTATTATAACTTGATAATAAATATGGAATATGTACTCACCTACATAACTATAACAAAAAAAAACTTTTAAGACCGCATTTAAAGCAAAATGCAAGATAATAATATCAAATGATGCATTTATTATCAAACAATTCAAAATACATTTAAAAATATAAAATTTTCATCTAAAATTAGTTCTCGTAGTTATAAGTAGATGACTTAGTCCACATACTGTTAGCCAATCTTGAATATTGCGGCACATAATTACTACCTGCTAATCTTAAGGCGGTCACCCCAAAATGTCTTGGTAGCACACCTGTCGATCGCGATCTCCTTATGCCCACCTCGGTTATACATTGTCTAGTTAAGGGTCGCAGATGGGGTCTACTTTTGGATAGGGGAAAGAAATCTTAAGAGGTCTCAGGGGTGTTAAATTTCTCAAGAGGTCTGGAAATCTAAACAATTTTCAAACAGGTATAATTTCTTTAAATTTAAGTTAAATAATTCGAATCTTTTACACATTATTTATAAAGAAATGGGGCTTCAGAAAAGTATAAAATGTTTAAAATATAATCATTATTTTAAAAATTATTAGCATATGAAAATAAGAAACTTTTCTATAAGAAATATTTATTAAGTTTTACGTCGCGCATACTATTTTCTAAAAGAGTAGGTTTAATTACTAGCTATAAGTTGATTTATAAAGACAAATGTATTTTTAATACTTTGTAGCTACTTTTATATAAATAGAATAATAACTTACATATTTTAATAAATAAAAAAAAATACATTTTTAAAAAATATTTAAAAAATTGCAATATTTTACAAATATTTTGAAATACAAAAGATATATAATACTAAAATTAGGTAGGGTTTAAAGAGTATGATGCATTGTATAATTCTATAAAGTTTTATACATTAGAGACTAATATTTTAGAAAATAGCGTGCGCAAAGCAAAAAATACTTAATATTTATTATAGAATTTTCATATGCTTATGACTTAAAATTATTATTATATTTTAAACATTTTATCTTTTTCTGAAGCCCCGTTTTACTATAAATAATGTGTAAAAGATTCGAATCATTTAATTTAAATTTAAAAGAACTATACCTGTTTGAAAATCGTTTATATTTTCACACCTCTAGAGAAATTTAACACCCCTGAGACCTCTTAAGACGTCACTGCTTATAATTTATTTCACATAAAAGTTATTACTTTACAACTTTTTACAGCCTACTTGTAGCCAAATTTTTAAATAAACACCAATTACAATCACTCTTATGTGGCGGAAAAATAATATTGTTAAAAAGTCTAAATAAGTAGTAGTTTGTCAGATGTCAATCTTAAATCCGGAAAATCGATCTTATATAAATCCTGTGAAGTATATCAAAGGAATTGGTGCTAAGTAAAGAGATTATGAATCACCAAATTCAAGTTTGAAAAACTGTTAAAACTATAAACTAATCCACGTTAGAAACCTAACAAGATCAATCAAAAGTACTCGATCCGACATGCTTTAATTCTTTTCTGTAACGGAACGAAGCAAATATGACATACGCTTCACTATACAAAGCAAAACGATAGGAAAACTCGTTGGAGAGTGTCATCGTCTGCAGTTACGAAGTCGGTGGGATCAGAATCATCTGCTAATAGCCCAGAAAACCTGAAAGAAAGTTATGGGGCGGGCGAAAAGAGAAGTGTCACGGAACTCGTTCCTATGACGCGGTTCTCACAGGTATTAAAAAGAATAAAAGCAAAAACAGGATTCCGGCTGAAACATCGTTCGAAAGTAAGGCGGATTTGGAACGGTGAGTAAAAGTAAATAGTAAGTATGAGAAAGGAACTCAGTAGAAAAATTGTGCGAGGCGCAAGTTCAGGCATGATATGAGCGCTATTTCTTTCGAGCAAAGAAAATAAAAAAAATTTCAAACGTGGTTTTTGCGAACATCAACACAGTAACACGTGTAATGATATATGTTATGCTTGCATCTAGTTTTGTTTTTAATTATAATTTTTTTACCTAACTGATGGGTCTATTAATTTTAATTTAAATAAGATTAGATTACAAAGAGCGAAAAATAAGCAGATCTTTAAATACAATATTAAATGCGACCATTTTGTCATGAATACGCGCGTTAGAAGTATTTCTCAACATTTGAGTTATTTATCAAAAATGTCCTTCTCAGGGTCATTCCATTCAGGTGTATAGGTTGTGCTTACAATGGAGCTTTATGCAATAAAATTTTAAAAAATGGATACAGTTTCAACATAAAAGTATCTCTGAATGTTCTACATTTTACTTAAAAAAAAAAAATTAGAAATCTATAATGGAAATAGAGTAATAAATTTTTAAACTGTTTCACTGAAACAAAATACACTGCTAGCCACCATAAATGCAACACCCTGAAGGAAGCATGCAAATAACATGAAATTTACAACATGCATTAGCGCGGAGGTGAGATATGCAAATGATTATAATTTCAGCGCAGACACATATCACGCGCGCCTTGGAGATTTCGACGATTTCAAGTTCGGCAATTGTGCTTTTCTTGTGGTTTTTAAAAAAACGATCAGTTATGTCTGTCTCATAGAAAACAGCGATCAGCTTTTGATTAAGTATCCGAGTTCGACAGAGGAAGGATTAGTGGCTTACCGAGATTGTGGATTATCTTTCAGGGAAATCGGAAGTCGTGTTGGACGAAACCAAGCAACTGTAATGCGGATATGTGACCGTTGGATGCAGCAGGGCACGACGGACCGACGTGGTCGATCGCATCCACCTCAGTGCAACACTTCACGTGAGGACAGGCAAATTGTGCGCATGAAGGTGACGGATCACTCAGTCACATCACGAACCATAGCACATCACATTGAGTCTGTAACGCATCATTCAGAGTCTGCGCGTACCATTCGACGCCGTTTACAGCAGAGTGGTCTGTCCGCAAGACGTCCATTGCTTGGTCTACCCTTGACGCAGAACCACAGACGTCTCCGCCGCCAATGGTGCGATGAAAGAAGGATGTGGGCGGCAAAATGGAATGAAGTTGTCTTTACTGACGAGTCACGCATCTGTCTGCAACACCACGATGGTCGGATTCGAGTCTGGAGACACCGGAGAGAGGATGCTGAACAGCTGCGTTATGCAACGCCACACTGGTCCTGCACCGGGTATTATGGTATGGGGCACTATTGAATATCACTCTCGCACTCCTCTAGTACACATTGCCGCTACTTTAAACAGCCAGCGCTACATTTCCGAGGTGTTGGAGCCACACACAGTTGTCCTTCCTTACCTTCAGAGCTTGGCCACAGCCATATTTCACAGGATAATGTGCAACCATATGTGGCACGCACGGTCCAAAGGTTCTTCATCAATCACCAGATTGAATTGTTTCCCTGGCCGGCTCGCTCTACGGATTTTTCGCAGATAGAAAACATGTGGTCCATGGTTGCTCAACGATTGACCCAGATTACACCCCCTGCTGCCACACCAGATCAACTTTGGCAACGTGTGGAAGCTGCTTGGTCTGCTGTACCCCAAGAACCCATCCAACGTCTCTTTGAATCAATGCCGAGGTATGTGGCAGCGGTGATCTCCAACAATGGCGGCTACTCTGGCTACTGATTCTGGCATGAACCACACTTCACAAAAGTCTATAAATTTAATCATTTGATACTTGATCAACATGTTATCTACGAAATAAATTTTGTTGTGGTTTTGTTCTTGGTGTTGCATTTACGGTGGCCAGCAGTGTATTTTTACCGTATTCACTCGAACCTAAACGGCACTTTTTTTCCAATGTTAATGCTACTGAAAATCAGGTGCGGCTTAGAATCGAATAAAAAAATTCGTTGGTGGGACAATTAGAGCTATTGCAGGTTCATGTATCTATTTTTCTAATTAGAGGTTGATAAGAAATTTTTAAAACGCTACCTTTCACTTCCTTTTTTTAAGTTATTCACATTTGAAACATTTTAATTCAGTTTGATTGGAATTTTTTTTCAAATTATCAAAGAAAAATAGAAAAGTCCTTAATATAGTAGGTAAATACACTTTCTCTTAATTAAATTATTCACTAGAATTACGATTTTTATGGTGTACAATAAAAATAATTATAAAAAGAAAGGATTGGGGTGACTCCGTCACCCCGCGCGACCATTAACGTTAGTATCGAGTGTGTGCCTTCTCCCGGGTTAAAGAGAGATTTATAAACGTATATATATATATATATATATATATATATATATATATATATATATATATATATATATATATATATATATATATATATATATATATATATATATATATATATATATATATATATAGTATAATAAAATAAAAGTGAAGAAGTACTAGAACCTACAGTGCTAAAGAATGAAGACATTGGAATTCACCAGACACAACAAATGTAGAAACAAAAAAGTCTTTGGACTAAACTGGAGACCTATTATGATTTCTAAAGCTGTCGCTGAATTAGGCCAGCGATTTAGGGTTAGAAATGCTTTATGGATCCAACCTTCAAGTACAGCAGAAATTTTCGACATAATAGGGGGAAATAAAAATATAGCTATGTTGAAAAGATAAGCCTATTACAACATGTGGATTATGAACCTGATAATATAGTAAAAGGAAATTAAGAAAAGAGAACAATAATGAATCTCTCAAGCAGAGGAATAATAATAAAAAAAAATTTATACAGAAAAAATTAGGATAAAAAAAACTTGCATGTAAAATAAAATTGGAAATCAAGAAATCAACCTTCTACGTTAAGATCCCACGCGAAATGACGTAAGGGATTGAAACGTCAACACAAGAAGGAAAAAACCGTGGCGCCACCTGAATAGTTATTTTGCAATTAAACTAACTACTAAGATATTTTAAAATATACTAAAAAAAGTTTTAAATAAAATAATGAACAAAATTAAAAATAGATAATATCAAATAGAAATACATTTCAAAGTAAATTTACTTGGATAATTATATACTAGATAGTTATATTGCAATTGAAATAAGCGCTTAAAATATTTTTAAAAATTAAACTAAATAGAAGAAATTTTAAATAATTTATTGAACTAAGATAAAAATAGAATTAATTAGAAATAGAAATATATTTAAAAATAAATTTACTTGGATAATTGTATTCTAAGCAATTATTGCAAAATTTCACAAAATTACTATGCTTCTAAATGTTATCAGTAACTAAATCATTGTTTCTTTTTATAAAATTTAAGATAATATTTCTAAATATTGATAGGTGTAAGTAACTACCCCAGAAAGACATTTTTATAATGTTAAAACCAAATGAGTCTCTTATCAAAAATATTACTTAGCAGCAAATTATTAACGTTTAATTGAAGGTTCAAAAAGTTAGTTGACTCATTATTATAATTAGTTTTTAATAATTTTAAATAGTGGGGATAATAATTAAAGCTAGGAACAAAGTCTACTATATTACTAAATATAATTAAGTCATCTATGTATCTAAAAAAGTAACAAGATTCAAAACTAATACTTTCATTTTCATAAAAATGCAAGTAAATATTTGCTAAGCAGTTTCCAGCTGGTCCACCTAGTGGTAAACCTTTAATATATATATATATATATATATATATATATATATATATATATATATATATATATATATATATATATATTTAAATTTTCCCTATGTTCAGAATTATTTAATTTCATTGCGATAGAAATCCAACGAACAGTTGATAACGAGAACGTCTTCTCTCAAAGCTGAAGATTACATTTCTCAAAAAATTCCAAACATCTTGTCAATACACAGTTATTGCTGGTGCGATATTTTTAAATCCTAATTATTGACTGACACAAATTAGACAAGTCAGAACTGGGCTATTGTTTTTGGCTGAATAAATCCTAAAATCTCAATTTTTCTGTTGTCATGTAGTCAATTCAATTGAAAAAATACAATTATTACAATAGGAGAGACGTTACTCACAGTAACATTTTCATTTGCTTTTTTTTAATGCACATAACTCTAAACTTAAAAATGCTAAACTTTTGAAGTAAATTTAATAATTTCCATGAAATATACCTAGAGAACCACCACCATTTAAACACTCCAGGTTAGTGTAAAATAATGGTTCATAAAAGTTCAATTAAAAATATTTTCAATAAAAAATTAATAAAAATCAAATTATCTTTAACACAGCCGTTTTATGCCGTATTTTTAGTTTTTTTTAATTAATATTGATTAATTGTTCAAGTGAATCTTTACAGTAAAAATATTAATGTTTATCTCATTCAATATAAAATAAATTGATGCGAGTATACATATATCTCCGTTCTAATTTCTCATACAGATTTCTACAGAAATTTCAGATAACACTGATAAATGTTTCTGGTTTTCATTTCCTTGAATGATCATGTTTAAGAAAGAAACAAAACAAAAATCGGTTACAGTCGTACTGTTACAGATGAAATGGCGTAGATAAGGATTTTGTAAGATTAGAATCACGAAGAAATAAACACACACACATTAAATACATAAGAATAATAATTCCATTGCGTTTTCTGTATGTCTGTCATCGAATTTAAAAAGCTACGTCTTAAAATTATTTACCGTTAAAAATCTGCAACTGTAATACGTAAATCATATAGAAAGATTTAATCGAAACAATTGAACAAACTTTTTTATGAGCTGAAAGAATAGAGAGATAAAATTTCATCTAGGGAAAAAGTACATATAAACTAGTTTGTATATAATCCATGTAAAATTAGCAATTACTTATTATAATTTGTTCACTAGATACTTAAATTTTTTAGCGAATGGTGAATCTTCAAGCCATCCTCCTCCCCTCCTCGTTTGGTATTAATTTCGCGAGTCTGTTTGAAACCACACGTGGTTTAAAAATGTATTATTTTTTTAATTAAAGGAATCAACTTCTTTAAAATCTACTCTCATTTATTAAACAAATGACAACTGAAAAAATAGGATAAACGTAAATTTTGGCATCATGTGTTTATCGAACTCCTAAAAGATAATTTGATATTCAAATAAAAAAGTAAAAAATATTCAGTACTAATTTAACCCAACACGAATATTGGATAAATTACTTTAGCATAAATGTATCTAAATAAATGCTCTCTCAGCAGCAGTTCTTAAACTGTGGTCCGCAGACCCCTGGGGGTTTCCAGAGCCCTTTCTAGGGGTTCCGCGAAGGTTTCTCATTTAATGTTAAGATTTCCGTCTTTTACAGACTCTGAAGGGCCCTCCTGGAAAAATTGAAAGATCTGCCACCCTAGACTAGATAACTAAATTTCCCCTAAGGCAGTCTTCGGTTAATGTTAAAGAATAGGACCCGAATTCGGAACATTTTTTTTTAGATATTAAAGAAATGAAAAACTAATATGAGATATTCTAGCTTCACTATCCTTTAGAGAGCAGCAGTATATTGATCATATATCCGATTTTTTTACCGAGTTGATTCATTTTTTCTGGTATAAAATGTGTTTCGCGATTTTTCTCCTATACCGTAATGTTAAATGGGCTATGCCTTCACGCAGTGGCGCACACAGGAATTTTTCGGGGGGTCCGGGGTCGAAAGTTCACCATTCTTGTATCATGCTCCTTTTGATTTTGTCGATTTTCGGGAACAAAACACAGTAAAAAACTAATTTTTGAATAAATAGCATTAATAAATAAAATAAATCATTAATAACAAGTAATTAATTAAATTTTACGTACTATATACTTAGAATTATAATCAATCAAAAAAATCAAGGGCTTTGGGAGGGGGTTCGGACCCCCAAGACCCCCCCCCTTGTGTGCGCCACTGCCTTCACGTATTAAAACGAAAAAGAAAATATTCATGAAATATTTTGAAATTTTTAAAAACACTATATTGTTAACAGAGGTATGAGTTATAATGTTGCAAATTTCCATGGACATTGAGGCATTTTTCTGTCTGAAAATGTTTTTCGTGTTTAGTTCAAACTCTCGTACTTTTACCGAAGACAGCCCTAATGAAAAAAACTACTAGTACATGTATTTCGATCAGTTCTTTAATTATTTGCAACTAAATAGCCATTACTACAGCGTAATATTTTCAAAAAGTAGTACAAACACAAGTGCAAAGATAAGTGGTAGAGACTGTCTTAGAATTATTGAGGAACCTTTAAATCACTCGGGAGGGGTGTGTAAAATCTTGGAGGTCCGCGATGTCAGGCTGACACATAAGGGGGTTTGCGGCGATCCCCAGTTAAAGAACCGCTGTTGAACGGTACAAATTAGCCATAATATCAAGCGACGAGTACGACACCAGAGAACAATAGTTCACACTTCTAACTTTCATACCACGCCAGGTGAAGACTTAGCGACCCAGTTAAATTGAATCAGAAAAATCCTCTCTCATCATTTTGACATATTTCTTCTCGAGAAATCAGAACTCAAGCTTACTTTTCACAGGCCATAAAAATCGAGTAATTTTTTTTATGTTTGTTCCGATCGTGAAGAAAATTTTTGGTGTTATTAAAAGAGCTATCTTTGCCAGTAGTTATAAGCAAAAGAATCAAACTTGGGCCATTTTTTTCGGGCAAAAAAGTGCTGTGACATTGTACTCTTAGCTTCACCGACATCTACTGAGAAGTGTATTTTAATGCAATTCTCTCACACATTTCTAGTAGCATCAATCAGTTTTGTATTGAGAGTACAATGTAACCCACATTTCAACTCCCATTAGTTAATTTAAGTATCTTGTAGTATCAAATAAATTAAAAACCTGTGCGCATTTACTGAATTCTTCTTGAATTCTTAAAATCTGACTAATATTGTATATATGAGCTTTACAATCTCACGAACCTATATCGATTCTCGGCTTTCTAGCTCAGCTTCTTTAACACTTTGGAGACATGAATTCCCATCTTTTATTTTTCAACTGTTGGAAACTGAATATCAATTATTTACTAAATATTTTGTGTATTAAGTTATCAACTTTATATTAAATATTTACAATATATATATATATATATATATATATATATATATATATATATATATATATATATATATATATATATATATCCGGGAATTTAGGTTATATATTTTTTACTGGGCATACCGTCTTCAATGTGTTAAGGTTAGACCAATGGTCGCAAACTGGAGGGGTCCACGAAAAATTTGATAGTGCGCAGAAAAATTGGGACATTGTTTATATTTTTTTTATGACGATTCAATGTAACAAGTAATATAAAAAAAAAACTTAAGTCAATTCCTACTTAGATCAACAAAGAAAAGTTATTAAATAGTTACAATTAATATATAAATATGTATATACATATGACAGAATCACAACATTAAGTGGTAATTAATTTTTATTAATTATCATTAAAGTATCGTATTGTCATCCAAAACAATCGTGTATATTAAATTTCAGTTCAAATGAATGCTTTAAAGCGTGAGAAAAAAAACCTTTTCAAGTTTTGGAACAAGTCGCCAAAATGGTCGCTAAGTCGCCAACGTGGCTGTATTTGTAATTCTTTACATAATTAGTTTTAATCAATTAATTTTTATTAATTATAATTAAATTACTGTATTGTCATCCAAAATATTCATGTTTTTTTAAATTTCAGCTCAATTGATAGCTTTAAAATTTATTTCATTAACGATTGAAAATTTCACCAAGATAAATCAATAAAGAAATAGAGAGTGCGAGCTAATAGTAGGAATTAAAAAAATGACGAGTAACAAGTCGTATTATGGAGTATGGCTTATACCTTGAAAATTAGGGGAATTCCTTCCGAGTTTAGCGACTTAGTTATTTTTACCGATGTATCGAACAACATTTGAAAGTGAGAGTTGGCAACCATGCCAAAAATTGGTAGCATATCACTGCTTACATTGCTTTGCGTTGCCGGTTTGATTTTACTTGCTTTTCTCACGAAGTTTCTTTTCAGTGATATGATAATGGGTACTTACGTATTAGCATCAACACAGCCAAATTGGTGCCACGCGATTTTTTTCACATAAAACACGTTATAATCTTCGTTGTTTTGATATTAAGGTGTGGGGCCAAAATTACGCTAATACGTAAGCACCTGAAAATGTAAATAGAGACACAAAAAGACAATAGTTATGTAGCTCAATGTTACTCACACACACACAATGCAGCGGTCCACTAAATGTAAAATTATACATTTATTCGTCCATGAAGATCTAAAGGTTGGCGACCGCTGGATTAGACGAACATGAGACATTGATGAATGTCTTATTTATGTTAGGAGACATCTAGAAATTTTCTACATGAAACACATTTACCAAAATGTATCAGTGTAAAATAACAAGTTAATCCTCATTTATTTCATAAATAAACCGAAGGAAAAAATATAAGGTAAGATACAATCCATTAAATTCATTACTTTAATTGCCATTCTCAAACTATGGATTTTAATTAGACACCATCTATCTTGCTGTTACAATCGTAACTAACTAAATAAACTATATCATTGGGACGATGGTAATGCTTCGTTTAAAATAGCTAATACAAACAGTTCTGGAATTTAGCAACATTTTCCATTAAATATATTATAAACTTTTCTCTCATTCATCCGTTTGCTATTTTTAAAATTATGATGCATGGAATGGATATAGAGCACGCGATTCTGAAATATTTTTTTTTAAAAGTAGTTCGAGCTTAAACTGCATTTACTCGGTCACGGTTTTTAATTTATACACAAACTTCGCCGTACTCCATTGAGTTGCTTATTCTGAGGAAAATGGGTGAATGAATCTAACCAATGTCTTTTCTCAAAGAAAATGGAACGAGTGATAAGGATTAGAAACAGACAAAGCTTTTGTTGTGGGTAACCGGCTGTGATCAGATTCAGAAAACTAGTCAGATGTTACAACTTAATGATTATTGATTACAAAACCGATGATCGCGCACACTCAATAGACAATAGTGTGCGACCTTGGTTCTTCGTCCAATTTTGATCACAAAGAAGCTCTTCGAAGAAAATACCCGGATTTTTTTTTTAAGTCAAAATCTTTTTTTTATTATTATTATTGTTACAGATTTCTGCTAAACCGTTTAAATTTTTTTGTCAACATAACTTAAACGATTAAATCTGATTTGAAATTTGGGTATGATAAAGACTATTTAGTTTTCAGAAAGAACAGATAATAAAACAAACCTGTAAAACTGCAACAATTTTGTACAATAAATTTCATCCCAATGTTAAAATTGTCTTCGAGCATGATAAAGAATAAGACCCAGGTTTCGACACAATTTTTACGATAAAAAACATTCGAATATATTAGAATTATATCGAATATACTATTTTTATACTCTGACTTCGTTACCTTTTAGACAATAGTGCGATTTGTGTTAAGTCTATCCATATTTGCTTTCGTGTAAAAATAAGTTCCATATTTCATCTCCTATAAATATATAGTTTAATGTTAAATGGGCTTTAAATTTTAAGTGTTAAAAGGAAAAACTGCGCGTGCTTTTTTAAATGTTTATAACTTTCAAGAATAACGAACAATAAACGGATGTATACGCTGCAACGTTACGAACTTCTAAGAAAATTAGAGATATTTTTCAGTGTAACATTTGCGTTTCATATTTGTATCGGATTCTGTAATATTAGATGAGAAGTCAGCCTTTAATAAAATTTATACGACTTTAACAAGAATGTCATACCGTGGACCCCTTCACAGTTCTTATCAATATAATTCCTTTTTAATACGACTGTCCTGGCACACTCAATCCTCTATCTAATCTTGCTACACATATTAAATTCAAGAATTTCTTTAAGTTTTCTTTCCAGGTTTTATTTAAAAGTCGGTACTAACCGAAATCTGATAAGAAACAGACAGTAGACTATATAAATAAAAAATTTACAATATCAATCATTTTGTAAGCCGAAATATATTTATTTACATTATAAAAGTAGAAAATACTAACTTTCCTAATATTTCTCAACTATGAGACTGCAATCAATATTTATTATACAGAGAATAATCGTAATATCGAAAGGGGAGAGTCATTGGTATCAAACTCAAAGGCTATCTGGGGCCAAAACAACAAGGTTTAACTTAAGGTGGGCCACAAAAAAAATCAAATTTTATGGAGAAACGTAGTTTTACTTCGAATAATACGTACCGTACCGTAAACTAACCGTAAAATCCAGCGTATAACGCGCAAAATGGTATCCAAATTTACGAGTGCGCGTAATACGCCGGGGATAAAAATGACAGTTTTAAAAAGAAACAAAGATGAACATAGAAAAAAATTAGACTTCTACATATATCGAAATACTGTTTCTTTAAAACAAATGACATTCCTTATGAACTTTAAGGTTGGTGTTCTAAAAGTACACTTTTTCCTCCTTAAGCCTGGAATAATACTTCCAATAAATGACTTCAAAACATATGAGTATTGTGCACGTATATTGCAGGTTGCTTCGTAAAAAAGGGGGTGCGCGTTACACGGCACCTAAAAACTAAAAATTGCCGCTTGAAAGTATAGGGGAGCGTTTCTTGTCGGATTTTACGGTATATAAAAAGTTAATGTTTACTTCCTGATATCTGACATGTCTTCTCCGCAACTATCTTTCCTATTTTTCCGGGAGGACCTTTATTTCATTATATATTATTGTGTGCCGGTCAAAGGCGTAGCTACCACCGTATCAATGATACGAGGCCCCCAAAATGTATAAGAAAAAAATTGTAAAATGTTGAGAGCCCACCAAAAAGGGCTCCCAAGGAATTTTGATACCGGGCCCACTCGGGACTAACTACGCCAGTAGTGCCGGTACAATGGCTCAGCCTCAAAAACGTTCGTTGTGGGCTCATGCAGCCTACGAGTTTGACACCCCTGTTCGACTCTATGTTGTTAATTCTTTTTAACTTGCATTATGTTAAAGGAGGGAGAGGAGGAAAAGTCAGTCATTCACTCAAAGAAAAAAACTTTTTAGAAAAGGCAAAGTGAATCTGAAGAGAAGAGGGGAAAAGGATTGACTTTTAATTAACATCGCATTCTAAAGCAACACAGGAGTTATTGGCGACAGATATCGTAATTTTGAGCCACGGTCACGGAATGAGAACGCCACCTGAGTTGGTATCCAACTCTCCAAAGTGAGTGAGTGAATACTAACGTCGCACTGTTCAGCTACACGAGGGCTTTTGGCGACGGACCACGTAATTTTGAACCATGGTCAGGTGACGTGGACGACGCCTGAGCTGGCATCCCCCTCTCCCAACTACCACACCACATCACATTAACGGGAGGACGTTTCAGCTCTCGACAGATTTAATGTGCATCGCTGCCCTACACGGCGGGTCTTTAGTGGTACTGGGCTCGAATTTATGACATGCCTGCCATGATTCGATACCTTGACCACTGGGATACGCAGTCCCCTCCTACTCTCCAAAATTCTATACCATGTTAACGTGAGTTCTTGGAATGAGTGAGTGAATATTAATGTCGCACTATTCAGCTACTCTTGGGCTTTTGGGGACGGACCTCGTAATTTCGTGAGTTTTTGTAGCCTTGACAGATTTAACGTGTATCAACATCTACACGATGGGTCTTTATCGGTTCTAGGACTGGAATCCACAACTCGAAAGAAACAATGCTGGGTATGAATTCGAGATCAAAGCTAGTGGAGTAACGTAAAATATTAGCCCCTCCGGCAAAGTCAGCTTTGGGCCATAAACTGGATAGTACAAAGGACTGCAAAATCACAACATCAGGCTTTGAAGCCCCTAGAATCCTGCCCCTGCCTCGTGAGGGAGTGTACGTTACGTCACTGATCATAATCATTCGGCTACCGCGACCACATGAAAAGGGAAAAACGACTTTACATATAGATGTATTTATTAAAAATGAATGTTAGTAATATAATTTATACAACAAAAGTTTACTAATTTCTATTTAACTATTATCGAAGCAAACATTGAATAATGAAATGTTGATAAAAGCTGCTAGTAATGAATATTTAATATCTTCCTATAAGAGATGATGCATTTAAGCTGATTCTTTTATTTCCCAACGACGGAGTAAAGGAAAATGTGTTCTGCATAGGAGACTATCAACTCCGAAAAAAATAATAATAATCCAAGCATCGAGTTTACTGGGTTTCCTCGTGGATCCTTTTTATAAAAAAAATTATAATGAAAGAGTTAAAAATTTTCCATGTGTTATACGTTAATTAGAAGACGAATCTCATAATGAAGATCATCCAAGTAATTTCCAATAAATTCCGTTTTCTAATCCAGTAAAAACTAAAAACGCAGAACAAAATTAACAACACGCATAATTAAAGTACCCCTATACAATTGCATAAAATACAATATTTAAATATTTCCACACACACACAAACATAATAACTTTTATTAACTTTTAATATACTTATATAATGTTTACTACTTCGCCATAGCCAAAAGTTCTTAACTTCAAAATGCATTAACCAGTTAACTGTGGCGCCTCCATTTGAGAGCGTGCAAATGTGTGCGTCACAGGAATCGAGCAATGACGAGTATACTCATCAATCACAGAGTAAGTGTCGCTGTTAAAGTATTGGATCAAAAACATGGATTTATTTCATAAATTTGCCGATATTATTACAAATACTTAATTACTTGGTTAACATAAACATATACTGCATACATATTACTCGAAAAACGTAAGAAAAATTTAACATACATAAAGGTACGAATTTAAACGTTATTGTTCTCATGGCTGACCATACCTGAAGGAACCCTATTATAAATTAACTTTCTGACTTTTTCCTTGGCCCCTTTTATGATAGCATCTAAAATCATTATCATCGCACGTAAATAAATTCGTTATGCGAACTTATACGCTGTTTCAGCCGGTGCCTACGGGGACGCATGAGTCGATCTTAAATTTGTCCTATTTTTTTATTTATTTGTTTTACACCGGCTTGGTCTTAAAAAATATTTTAAACATCTTAAAATTTGAGAATATGTTTTGCTTATCTCAAAAACTACAATTTAAATTGCCAATGGCCACTACTCTTTACGCATGATAAGTATATTAATCAATACACAAAATCCTGCAACTTCTCCGTGACGAGTATACTCGTCACAGTTAAGTGGTTAAAAAAGAAAACACCCAGTACAAGATTTAGTAAGTATAGAGTTAAGAATGTACTTCTAAAAACCTTCCAACAGACATTTAAGAGGAAAATTGACTTAAATTACATTTACCAGGAAAAGCCAAAGAAATATGTATAGTTTTAACAAGGTTAAATTAAAACAACTTTTAATCAGGTTGTGTAATACGCGATGCGTGAATGACATGCTTGATCAGGACTTACAAATATTGAACAAAACTAAAAATATTCTATTCGGTTGATCCGGCGGTTTTAGTTTGAATTTAAATCGCTCTAGAACTACACAACAGGTTGTCGGCGAAGGAAAATCTCAATTTTTAATCAAATTCAACAGACAAACAATACATCAAACATTGTTAAGATATATAGTAGAACAATCGATGCTTCCAATATATATTTTAATTATTCACCATATGACTGGATTATATAATTAACCAATATTTGACCCGTTTTGACGAAAATCACAATAAAGTTAGTGACTGTAAAAAGTGAGAATGCATCTTACTTTTTCTCGTAAAATCGAATTTTCAAAAAAAGTACTAAAATACTGAAAATAAACTTAGCAATATAGAAAAATGAAAAGAAAAATAGTTGTAGCATTTTAATAAAACATTTAAAGATTTCTTTATCAAAAAATTGAGATTACACTAATGCATTTAACTTATAATTAATAGGGAAGTATTGTTCTTTTGTTTCAGGTCCATTATCCTTTGCGGTATCCCTGGTGCGGTATCATAGATTCGATTAATTTTTTAGGTTTGTCTGAAGATATTTTATACCTTCCTTGCAAGTTTTAAATGATCCTTACTCGTTATTTTTATATTTCTGCACATCCCTTTCAAGCCTAGACCTAAGATTTTCAATGACATTGATTGATTGAATATTAACGTCGCACTGTTTAGCTACACGAGGGTTTTTGGCGACGGACCACGTAATTTTCAATAACATTGACGTTTGGGGAGGAGAATATATAGTTTCTGTTTATATTTTTAAAGCTAGAACACATTCATATGCTTCGAATCGTCTTGTTGGAATAATGGCATTTTATTTCAAATTCTTCAGCATTTATAATATTTCTCGATAAAAACTAGCCATTCCGCTCTGCGACCATACAACATCGCAGTTATACCTCCACCTCCCTGTTTAATAGTACAGTGTGAAGTACCTTGGAGTGAGAAAAGTAGTATTTGTGGGGCTTTCACCAATAACATGCGTGAAAGTGGTTGTCGAGTAGTCATGGTTACGTACTCGTGACCGGCGTTGTCGAGTTGCGGGTTCGAGTCCTACTGCCAGTAAAGAACAGTCACGTAGGGGGCTGATGCGAGTGAAATTTTTCGAGACCCAGTCCTCGTAATGAAGTGATATAGACTTGACCAAGGTACAGAATTACTTTTCATCGCCAACAGTCTTTTGTAGCATAAATTTAATAGTTCTAAATCCTTTGGTGAATCATTTCCCTTTCCCCGAGATAGTAACTCATTTTTTAAAAGAAACAAAACGAGAATTAATAGGAAATAGCGATATTTTAACAAATGATTAATCTTCCGCGTCGTATTTTGTGATTTTTTTTGTCTTTTCATTATTATATTTGTTTTTGTAATAACTGTATTAGAGACAATCTTAATTGTTATTATTTTTTTCCTTATTCCTTTGTATTTTGTATGCTATGCGACCTTACAATTCCTGGACTATGCAATTAATGTGAAAAAACTACGCAATTCCTTTTTCAACAAGTTCTGAAAAAATCGTCTGTTAAACTTATGTGAAAAAAAATTTTTTTTTTTTTTTGTTTTTTTTGCTCAATAAAGATGGTGCGGGGTTGGTTTTTTCTGGCTTTTTGAAATAACTGCTATATAATGAAAGACACTATCTTTTACCTTCCACATTCCACAAAACTTTAAGGAGCAGTTAATTTGACTGTTTTGACTTTGCACTCTGGAGCAATGCGAGGGCTATTGACAGAGAGCGGACTACATAATTTTGAACTTTAATGAAGTGACAAGGACGACAACTAAAATGGCACCTTTCCAAACTTCCACACAACGCCAACGTGAGGCTATTGAACCACAACTGATTTTACATGTATCAGTCTCTCCACACAGTGGGATCTCAATAGCATCAAGACTTGAAACTCACAACTCAATTGTAACGAGTTCGTGATCATAACCACTCGGCTACCGTAGCCACTTCTAAAGGAGTAGTTCAATTTAACCTGCAGCACGACTGACTTGGGCGGCACTGAAATATCAGAATTATATAACAAAAAAAAATTTACAGGAAAAAAAACCGTATGAATTTATAGTTAGTTGATACATATTTTATATAATTCATATCAGTGGTCCCAAACCCCGGGATGATACCGGTCCGCGGATCAAATAGTACCCGAAGAGTGAGTGAGTGAATATTAACGTCGCACAGTTCAGCTACTCGAGGGCTTTGGCGGAGGACCTAGTAATTTAACCATCGTCAAGTGACAAGGATACCGTCAAGTGTGACACTCCCTTTCCTAACTTCCACACCACACCAAACAGAGGACGTTTGAGCCTCGACAGATGTAACGTGCCGCAGCACACTCTGCGCGGCGGGTCTTTAGCGGTTGATTGATTGATTGATTGATTGATTGATTGAATATTAACGTCGCACTGTTCAGCTACACGAGGGCTTTCGGCGACGGACCACGTAATTTTGAACCATGGTCAAGTGACGGGTCTTTAGCGGTACCAGGCTCGAACTCATGACAAACCGGCCACGAGTCCGTTACCTTGACCACTAGGCTACCGCGGTTCAAATAGTAGCGGCACGCCCAAAGGAACATTAAATTATTTCCATTTTATTTACAGTAGTGTATTTTTTTTCGGGTTTGTGTGCGACTTTCCATAGACATTGCTTTATATTCCATGTTATATCACTTTATATTCATTTTTTGGTGAAATTTTTTTTCTGAAGGCATGTTTAAATACAATTAAATCAAAACTTTAAAAATATAAACTATCAACATCCCCTCCACACCCTCAGTGGACCGCGGTAAAATTATCGAACGTTGACCGGTCCACGGCGATGCAAAGGTTGGGAAGCACTAATCGATTTTTCACTTAGTAACAATTCTTGATGCGAAAAAATACCGATTTCTTCCAGCCGATAAACAGCTAAAGTAATCATTTAATTAACATTAAAGCTCAACAAAAAATAAAGATTTTGAATTTTTAGCTCACAACATTTTATTTTCATAGGATTAAGAGAGAGAGAGAGAGGTGCGTAGTTGCATAAAAGTTGACCTAATTTTTTGCAGTGTTTGAGAATTTCAACCTACACATGTTTATCAAACTTATGTTACGCAGCCTCTACTTTTCACAAAAGGATTTTTCGATAACAAATATGAATTTAAAATCTACCTGATATATTTTTATAGCCTTGGAATACATTTTAAAATTGAGGAAATATATTCATTTTCAATTTCAAAGTACAATTGAGAGTCATCCAGCGCGGCAGTTTTAGTTTCTTTAATTTTTACCTAAAACAAAGGCTAGAATTTTACGACTCACAAGCTTTGAACCGATTTTGACATTTATAGCTACAATGGCCTACTTCTTCAAAATTACATTGCGTATTTACGGGATTTAACTCTGTGGTAGTACTAGAATACTATGAACGATTGAGAGAAGTTGGCAAAGATATTTTCACTAAATCAGGCCAAGCAGAAATGCAATAGCAAATCATATATAGCATTCAGAAATGGGAAACATCTTTGAATACTGCATAGTTTCGCAATATTGAATACAAAAATATAAATGTGAATATAGTTAAAACTTCGACTCAAACAACTTTTATTGCAAAATACAGTAATAAATTAAGATATCTTTGAGATTATCTGGACACACTAAACTAAAAATAATATTAAATGCTCTTTTTTTATTCACTAATATGCCAATACAATACCCTTCCCTCTACTTTAATGGCAGCTTTTATTTTCTTTGGTTTGATTTTGATTTACGTCTCATTTTGAAACAACACAAGCGAGTTATTCGCGACGGACCACGTAATTCTGAACTTCGGTTAAGTGACGAGGACGACGCCTGAACTAGCATCCTCAACTGCCACATTGAGCCTCGACAGATTTAATGTGCATTGACTTCCTTTACCTGGCGATTCTTCAGTGGCACCTGGATTCGAACACGTTACTCATACTTGTCTACCGCAACCACAATCTACTTTCTGAAAGAAAAATTTCTGAAGAAATAAAATAATTTCAATTCACAAAGTGCTCAATCTATAGCAATAATGATAATTCTAGAGAAGGATTAGAGCATCATTTACGTTTCAGCTGCTACTTTTTCAGAAAATTTTGGGGACATATTTTCTCCAACTGTGCGAAATCTCGTGATTTAATTTCAATTATATTGCCGCACGCATAATTTGCTACAAGTCCCGATAGCCGAGTTGGCAGAGCGTTGGACTGAACTTCCTCAGGTCTCGGGTTCGAATCCCGGCCCCGGCAGATTTATCCAAAGACTGGAATTTTGTTTCCGTTTTTAATGTATTATTTCTCTAGGTTCTAGATGAATCCGGATCATTCTTTAGAGTGCATACTGGGTATTTCTCGAATATTCCGAAGTGTATAAAAGCAGAGTTCATCGCCAGTTGGGAATGTTCTCAGTCCAGTGTTGTATCGAGCTCCCAGCGCTAGAATAAATCTAATTGTTTGTTTAATTGAACTGTGTACTTCTTTCGAACTCCGTGACAAGTTTGGTGGAGGCGCGGGGTACAATTACGTCAAACGTGGATAATAGCGGCAACCTTCGCAGGAGCCTCCGCTTAAGAGGATTATCCCCCGAATTCGGACTGTTAAAAGAAAATAGTAGGAAGAGGACAAAAATGCCGACCGAGCAAGAAGCCAAGCCCGCTGTAGTAACACCTTCGTTACAGCAATGGAGGAGCCCATCGACCTTCCGAGGAGCGCCTGGGGAAGACCCTCTCAAATGGCTTAAAGAGTACAATCGAGTAGCCAACTTTAACAAGTGGGATGACATGATGTGCCTGGCTAACGTTTATTTCTTTCTTGACGGTACTGCGAGACAGTGGTATGTCAACAACGAAGACTCCTTAGATTCCTGGGAAGCGTTTAAAAATGGACTAAGTGGACTTTTCGGTGACCGTCAAAAATATACCAGAAGGGCAGAAGAACAACTAAAATGCCGAGCCCAGCGTTCAGGCGAGAGTACACAGTCCTACATACAAAGTGTATTAGGACTTTGCCAAGAGGTAAATCCTCTGATGAAAGAAGACGAAAAAGTGTCACACCTAATGAAAGGTGTTGCTGAGGATATTTATCAGGCCCTGTTGACGAGAGAAATCAACGACACAGCAAGTTTTATCAAATGGTGCAACTATATCGAAGATATGAAGCAGAAGAGAGTTGGTCGACCGAGATTTGAAAGGCTTCCAAACGTCGTACCAGTTGCATCCCTGACGGATGAGACTGATTTGGTCTCTCTTATTCGCACAATCGTACGAGAAAGAAGTCCATCGACTAGTTAACCAGACGCAAGAATCTTTGGACTCCGATCCCCAATCCTTAGAAGAGATCGTTCAAGACGAAGTTGAAAGGGTTTTGGCCCCAGTGTCAACAAAACCTACAGAAACTAGACCACGACCAACATACGCCGCTGTAACCAGGAAATACAGAGCTCCTGTTCAGAAATTCCCACCTGAACCAAGAAAAACAGATGTGTGGAGAACGGCTGACAACAGACCTGTTTGTTTCCACTGCGGACGTCCTGGACATGTAATGCGCTACTGCCGAGAGAGAAAGGCTGTCTTTGACAACTCTCGAAACCGCCGACGGAACTTCGACGACGTTGGCACTGAAGAAGAAATACGCCGACCAAACTCTTCTCGCCGTTTTACGCCAAGTCCCACGAGAGGCCGATCCCCAATACGTCGTTACAGATCCCCGTCGCCATATCGCCGATCCAGTCAGTCGCCAGGCCGTAGGAGCGAGGAAAACTAAAGAAAGCGACCTTCCAAGGAGGTGAGGCCGCGTGTACTGGAAATCCTCCGTCGACCGCCAAGATGACTGGTAACCAACTAGACGTAATAATAGATAAGAAGCCGATACGTGCTCTAGTAGATTCTGGGGCATCGTTTTCTGTCATATCCGATAATTATCGCCGATTTTTAAAGAAAGTTCTGTTTGCTGATGTCAAGAGCGTTATGCTGAAAGTTGCGGATGGAAATTTTGTTCGGCCGATAGGGAAATGTGTTTTACGTGTCCGTATAAACAATCGAGAACTGCCTTTTGAATTTATTGTTTTATCACATTGTAGCCATGACGTCATCCTAGGATGGGACTTTTTAGAGGCGTCTCAAGCCGTTATAGACTGTGGACAAAATGAACTTGTTCTAGAAGACATCTGTCGAGACTCCACAGCGCCTGACGCCTGGAATTTGTATGCCACCAGAGACTATACACTTAAGCCGCATTCTTTAACTAGAATAACAGTATCAGGATATCAAACCCGAGGAGACATAAATGTAGTTCTAGACGGCAGCAAACATTTGCTCTTCGAGAAAAATATTGCTACACCGTCCATGGTATCCACATATCGTAACGGAAAAAGTGATGTCTGGGTTACCAACCTGCAGTTCCGAAACCAAATCATCCCTAGAGGAATGTGCATAGGCCAAGCTGAACCACTAAATGAAGGGCATCTATGTGTTATTTCCGACACATCGGGTTGCTTGGATGACCAGCAAGAAACTTCGGAGTCACAGATGAATTGTTCGTTAATGATGTCACCCGAGTTAAGTGACGAACAGAGAAACAAGCTATCCGAACTACTCCGAAAATTTTCTGGGCTTTTCACGAAGACCGACAAGTCGACAGCCGCGAAGACGAATGTGAAACACAGGATTTTTACTGGTGATCATGCTCCAATCAACCAACGAGCCTACAGAGTCTCGCCGACTGAAAGACGCATCATTCATGAAGAGGTTCAGAAAATGCTTGATGAAGGTATCGTCCAACCCTCTGAAAGTCCTTGGTCATCACCCGTTGTGCTCGTAAGAAAAAAAGACGGTAGTTGGCGTTTTTGCGTCGATTATCGCAAGCTGAATAGCGTCACGAAAAAGACGTTTATCCTCTGCCTCGTATTGACGATACGCTCGACTGTCTGAAAGGTGCCAAGTTCTTTTCTTCCATGGATCTCCGATCTGGTTATTGGCAAATAGAAATAGACGAAACGGATCGTGAAAAGACGGCATTTATTACCCCGAAGGCTTATACGAGTTTAAAGTCATGCCGTTTGGTCTCTGTAATGCACCTGCGACCTTCGAGAGAATGATGGACAATTTGCTACGCCATTTTAAATGGACTATGTGTCTTTGTTACCTAGATGACATAATAGTGTTCTCAGAAACTTTTGAAGACCATCTTATACGATTAAGACTTGTTCTAAAATGTCTTCAGGAAGCTGGTCTTAAATTAAATTCAAAGAAGTGTCTTTTTGCTGCCCAAGAAGTAAAGATTCTAGGCCATCTTGTATCTAGTAATGGCGTTCGTCCCGATCCCGACAAAATAAAAGCCGTAAGAAATTTTCCCACTCCAAAGAATATACATGACATACGAAGTTTTCTTGGGCTTTGTTCATACTTTAGAAGATTTATTAAAGGTTTCTGTTATCTCGCCGAACCTTTGCAGTCGTTGCTGAAAAATGGCGTGGAGTTTCATTGGGGTCCTGAAGAGGTGGAAGCATTTCACAGTCTTAAGAAAGCACTTACTTCGGATCCAGTATTGGGGATGTACGACGAAAGAGCTTCTACAGAAATCCATACTGATGCAAGCGGGTACGGTATCGGAGCTGTCCTAGTACAAATTCAGAATAATGTTGAGAAAGTTATAGCATACGCTTCTAGAACTCTGACAAAAGCCGAAAAGAATTATTCCACCACAGAAAGGGAATGTCTTGCCATCGTATGGGCTACCAACAAATTCCGGCCGTACATATTCGGAAAACACTTTACTGTTGTAACTGACCATCATTCCTTGTGCTGGCTCATGAATTTAAAGGATCCTTCAGGAAGGCTTGCCAGATGGGCCCTCCGACTTCAAGAGCATGATTTTGACGTAAAATATAAAACCGGTAAGAAGCATAGTGACGCCGACGCTCTTTCGAGAAATCCAGTGGAAGAGGAAACGGAAACACCAGACAAATTTTTAGCAGTCACGACGAGTATGAACCTTGCGATGGAACAGAAAAAAGATCAAGACCTTGCGAAATTAAAACTTTTGAGCAACTCATCCAAAAACGAAGAATTCAGATTCATCGACGGTATCCTTTGCAGGAAGAATTTTGATCCCGATGGAAAGTTGTGGTTGCCAGTCATTCCTAAACATCTACGAGCAGACATACTAAGGCACTTTCATGACGCCCCCACCGCAGGACACCTTGGTTTCGCGAAAACTTATGACAGGATTCGCAAGAGATTTTACTGGCCGGGAATGTACCGAAATGTCGTTCGGTATGTCATGCATTGTCGGGAGTGCCAAAGGAGAAAATCCGTTCCTCAACGACCACCTGGACGTTTAGTTCCCATCCCTCCAGCTATAGCTCCTTTCCATCGCATTGGAATTGATCTCCTTGGGAGATTTCCAAAGTCTGCTCATGGAAACAAATGGATAATAGTCTGCACGGATTACTCAACACGATATGCAATAACAAAAGCCTTGCCGACAGCCGAAGTCGACGAAATAGCGAAGTTCTTACTTGAAGAAATTGTCCTCAGGCATGGAGCTCCTCGAGTAATTATCACAGATCGTGGAGCCGTCTTTCGATCCAGACTCGTTTCCTCTCTCGTCGACTTGTGTAACATTGATCATCGTTTCACAACGGCGTATCATCCCCAAACAAATGGACTGACGGAGCGCTTCAATAAGACCTTGGCCGACATGTTGTCAATGTATGTGGATGTAGAGCAGAAAAATTGGGATGAAATTCTACCATTTGTGACCTTCGCTTATAACACCGCTAAACAAGAGACCACAGGTTTTACGCCGTTCTATTTACTTCATGGTCGTGAAGCGGAAACGACACTAGATACAATGCTACCATTCTGTCCTAACGATTTTGATGACAGTAACATCACCAAGATAGCCGCCAGAGCCGAAGAATCACGACAGCTAGCCCGAGTGCACACTCTGAGAGCTCAAGACAAAGATCGTCGACGTTACGATTCCAAACACCAAATGGTATCCTACGCTCCCGGAGATCTCGTATGGGTTTATACTCCAGTGAGAAAAGTCGGTCTCTCCGAAAAACTCTTAAGAAGGTATTTCGGACCGTATCAGGTGCTACGCCGTTTATCAGCCGTGACTTACGAAGTACAAGATTTTGATCCTGCTTCACGAAAAAGAAAACTAAGAGAAGTTGTCCATGTACTGCGTATGAAACCGTACCATGATCCCGCCGAGCAAATCGAAACCGAGGATATTCCTCCCAAAGAATCATACAAAGGACCCATCACTCGTTCCAGAATAAAGACCCTTGAACAAAATGACAGCGGGGCGCTGTCTTCTTTTTCGAGGGGAGCAATGCCGCACGCATAATTTGCTACAAGTCCCGATAGCCGAGTTGGCAGAGCGTTGGACTGAACTTCCTCAGGTCTCGGGTTCGAATCCCGGCCCCGGCAGATTTATCCAAAGACTGGAATTTTGTTTCCGTTTTTAATGTATTATTTCTCTAGGTTCTAGATGAATCCGGATCATTCTTTAGAGTGCATACTGGGTATTTCTCGAATATTCCGAAGTGTATAAAAGCAGAGTTCATCGCCAGTTGGGAATGTTCTCAGTCCAGTGTTGTATCGAGCTCCCAGCGCTAGAATAAATCTAATTGTTTGTTTAATTGAACTGTGTACTTCTTTCGAACTCCGTGACAATATCATTATGACCACGAATATTCTATAATTATTTAAAAATTTATATAATTCAAACAGTACATCATCTCCAGATCCAGTTTTAAAAGGTAACGATATAACCATCACAGACGGAACTCAGAATGGACTCTATTCATCTGACGTCATAATGACATGATTCTGCGCTAAACAAATAGCCAAGTGTTTGATTCGTCTGAGTATTTTGGCGACATTTTTGGATTTGTATCAACTAATATATAACAAAGTGAAATACTGTAGCATATTAAATCGCCATAATGACTGTAGGATGGGAAATGTTTTGCGGTTTCCACAGAAGAATCAATATTTATTTAAAAAACGGATACAATTAGGTCGAACAAACTTCAAACCATCGAACTATTCATGAGTATGCACCGATCATTTTGAAGAAGCATGTTTTATACATCAGCCTTTCACCAACAGAAGGACATTAAAACCAAATTCAATTCCTACAAAATTCTGTTTTTCCGAACCACCATCAACCCAAATTTTGCAGAGCAGGAATAAATCTTCAGTGTCACAGAAATTAAACATGTTTCAAAAGACATTTCGACTGAAATGCGAGATTTTTTAGTTATTTCGGTACTTACGGACTATCGCAACAATCACCAACGTTCAAGATAACTCGCCAGGTTGGCGACTCCGATTTCAGACGTGTCGTATGTGGCTGAATTGGCACAATCATGTACTTTATTTCATATAATGTCGCCAGTAGGTTGCGATAATACGTAAGTACCATTATTTCCTTTTCAATATTTTTTGTTTTTATGAAATACGGCGACGATATTTTAAGTTTTAAAAACGATCTGAAATATTTTCTGAGCATTTTGAATTCAAAGAATTTTAATTTTGCAGTCATAAAGAAATATGTAAGTTAAGTGTAATACGAATAGCTGTTATTGTTTACTTGATAATCACGTTGTAATCGGAAAACGATCGCAGCGCCCTCTGGTGATGAATCGATCCCATACAGTTTTGGAAACGAAATATAAGTAGATTTAACATAAAGCAAAATTGCTTAGTATTTATATTACGGAAGAGAGAATATCAAGAACTTAATAATGGCACTGAACTCTTGAAGAATTACGAGCAAGTTATAGCGATGTTATATATCACTGTAATAAATTTTATATTAGACGATTTCGTGTATTACATTCCAAGGGAATCAATTTTTTTTTATACTAAACTCTGAAACAATGTATAAACAATTAACACACTTATATTTGTAAAAGATTAATCATTTTTCTTACATTTTCAACATAGTATAGCACAACAAATGGCACATACAGAAAAAAAGGAGATAAATTTTTAAGGCATACAATACAAGTGTACTCGTACTTTTCATACTCCTCTAAAGAAACGAGAACACGATTAGATAATGATAGCACTTTAAACTCATTTAAAATGAGCAATGATAAAATCCTTTGAAATAAACACGTTGACAACTTCTTAATAACTACAATGTGCAACTACCAGCCAACTTAATGTCTCAGAGATGTTTAATTTTACTTCATAAATATCGCCCTTAAATCTAATAAAAAGGCCACCGAAAAACCTCAATTTGAGAACAACAGTTATCAAGATGTTCCTATATTCATTCCAGGAAATCCACCCCTCTTGCCTTCAAGATCTCAAATAACGACCATTATGCTTCCCCCTAATCTTAAACAGCGCGAATGAGTAAAATTAATGTCGCACTACCAAACAGCACGAGGGCTATTGACGACGGACCTCGTGGTTTTGAACTATTTTCAAGTGACGAGCACGACACCTAAGCTGGCAGCCCCCTTTCCTAATTTTCACACCACACTAACAGGAGGACTTTCAGCTTCGACAGATTTAATGTGCAGCGGCCCCCTCTACAAGGCGATTCTTCAGCAGCACTAGGCTCGAACTAAAGACATGCCAGCTACGAGTCCATGTGACTTGACCACTAGGTTACCGCGGCCTAATCTTGGATTGCACAATGATTTTAACTATCCCATAGAGTTAGTTATTTAGAAAAAATTATTTCTCTCTCGACTTGTAAAAATTATCATTTTATACATAAAAAAAAAATCTTCCGTTCCCCCCCAGGTTCTAAATTACACTGTACAAAAGTCTGTATCTTACTCAGTGGCGTAACATACACCACCGCATTGCGGAAGGGCCCAGGGATTCTAGGGGGTCCAAAGCCTGACTGACGCCAAGTACGTATTTGGGTTCGGGGCCCAAAATCTGACTTAGCAGGGGGCCCTAATATTCTCCGTTAACGCCATTGATCTCAGCCCTTTCCAGATCTATAATGAATCAAGCTCCGTTTTCATTAACTTTACTAGGAGTTATTTCGAAATTTATTCACTATTAAAATTTCATATAGAGCATTAAGTTTATTCATATTTTAATTATTTAAAAATCATTTATTTCCTTAGCATGTTAAAAAAAACAGTTAAAATCGCAATAAAACACATTTGCTATTGATGTTTTATAAAATAATATTCTAAGCTTTTTTAAAGAATGAAGTAGTTCCTTTTCTTCAATGAGTTTACACTGAGACATTTAAAAGCTTCCCGCATCATTACATAAGAATTAATAAAACACGGCGACGATCTAGTTGCAATTTCGAATTTAACGGATACAATTTTTCAATAGAACTTCAAGATGAATTCATGGTAATGGCTTTGACCCTTCCTTACATTCCGAGTAACGAATAAAAGAAAAAAAATATCAATAAGCATTTACAGTTCACTGGAGCGATAAATATTCCGCTATAATATTTTAATGATACTCACTTAGATACATAAACAGTGGCACATTAATCTTATCATGAAAGTTAATAAAAAGAAATGTTGGACAATTTGACGCAGAAAGAAATAAAGGATTCGCTTATAAGTATATTTAACGAGCTGAAGAGGCAAATAAAGAAATATATAGTTTTACGGGTTACTTTATAATTACATAAAATAAAATATATAAATCATTTATGTTTTTTTTTTAATTGCAGCCAATTTTCATTAAAAATTTGGTTAAGGACAAGAATCAATTCCGAAAGAGAAAACAGGATGTCATGCCATGGACTCCATTCATGTGACGTCATAGTCACATGATAATGATAATCACGTGTTTTTAGCCAATCAGTTCAAAAACTCATGTGACGTCATAGTCGCACGATAAAAGTAAGCACGTGTTTCTCGTTAATCAGTTCATGCGCTTCGTTGTTGCCATTGTTGCCTTTTGATCTTTACGGAAACTTTCTTTTACAAATTTTTCAACTATAATAACGCACATAGGTAGACAAAACGCATTTTATTTAAAAATACATGCATAAAATAAAAAAAAAATTTCCTTATTTCATGAAAGGCAGTGTTAAGAAATGAAATTTTATGAAATTATGAGAATTTATTGAAGTTTTACAAAAATTGAATAACAAGTACATTTAGTTTGATCTCTGTTTTGAATTCACCTGAGAACACGTGTTTGTCTTTATGTTACCGTCATGAATCGAATCTATTGGTGACGGACCTCGAAATTTTATACCGCGGTGAAATAACGAAGATGACACCAGAGACGGCACCCCCTCTTCAAACTTCTACATCATGCCAAAGGGACGATTTTGATCTCCACTACACGGTGGATCTTCAGTGGCACTAGGGCTCGAACACATGAAAAGCCGGCCACGAGCTCGTGACCATTAGGCTACCGCAGCTACCCATTTACGTTGGCAAGGACACAATATGAACACCTTTTATAAATTGCAATTGTAATTAAATAAGTAATCAAAGATTGTGATAGCCAGAATACTACTGAAGCAAATTCCAAAATACTTAGTAATTCTTGTCTCAGAATTTTAATAAACTATTTATGATGAATTTCAGACATTACAGATACCAATTAGGTCTGACAATAAAAATATCCTAATTTTATTGGCGTACACAAATACATTAAAAATGTGCACCAAAATTACGAAATGGATTGTACAAACAAACACACATCATGATTTACAGGTGGATTCAAAAGGTGGCACTTTACACAATGGCCTCATTTGCAAACTCACACCTCCCCCCACACACACACATTAATAAAATTTGTTTATTCTTATCTTACTGATAAAAATTTCTTTCAAGATTGATTGAATATTAACGTCGCACTGTTCAGCTACACGAGGGCTTTTGGCGACGAACCACGTAATTTTGAACCATGGTCAAGTGACGTGGACGACACCTGAGCTGGCACCCCCCTCTCCTAACTACCCCACCACACCAACGGGAGGACGTTTCAGCTCTCGACAGATTTAACGTGCATCGCTGCCCTACACGGCGGGTCTTTAGTGGTACTGGGCTCGAACTCATGACATACCTGCCATGGTCCGATACCCTAACCACTGGGCTACCGCAGCCCAAAATTTCTTTCAATTCAACAATTTTATAAATGATGAAAAGATTATTTAGGAACGCATTACCTCTATCTAAGAAAGAAATTGCATGCCGTAGACAAATGTCCACCCAAAAGAATAATTTATAACATGCATTTTCGCTAGCAAGGGATATTTGAGTTTCACCTAACACAAATACCGCTAACACAGCTGAGTGAAAGATGCGCACATGCAAACAAATTTTTTCCAATTTATAATGAGTTAAAACGAGCCATAACAAAATGTCGATTTAGCTATGGCTTATAGCAAATGCATTTCTTTTAATAAAATATTCTATTATTATTTCAAGGTGAATGATATATTTGTTATTGTAAAATAATGATTTAATGAAGGTACTCTGCTTTTGGTCGTCAAATTACAGATATTTGTTAATGTTATACGGGATAGTAACAAAAATTATCAATAAAATATTAAAAACATACAAAAGCTGAGGGGAGGGTGGGGGAAGGAGTAAAAAGCTTAATTTTTGTAAAATGAAGCAATAAGATCACACAACCCATTGTGTACATGATTGAGAGATATATGAAACAATTTTATTCAGCATTAAATAAAAATTTTAAAAAATTATCATTTCTTCCTATTCTTCCAATAAAAGTGACGATTGACTTGTTTTCCAGAATTTCAAACGCATATCGATCTTCGGTAATCACCAATATTTCAAAAATTGGATATAGTATATATTTCAGTGTATGTTTATTTTCCGAACGAACAGCTAATGCTTAGAAAATATATTTTTGTTCAAAATGGGCTAATTCATGACAGTGACAAGATGAACCCAATTACGTGTTCTCAATTGAATTCAAAACTGAGATTAGACCTGTACTAGTTGCACTTGTAAAATTTCGATATAATTTCAAATTTCATAATTGGGCAAAAATGTTTATTATGATTCTTTAAAAGGTTTTCAAAATCAAAAAAGAACTAAAAGTATTCGTGCACTTTTAAATCAAGTACATTTTATTTACCAATATGCGTTATGTTTGACATGTGTAAATTTTTAAAGAAATTTTCTGCAAAAAGCATTAGTTGTAACAGCGAAGAGTATGAACTGGTTGGCTGGGAACACGTGATTGCATTTATGCGACTGAAATTTAAGAGGATAATTCGAATTCTGTAAATTTAAATAAACAGGGCATCGGTGACTATATATCTCGAATTACTTCAAGGGGTCAAGTAATAAAAAAAATTTAAGTCAATTCCTACTTAGATCAACAAAGAAAATTTTTATTTTTGCTCCTTTTTATTAAATAATTATAATTAATATAAATATGTATATACATATGACAGAATCACAACATTAAGTGGCAATTAATTTTTATTAATTATCATTAAAGTATCGTATTGTCATCCAAAACAATCGTGTGTGTAAAATTTAAGTTCAACTGAATGCTTTAAGACGTGAGAAAAAAAAATCTTTCAAGTTTTGACACAAGTCGCCAAAATGGTCGCTAAGTCGCCAACGAGGCTGTATTTGTAATTTTTTAAATAATTAGTTTAATTATAATTAATAAACATTAATTGATTAAAATTATTGTATTGTCATCCAAAATAATCTTTTATATTAAATTTCAGCTCAATTGAGCGCTTTAAAATGTATTTTATTAACGATTAAAAATTCCACCAAGATAAATAAATATATAGAGAGTGTTAGTACCATAGTAGGAATTGAAAAATAACGTCCAGGGTTGCCTTTAAAATGCCGCCCATCCGATTTAGTGGTTAGTGACGCTGACTGCGGTGCCGTAGGGCCTGAGTTCGAATCCCGGAGAAGGCATGGATGTTTGTAAATGTATAGTGCATTCGCGGTATGGGGGTACTCTAAATAGCCGTCGAGCCGCCTCTCGTGAAGTTGGTGGAAGGATAAGAGAGGTGGGAAGCCCCTGACCTCCCCCTTCAGTGTGTTCTCCCCCAAAATTGGGGTGGAACCGAGCAAAATCGTACTGTCACCTGCATGGTGCTCAAAGCTAAGGCTAACGACAGGCGTAAAAATCTAGTCCAGAGCCACGATGAATTTCGTGGACCTTGATCTGATGTTAACGTTCATCAGGTGGCTTACAACACTTTTTAGCTTAAGTGATGCCCAGTGAATCTCAACCACTGTGTCGCGACACTTTTGAGTGCCCAGACATTTTTTTTTTTTTTTTTTTTTTTTTTTTTACAATTTTTAACTATACTCAGACTTAAAACTTTTTTCAAAAATGTGATTGGGCTTGTAATCCACATTTGTGATAACGGATACATCTGAATATAAATTTACTTTGAATGAAGAGGAAGAACTACTAACTTCCCTCTGTAATAATCGAGATTTAATTTCGAAACATTCGAAAAAGTCGATTGTTTTTTGGATTAAAATTAGAGTCAATCCCATAATATCCAAAAAAAAAAAAAGCTTTAAAAACATTGTTACAATTTTCTACGTCTTTTTTGTGTGAATTTGGATTTTCAGTATTAACAAATATAAACATGAAAAAAATGGAGACTTAAATGTAGATGACGAAATGAGAGTGGCATTATCATTTTTTACGACCAAATGTAAACAAAATTTTCAAAAATCAAGCTCAAATTTCGCATTAAATGTATTCTTATAATTAATTTGTAATTAATTACTCAAAAAACATTGTTGTCTATTCCGTATATATTTTATATTTAACATTGAAAATTATTATCATAAACTATTTTACATGGCGTATTACAGATAGTAACATTCTTTTAAAATTGCATGCATTGTTAGCGTACCGCAACAGAAAAAAGGTTAAGAATCGCTGACTAATGATAACGGTTCAATCAATAAATAATGAAAAAAATAAAATTACATTTTTGATTGGGAAAGGGAATTATCACTCACAAATTTTTGCTCTTGTAAATTAAAAACGGGTATTAATTATGCACAATATATTAAGAAAAATATGCTTCCAATATTGTGTTCACAGAGACTTAAAATTAACTTATTTCTTGTTTCCATTTAAAAATCAGTGATCCAACGTGCAGCTAGGATTAACGAATGAATTAGTAAATCGGAGACACATCAAGTTTATACAGATAAATACTTTAGAGCAATGGTACTTAAACTGCAGTCCGCGGACCCATGTGCAGCGCCTTTCTATGGTGTCCGCGAAGTCTCTTATGTAACGTCGAGATTTCCCTCTTTTACATACTCTGGCAAACCTCGTGGAAAAATTGAAAGATGTCATACTATACTAGATCACTAAACTCTGTGCCCCCAATGAAAAACTCTGCTAGAACATGTATTTTGATCAAAAATATTAAGTCGGGAGAATGAGTGAGAGTGAATATTAACGTCGCACAGTTAAGCTACACGAGGGCTTTTGGCGACGGACCACGTAATTTTGAACCAATGTCAAGTGACGTGGACGACACCTGAGCTGACACCCCCTCTCCTAACTACCACACCAACGGGAGGACGTTTCAGCTCTCGACAGATTTAGCGTGCAACGCTGCCCCACACGGCGGATCTTTAGTGGTACTGGGCTCGAACTCGTGACAAAGCCAGCCACGATTCGATACCTAAACCACTCGGCTACCGCGGCCACAATATTAAGTCGGGGAGGGATGTTCAAAATCTTGGTGTCCGCGCTGATACATAAAGGGGGACCGCGGCGATCGAAAGATTAAGAACTGCTGCTTTAGAGAATTTGTTAAGTACATACAAAGATTGGGTTCAACAATAAAATACAAAGTACAAGACAGGAGTTTTCCCTTGAATATCCTAAGGAATAATTTTGAAATGTTTTGATTCATAAATACATCGAATAAAAATGTATAAAAAGTTTCAAAACGAATAATGCGGATATGCTCAAGGATTTAGATGTATATGTATATTACACGTTTTAAAATATTTTTTGCGATTCTGTTACCCAGTACATGAACGTTTAATATGTCTCTAAGAGATTTTCATTTCTGTTGCGTATAAAAATCCGTGAACAGTCCTTATAATCTAGGCTATGCTAATACATTAATTAACTTATTACTATAGACGTGTCATAGTTCAGATTCTATTTCCAGAATATATATTTAACTTTATCGTGAGATCGTTTTAATTATTTACAGCTCCAACAACCTCATACGTGCAATTTAGATAAAAGTTTACAGCGATAAGACAATATCCCATAACAGCAACATACAAAAAAAAAGAAAATTAGATTTCTCTTTTAGAGCTTTCGTAATATTCTCAGAGCGTTTTTATTTGCTATTTCGTCATGGAGTCTTATTGTGAAATTGGAGACTTTACTCCCTCCATTCACGATAATAAAGGAAATCAACGACGAGCAGTCAAGTGAAAAAAACTGTCGTCCAAAAGATGCCCTTTTCATTGTTGTACAGCACTCAATTCTTTTTCTTTGTTATATAGTATTAACACAAATATACCTCTATATGATTGTATTTCTTCAGGAAATCTTTACTAGTACAAGAACTTCAGAGTGGAAAAATAAAACAGTTAACGTGAAGGAGAATTTTAAGGAACTTTGAAATTAAGATACGTTAATACAATATATTTAACAGAATTAAATTTTCAAAAAATATCCAGTTCCAACCATATTTTTTGTTTCGGCATAAGAAGAATTTAGTTATTTCCTCTAGCAATGTTTTTTTTTTAATTCACCAATCTTCCTTTTGTATTAACTTTTCATTGCAATGAACTAAAAAAGAATTATTACTTATCCACGGTTAAATTATTACTTATCCATATATGATTGCAGTTATCATGTCAGCGTTACATAACTGCAATCATATGTTTCCAGCCAATCATTTTTTAAATTCATATGAAGTCATAGTAACATGAATAATTTAATCGCGTGTTTCCAGCCAATAGTTTACGCGCTTCGCTGTTACCAACTCTTGTTTCTTGCAGAAATTTTCTTTTAAGTACAATAACACACTTGGAAGTAAAATGCAATTTTTTAAAAAAAAATACACGCATAATATAAGATTTTTTTATAAAAAAAAAATTGTCTAGGAAGGTGCTTTTTGTCCACCTAACGGCAGACCCCCTTCCCATTAAACGAATTATTCCTACTCATTGCTAAAATTGTAAAACTGCTATTTTCATGTATTATGTGGCTCTATTTATTTCTTTTTTTACAAAATTCGTCTTTCGCGCTCTTCTTTAGTTAAGTGCATCACTGAAACTGCATCGTCCAACACTTCAATGATTAACTCCTAAGATTTTGATAAACCTGCACTCTTGCAGCTTCCTGTAAAGTTGAGTATTTAGTTCCGTTGATTGAAAATAAATCTTAGTATGAGATAACACTTTTCTTCTCACGCAACGATTCCAGTCTAGGCAATCGTGGCGAATTTTTCATCTGTGAAAACTTGCAACAATGTACTATCGCAATCGTATAGACATGTGAAACGAAGCCAAAGATTGCCAATTCACAGCGCGAACGACACATGAGAAATTGGTGTCGCCAACTTAGCGCGTTAACTTGAACGTTGGCATTGTTGCGATAGTACGTAATAAATATATAACAGCATCAAGATTTTTTTTTTTTTAAAGAGAGAAAACTTTGAGGAACCTTACTGTTTCGACATGCTGACCCAAATATAAAATTCAAAATTTTATCTAAATTTTACAAGAACGAGTCTAATATCAGGTTGGAATATCAATGGAGAACAAGTGATTGCATTCATCATGTGATCGTGTAAGTCCATTAACATTTTTATGCCATCTACGTCACTGGGGATAAATTATCGATCAAAGTAATGTCACGTTACCTTACTTTAAACGTTTTAACCCTTTATGTGTACGGACGGTACTTATAAGTACTACTCACTTTAAAATTACATAGAATAACCATTTTTACGAATACTCTGACGATACTTAGCATGAATATTCTTTGAAATTCACTCTTCCAACATATATGGTAGCTGATTGATTGATTGATTGATTGAATATTAACGTCGCACTGTTCAGCTACACGAGGGCTTTTGGCGACGGACCACGTAATTTTGAACCATGGTCAAGTGACGTGGACGACACCTGAGCTGGCACCCCCCTCTCCTAACTACCCCACCACACCAACGGGAGGACGTTTCAGCTCTCGACAGATTTAACGTGCATCGCTGCCCTACGCGGCGGGTCTTTAGTGGTACTGGGCTCGAACCCGTGACAAAGCAAGCCACGGTCCGATACCTATACTACTCGGCTACCATATATGGTAGCACGGGTTATATGATGAGTATTTAGGCGGGGAAGGCGAATAGTTTTATAGCAGAAATTGCGTTTTCAGAGGATTGCGAAGAATATCATTTTTGTCCCGAAAAAATGGTTAATATCAAGATTTAAGTGTTTTATTTTTTTCGTATGTTAATCAAGACCTTAGAAAACGATTTGACTATTTATTTTAAGTGAACAGTGTATATAATTAATTAAAGATATTCAACTGTAAGATTAATTTTTTCTTTTAATTTAAATTTTCCAAAGTTGAGTATTTTGTTTATGTATATCCCTTAATTTTCAATATAGTGATCCAAAAAATTATTCCATGAAAAAACTGCAGTAAATCATAATGCGGTACATAAAGGGTTAAATTGGTGTCTATTTTTAGAAAATACTATAAACTCTAAAACGGAACTTGTTTACTCTAAATACTCTGCAGGTATTCTTGTACTCGGTATTGTTAATTAGTCGTGTTCTCGGCAAGGAAAACATTTGATATATACAGTAATACCCCGAATTTAGGTAATAAGTGGGATTGAATGATAACCGTGGAAGTCGGGGTACAATTCCCACACATAAATGCATATAAATTATTTTTAGTTGGAGACAGAGACGAAAGAAAATAATATACAGAGGAAATGTTAAGTAAAATTTTAGATAACACTAATACAAAATCGCAAAACGAAGTTATTTTGATGCAGAAGGTCTCATAAAATCTAATAAAAAGTAGTCTGCCGCGACTCAAAGATTTTTTTTTCTCTAAATTTCCTCGTAATATGCTAATATTTTTTTTTATTACTTCTTATGTCTAAAAAAATGCGCTCTTCGTTGAAGTCTATATTTTCTAAAATTTGTAATCCTTATACAATTAAACTGACGTCTCTTGTGAAATTCCCAAGCCGTCATTCGATCTTCTGATTGAACTGGATTTAAAGACTCAAGTTCTCTTCAATGTCTTGCTCCTTCCTGCTCATCAATTGTAAGCTCCCAAATGTGGGAACCCAGCAGTTCTTGATAATATGGTAAATCAAAATAAATGTTTATGACTAAGCGTCGATTCCGCATGATTCATCCAAACATGTACATTAGCTAAACAGAAAGGGGGAGTGAGTAATCGAATTGTGTAGCGCTCAAACAAAAGACGAATTGACGAGATTTGAAATTCGCTAAATCGAGGTATTACTGTACTCATACTCCGAATATCATAAACCACGGGTTACTGTTTTAATTTATATTTCAATTTATTGCCTTTTATATTCAATTTCCATTAATCGTTATCATTCTTACAAGAACTTTCGAATGATGGAGTTGCGTGGTAACATATCTTTTATTTTGTACATAACTAGACATTTAACTCTTTGCATGTATGAACTACATTATTCCATTCTACGTGCACAGATGGCATCATCCAATAAAATACCAAATTTAAATTAATCGCTCGTGCGTATTATTAAGCAAATACAGGGTTTGGCTGTATGCAAAAACTCAAGACGCATCATTTTAATAATTTTTCTTCGTAAAAACAAAATAACAGTTTACAATTGGAAACGTATCAATTTTGACTCATTTTAGAAAAAATCGTAACAAATAGAAAGTATCATTATTTTGTGAAATAAATTATACCGTATCAAGGCGGAATAAATGATCTTTCTGATTCTGTAATTATTTTTTGTCTGATAGGAAAAATTAGATACCGTTTTAAAAATGTTGGGGATAAAAAAAAATTCACCTCCCGGTTTTTTCACTCTGTTTGGCGATAGAAACAACACACATGAGAAAAAGAAAGGTTTTTAACTAATTGCAAAATCGGTAAGATTATTTATTAACTGGTTCAAGCATTTTTTCCTTTTAAATTCTCATAGTTATTTAATTCATGAGTGCAATCCTTTTTAATTTCAACTTTATTTTAATTTTTAAACACTTAAAATCTAACATGGCAAGTTATATTTTTGAATGTCAACCCACAATTTTATGAAGATAGGGGATTAAGACCTCTGCGGAGATCGAGTGCCCCGATGACCATTCTACCCAATATCGGAATATAAATGGTCAAAAAAGATTCCTCGGATCATTCCCGATCTTTTGGTACCTTCGGCAAGTTTCTGCGTTGTGCGGTTCGTGGGAAAATAGATGTACATACGAACATACAAAGCGACATACGTTTGTTTACATACGAATTTTAATAGTGTGGATTAAAAACCAATAAATCTTTTTAATCAATACATGAATCATCTCAGATGTAACGAAATAAAAATATAATGAAATCAGATACGCTTCTTAAATATGACAAATCACTTTGTAAGGTAAAATGAATGAGTCATATTTTAATTTATACAAACATGCACATTCTTAAGACAAATTAAACCAGAAACTTTCAACACATTTAAAACTGTTTGATAAACATGTCGAAGTATATAGAACATAAATATATCGGAACAAGGATTATTTTCATACGACAGTTTAAAGCAGTTACCTTCACACACACATATCACATTTAACACAATGATCTACTTAATGAAACATTCGAATCAAATTTGAATTTGGTCAAGATCATTTTGGTAGATGGTAACAAAAAACACACACACACACACACACTGCCATGGTTTACTTTAAACACTGGAGTAAAATGTAATTTAAAATTTTGAATGTATTTACCTTATAGTTTTTCAAACAATACTTTTATATATACGATTAAATACCGCGGGGATTGAACGAGTAAATGTTTATTAACAATGCACTATAACGCAACACGGAAACTATTGGCGACGGACCTCGTAATTTTGAACCACAGTCGAGTGACGAGAACGACGCCTAAATTGGTTTCCCAATCTTCAAATTTCTACACTACACTGAGGAGACGACTTACAGCAAAGACAGATTGAAAGTGCATCAACCCCACAAAACGGAGGGTCTTCAATGGCACTAGGACTCGAACTCATAACACGACGGCCATCAGTCCGTGACCATGACCACTAGACTACCAGGGCCACTGGTAGTCATAACTTACGACTGGCGTAGTTGCAGTCGAGTCATAGATGACAGTCTTGTTGTCACTAAAGACACGTCATATCAAGCACGCTACATCTGTAGAGGAACAAAATCCTCATATCGACGTGGCGTGGAAGTTTGTAGAGTGGAGTCCTAGCTTAGGTGTCATCCTCGCCACTTGATAGTGGTTCAAAGTAACGAGGTGTGTCGCGAATAGCTTCGATTTCATTTGATTTTTTTTATTTGTGTCGTACTCTGAAGCAACTTGACTGCTTTGGCGAAGGATCTTTCTAAATTTGAACCTAGATTAAGTGATGAGGACGACACCTGAGCTCTGGGACCCCTCTCCAAATTTTCACATCATGCCGATGTGAGTATTTTGTGCATCTACAAATTTAACGTGCGCCAACTAGGGATGGCGATTCTTTTAGAAAAAGATCGATTTTTAAATCGATTCGAATCGTAACCTGATGAATCGATTCACAAAAAAATCGAGGTCTAAAAAAAAAAGATCGATTTCTAAAAAATCTATTTTTTTTCCAAGTCTTCATTTCCAATGTAAATATAAATCCATTTTATGAAAAACAAGAAAGATACCATAATATATAAACAATCTCTTATCAGTAAAATCAGGGGATTTTTTTTAGTTCAGGGAATTCGACAATTACAATTATTTTTATTACAATAACAAAGTATCAGGTATAAAAGACATTTATTTTCTAAATGCATTTGTTACATTAAAAAGTTTAGATATTGAGCATTTGGAACTATAAGCTATATAGTCTATTTTCTAAACTTTTTAAAAACAACAGTCTCTCAAGTCTATTGGGATCCAAGTGGGATTCCGCTCATCACTTGCATTGTCGCTGGCAATAAAAAAAAGCGCTCACAAGGAACAGATGATCCCACGATACGCATATACATCATAGCTGTTGAGTAAACGTGAGATGCTAGTTTTTTTTTTTTTTTTTTTTTTTTTTTGTTCTTGCCATTTAAGTATAGTATCACAATTGCCTGCGATAAATAGTGTTTAAATTCTTCGTTTTTTATGGTTTTTACCAAAACGAGAAAAAACTGAATGTCGATTTTCTAGGATGAAATATCGATTCACTGAATCGATTCAGTGCTACATATCGATTTAAATCGATTTTTTTATCCGAGAAATCGATTTTTCGATTAATCGATCTCAGATCGTCATCCCTAACACCAGCCCCTTGACATCGCAGGTCTTCGTGGCACCAGGATTTTAACCCGCGATTGAACAACGCCGGTCATGTGTTCAAGATTAGCTACCACGGTCATGTGGTCTACACGGTCACTCGTGTAGTTTTAAAGATATGTTGATAAAATAATTAATCTATCACGATCGATCACCAAACCATGATAATCACTTTTCTCAACAACAGCTATTTAACGAAAAATCTTATTTTTATTCGCATGGTATTTATCTATCATTTAAAGTCTCAAAAATACGATTCCCCCCCCCTTCTTCCAGAACGACGAGAGAGAGAGATTGCCGTTTATTTTCAAACTCTAAAAACTAAACATTTTATAGATCTTCCTCCTCAAAAATATTTATAAATGTTAATCAGCCGTAAGAATGAACGCCGACTCAGTAAGTTTGCAAAATCGTTCTTAAATAAATAGGAATGAGGAAAAGAAAATATTTAGATTTCTCTTATCTCGAGAAAATATCGAAGAGGATAGATAAATAGAATATTTAAAAAATTCACGAGGGGTAATGTAAATATTAAGAAACATAATACAATTGCTTAATTCAGACATCTCTATAAAATTAAAATACAATTTTATAAAATAAAATATTTTTAAAAAATTTGCAATATTGATCGAAAATTTTTTTTTCCTCTGATATGTACTGAAATTCAAATCGGTTCATAAGGTCTCATTTATAGAGCAAAGATTTTTTTATTTATAGGTTCAATTTCAAAACGTTTCAAATTTATCTACATATTTTCAACCAATGAAAAACATCATTTAAAATACCTTACATGCAGGATATTCATAGAATTTTTGTATCTTGATTTCATCTTGATTCAAAAACGAAATTAAGAAGGGGTGGGATAGAAATTCAGAGATGGGGAGAGAGAAAATATGTCACACACATTTCACAAAGTAGCATAATTTCTTTCAAAATGTAGTGTTCCAGAAAAGAATTACCCTTCATTACAAAAAAAGCACTAAACCTATTTTTATAAACATGCATCTTACCGACATTTAACGGAACATGACAATTTTATTCATATTTTTTGCAATTGCTTTCTCATTCATTTCATATCCAGAGTCTCACGACTTATTATTTGGAAACTATTTTACTTGATATTTTCAAAGTACTTCAAATTTTTTTTTTTTTTTTTTTTTTTTTATCGGTTTTGGGAATTCTTGGAGAATTATTCACGGCAAACAAACAAAAGGCCGCGGTAGCCGAGTGGTATAGGCATCGGATCGTGGCTGGCTTTGTCACGAGTTCGAGCCCAGTACCACTGAAGACCCGCCGTGTAGGGCAGCGATGCACGCTAAATCTGTCGAGAGCTGAAATGTCCTCCCGTTGGTGTGGTGTGGTAGTTAGGAGAGGGGGGTGCCAGCTCAGGTGTCGTCCACGTCACTTGACCATGGTTCAAAATTACGTGGTCCGTCGCCAAAAGCCCTCGTGCAGCTGAACAGTGCGACGTTAATCTTCACTCACTCACTCACTCACGGCAAACAAAAGCTTTTCACACACACAATCTCCTTTCCAACCATCCATATATATATATATATATATATATATATATATCTTTAAAACATATTTCACTATTGTTCTAACAAACGGATAACTTCAAAAATAAATGACGGAGAGGATACATACATTAAAAAGAAAATAATGCTATTAGAGACATATTTTTATTTCGAAAATGGATCCGGAAGTTGAAGAGCATTGTGTGGAAGTTTGGTACATAAAGTATCAGCTGCAGTGGCGCACACAAGGGGAGGACCCTGGGGGTCCAGACCCCCTCCCTCCCAAAGCCCTCGATTTTTTTTCCGATTGCTTATACTTATATAGTACGAAAAATTTAAATATTTGTTATTAATGATTAATTTTATTAATTAATGCTAATTATTTATTCAATAATTCGTTTTTTACTGTGATTTGTTCCCGGAAATCGACAAAATCAAAAGGAGCATGATACAAGAATGGTGACTTTCGACCCCGGATTGATTGAATATTAACGTCGCACTGTTCAGCTACACGAGGGCTTTCGGCGACGGACCACGTAATTTTGAACCATGGTCAAGTGACGTGGACGACACCTGAGCTGGCACCCCCTCTCCTAACTACCCCACCACACCAACGGGAGGACGTTTCAGCTCTCGACAGATTTAACGTGCATCGCTCGCTGCCCTACACGGCGGGTCTTCAGTGGTACTGGTCTCGAGTTCGTGACAAGGCAAGCCACCTTTCAACCCCGAACCCCTCCCTTGAAAAATTCCTGCGCGTTACTGATCAGCTGAAATGCTGTCGTTATCTTACCATGGTTAGAAATAACAAGATACATCTGAGACTGTTATGTTTTCTAGAAGAAAAAAAACTTGCGCGCGTACACGCGCACACACACAAACAAGCAGAAGACAACATTTTGTTCATGTCTTATAGGGCGATTGATAACAGACATGGTAATTTTGAGCCTCGGTAAAGTGACGAGGCTTACGCATGAGCTGAAACCCTCTCTCAAACTACTACACCACACCAACGGGAGGACTTTGGACCCGACAGCAAAAACGTTGGAAAAAGAGTTTCGAAAGGGAAAAATGCTCTTTAGTACTGGCATTCAGGGATGTCTTACGGCATGGGCCAACTGAGCTCGGGCCCAGGACTTTGGTCACAATGGGGGCCTCGTCTCGTCCTCGACTTAGCCTTAATAAGATTATAATTCGAATAATTTCAAGGGTCAAAAATTATTTCTGGTTGTATTCTCTGAAAACTAGGAATTTCAGACGATATGTCAACTAGCTACATGTGATGACCGTCGTCCATGTCAAGGCCTAGGCCTACCACCATACACCATCATTACTCATTCAGTCAAAAGGCGACAGTCGGTCGAGCCGGTTTGTGCAATTGCAAGTCATGCACATTTATTTGTTTCGGGTTATTGTTTGTGCGAGTATTTGACAACATATGCTGTGCACTGTCTACTTTTAAAGGTCATAGATGGGATCTGCATTTGTGTGAGGCCCAGGGCTTCAAGAAGTCTTAAGACGTCCCCGCTGGCATTATTTCTACCCCAATTTTAAAGAACTTTCCTAAAAACTATCTAACTGGCACAAAAAAAAGACTCTTTGAAGGCATAAAAGCTTGAACAATGAAAACTGCACGAAGATCTAAAAACCGAGCGGGTCGTTACATTGGTCCCTCACGTAATATTTAATCTCTACTTGAACAGACGTCTACTTCAACGGCAATATCTTACCGAAAGCAGCGAGTGGAACAAAGAAACGTTATGCTCCACTGCAACACCAACCGTCACCAGCAACTGCGGTGGAATACAAGGAAAGAAGTGCTTTTCCACTCATCAGATCATTATCTGCAGAAAATGATTAGTCTGCCTGGAACTGTATTAAAACTGATTTCGAGAGATTAGCAAATAAATGGATAAAGTCGAACCCAATCATGCTTTGATTAGCAGATTACGGTGAACGTGAGCTGTTTGAGACTTATGCTTTCAATTTTTGCTACTTCAGGAGCAATTTAAACTGAAAAAGAACGATATAATATAAATCTGTCACTAAAAACTGTTGCTTTAACAAAAAAACAAATTGCTTTTTTTTTTAAAAAAAATATTTAATAGGAAAGAAAGGTTTTATTGTATAATGAAATACTTTTCTTACTAAATACAAAATTGAAAAAAATTTCCAAACGAATATTTTTTTTGTTAAAAGCGTCAAATGTTTTAATATTAAACATTTTTAACCCCGCCTCCCAAATATACACATACTACAAAAAAATTGCATCGCATTGTCAGGGAATACTTATTGATTTAAAAAATATGATTATCAAATGAATATCTTCATACGATTTTCATCATATGTGAAAAGATGTCCATAAGTTTTCGGTTTAAAAATGTTTGCAATATTCTGTAAAACAAAACTATATATCTGCTAATTTTGCACAGCAAATAACCAACTACAATGAGAATCGCTTAACACGAAACTGAAGGAACTGTAATATTTCTTTGTGTTAACAGAATTTCGAGTAAAAGAATATTGCAACAAAAAAAACTATATATATCAACAAAATTAAGTTAATCAGAGAGAGAATTTATTTTATTTACATAGATACAAACATGTGGTGCATATATTTAATAAAAATCAATTAAACAAAAACATTCATAAGAACTGAAAGAAATTAAATACCAAATTTTCAAATTCATTAAAAAATAAAACATTTGAGTTTTTGGAAAACAATCTGATAATTTTCTTTGTATTGTTTTTTAGCATTGTTAACACAAAAGTTGTTCGATATCGTCCATTTTGTTATTTATTTCACCATTGGAATGTTCGTCTAAATAACTGCGCATACTTTTCATGGCGTTCCTCATGATGTGAGAACAGAGAGAGAGAGAGAGAGAGAGAGAGAGGAGCTACATTATTCAATTCATTTTCATCGTCGGAACCTGTATCCATGATATTTTTAGAGATTTCAACAAACTCCAAAACATCTTTGTCTGCCATAATTGTGGCTGTACACACATTATCATCACCAACTGCAATGAATTCTTCCGATAACACAATAGGACAGTCCAATCCGACTGGTGTTTTCCGTATTTTGTTCATTCCCAGAAGAGATATTTTTCGTGTTAAGCGATTTTCGTTTCGTGTTAAGAGAAAAAATGCATGAAAATACATAGTAGTTTGTTGGGACCATATTATATTCGTGACCATATACTATTTCGTGTACCGCTGTATTACTTTGTGTTAACCGATATTTCCTCTTAAGTGTTTTCGAGTTAAACATATTTCACTGTGTGTGTATTCTCAGATACTATACCATTTAAATCAATTTTTAATATAGGTTAGCTATTCTCTCTTTTCAGGTAAACCAAATTCTTCTTTCTTTTCTGCTATTTCTATATGAACATTTGATACTGCAATACTACATGAACTGCAGAATGCATTTATAAACAAAACTCAGACGATTTCAAAATCAGATGAGCTCAGATTTTTAAAATTTCATATATCTTGAGAAATACAACTATAAAACAGATGTAAAACTGGATATGGAGTAATAAAAAAACATCTTACACATAACAGAAATATTTGACATTTTCCAGGCTCAAAAATTTTATTTTTTAAGTTTCGTATTTGTGTGTGATGTGTGTGTAACTTTTTAACATATATAAATCATAGAATAATCAAACCAATTTGCCAATAACTTTTTTTCTTGAGTAGCTAAAGTATGGGACTAATCGAAAAAAGAAACCCCAAAGACAGAATTTCAGATCCTCTTTTGATTGACTGAATATTAACGTCGCACTGTTCAGCTACACGAGGGCTTTTTGGCGACAGACCACGTAATTTTGAAGTGAATTCAAGTGACGTGAACGACACCTGAGCTGGCACCCCCCCTCTCCTAACTACCACATCACACCAACGGGAGGACATTTCAGCTCTCGACAGATTTAACGTGCATCGCTGCCCTACACGGCGGGTCTTTAGTGGTACTGGGCTCGAACTCGTGACAAGGCAAGGCAAGCCACGATCCGATATCTATACCCCTCGGCTACCGCGGCCACGATCCTCTTCTGAAAATCAGATATAGAAGCGTATATTTTCCTGTGGAAGATAACGAACTCCGAACAATATAAATTCCTAAATTTTATTTTCTTACTAAAAAAAAAAAAGTTACTCGATTCGAAACAAATTCCATTCCGCTATCATGCCCGAGTTTGCACAAAATTTACGGATTCAGAAACTTGATTAAAAACTTGTTGACAATGTTTTTTTTTTTCTTTTCTTTAACAATAACCTCCAAACAAATATAGAGCCTCTACCACAAAATCTCTAGCAATAAAAAAATTGCAATTGCATCTCAAAGGAAATAGATGCATAAAATTCATTTACATGTTAAAACTAAATTAATTATTAGTAATCGAAAGAAAATTGACTACATTATTGTAAGTTGCTAAAAGGGTACCAAAATAGTTTGCATTAGGTGATAATAAGTATGCTGTATAAAAATGACATTTTTTAAATGTAAACGAGCCCTTGTGAACGAATGCCTTTCTATAGTAAAATTTTTTTAAAAGAGATCGAACCTTTTGAAGAACGTTTTAAATAAAATAACTATCATTTTATAACTTCAACACTTCTTCCGTACAAACTATCTCTGAACAGTGGTAAACCTATTGTAAAGAATCAATTTTTTTTTTTTTAAATCGCGGAAATTTAACAAAAAGACCACTTTGGGATTCGAATTAAACTATCTTAATAACAAAAATTTCCCCCAAACGATAATTTTTTTTTGTCTCGTACCAAAATTTTAATCGCAAATACTGAGGAAATCCGAAAATCAAAAGTGAGAAGCGTTAATTTTCCGGATGAATTTCATTTTCAACTATAATCAAGAGATGTATGGCCAAAGAAAACACAGAAGGAAAAAAAAAATTGAGAACTACACTTGTAATATACATGGCTACTGTGATAATTTTTAAACATAAAAATCAACGCAGACGATATGAACATTATTAAAATAAAAAGGAACTTTTCGTTCTATACATAACCTTAACCTCTATTATCAAAGTTAAATAGCTGCGTGAATCTTCTGCACAGTATGGTGAAAAGACGAATTACTATTAGAAGTTACACTTGGCTAATCTCGCTTCCTCTCTCTATTGTTACAGATTTAATAATCATGCACTATGTGCACTCAAGCAAAGACTTAAGACAGAGGGGGGAGGGGGGCTGAACTTGGACGTTAAGTCCCCAACCTTCCTTTTTTCTGACCAGATCCTTGGCTACACTTCGTTGATGTCCCGTAAACAATACGGAGGTTGTCAAACCCTATTTTATTCTTTCCTACTTTTCAACGATAATATGTTGATTCGAAATTTTCTCTATACCCAGAAAAGGAAATAGTTAGGTATAAAGTAAATCTCCATAGCTGAAAATTGACGGCTATCAGAATCCATTGATTCGCCGAAGATATTCCGCAAATAAATCAATGCTTGTTTTTTAAAAGGCATTTAAAATAGGAAAAACAAAATTAAACAGTTTAAATTTGATGGAGTGAGTGAATATTAACGTCGCACTGTTCAGCTACACGAGGGCTTTTGGTGACAGACCACGTAATTTTGAACTATGGTCAAGTGACGTGGACGACACCTGAGCTAGCATCCCCTCTCCTAGCTACCACACCACACCAACGGGACGCAAGGTTTAAAAACCCGCGACTGAACAACATCGGTTACGAACTCGACTATCGCGGCCACACATTTGAATTCAAAACAAGGTTGTAAAGTATGAAATGCTTAAAATGTTCAATACCACTGTGCCTTAACAAGAACAATAACTTTTTTATGAAAAATCCTTTAAGTGTTTAGGGTAATAGAATTAACATGTAATATCTTAATTTTCATCTAACAAACCATGTTACTAATTACATGATCTTTCTGGCCTCCTAAGATGATTTTTCAAAATAAAACATTTGTGCTACATAGTGTATAGCTTACTCGGCACACATTTCAAATTAAAAAATATATTATTTGTTTCATGATAAAAACATAATATTTCTCAAACTTTAATTTTTTCAAAATAAAAATTTATATGTAATGAAAAAAAAAATATTTAAAACTTTTTGCAAAAAATACAAAGATAAATGTACACACATGTATACATAAAGTCATGCATTCAAGAGTTAATCTAAAACGCACGCTTTCCGAAAGACTCAACACAATCCGAGTTAAGTGAATTGACACGTGAATGACAATATGAACGTCGCACTGTAAAGCTGTACGAGGACTATTGGCGACGCCCCTTCTCCTAACTTCCACACCAACGGGGAGAACGTTTCAGCCTCGACAGATAGATTTAACGTACCCTCTCTACACGGCGGGTCTTCAGCGGTACTAGGCTCGTACTCATGGCACGACAGCCACGAGTTCCTTGACTATACTATACTACCACATAGACATGAAAGTTTTATGTTTTTAAGAAATTGCAGCATTAAAAATGGAAATAAAAATATTTTCATAAAACGCGAACAATTATGTTGTGCCACTATAAAGAAATAACGTATCACTAATTTATAGCTTTTTAATCACGAAAGGATTCTCTCTCTCTCTCTCTCTCTCGTTTTAATAAAAATGGGGTCATTCAGTAACACATTTTTAAGAAACATTTTCAAATTATTAAGCATTTATGAGAAACATTCATGTAAAATAGGGGAAAAAATTATCATTTATATTAAAAGAGTTTTTAAAAAAAAAGTCGGAAACAAGCAGATGGTTACAATGCTGTATCGAGTATTATAATATAACACTTACATATTCTCATAACCATATTAACCCCTTCATGGGCCATTTATTTCCCTTTTGAATTGCTAGCAGTTTATGTTTTATTAACAATTAAACAATAGCATTTAAAGAAAAAATATTTTATTTTGCCGAATTTCATGTTGAAATTTAAATTTTAGGGGTGGGTGGGAAGAATACTTCCCAAGGAACCACTCACCGTTATTAAGAAAATTAAATTTAATGGTGATTATTTGCTATGAAAAGATGAAAAACATGTTGCAATGCATAAGGGGACATCACACATGTAGCGGGCCCTCTTTTCTTGTCGATCGTGGCTTGACTTGTCACGAGTTCGAGCCCAGTACCACTAAAGATCCGCCGTGTAGGGCAGCGATGCACGTTAAATCTGTCGAGAGCTGAAACGTCCTCCCGTTGGTGTGGTAGTTAGGAGAGGGGGGTGCCAGCTCAGGTGTCATCCATGTCACTTGACCGTGGTTCAAAATTACGTTGTCCGTCGCCAAAAAGCCCTCGTGTAGCTGAACAGTGCTACGTTAATATTCAATCAATCAATCTTTTTCTTGTCCCTTTCGGCCAGATTTCCAACACCGTCTATAGTAGGAAACCATCTTGGGCATATGATTTCCCACACTGGCTAGGCGCACATAATCCAGAACTACACACATTTAGCTTGGAAGCTAGCAGGACGTCCTTTCCTTTTTCTTGAGGAATATCCGTCTATTAGCTGGAGCTAATACTATACGGAATGTTACATGTTCTAAACTTCTGTTTCTTTTGTTCACTTGCCATAGTAAGAAACTATTTATGATGGCAAGGTCAACAAGAAAAAACATACGATGCCACCATTTTACAGATCTTATTTAGTATCCTTTACTTTGATCAAAGCGATCAACCCCTCCACTCTCATGACAGTTATATACAGAGGCAGCTTTTGGACAAGGTACTTAAATATCATTTTCCGAGGGGCTGGGCCAATTTACAGATGTCATAATGGCTGAATTATGTGTAACAAAACTGAAGCGAGAATTAGTCTTTTTATCGTTATAATAGCAAGGCCAATAAATTATAATGGTTTTTGCGCTTCCCACAGGTGTGTTGTTGTTGTTCTCGTGTCCATGAATAAATGCAGTAGAAATCACTAAATTCCGTCGAAAGTCTTGATCACTGCCTCTGCTATTCTGGGAGCATGAGGGCTGTACAGGAGTTCCCGCAAAGAGTCCCTCAGAGGGACCATTCCCATTTTTAGTAACTTTGTTGCGACGGTTGGGCATTCCAAGATGTGATTGGGCGTGAGTTGAAGATCTGGGCAGTGTTTGCATTGAACATATGATCTTGTCTTGTCTGGGTGAATCTTCATGCCCTTAAAGTGTTCAGTTCTCAATCTGGCAATTGTGGATTTTATAATTCGGGGACAGTCAAATTCCGTAACTAGGGGTGTGATGTACCTCCCCTTGGAAGTACATCCCTCGAAGTATCAGCGTCAGCTAGAGGTGTAGGATTAACGTAAGAACTAGACTCAAACATTATCTTAATATGACTTTATTAAGATATTCAACTTAAACTTTGAACAAATATAATATAACTACTTAATGGGAGAGAATCTACTATGACTCAATGCGCAACACACTATAATACAGACCTATATCAATAATTGAACCACCTAATCTTCAATTATACTAATAAGTAATTAATCCTACCTTATATTATTCTGTAATGCTACTTGTCTTTATCTGCAATGGTATGCAGCTTGACGACTAACTTCTAGTCGAACACTAATAAGTTTATCCACGACACGTAGAACTTAAATCTTGAATAACGAACTTTAATACTCAGCCAATACCACAACGCACTTTAATTGTCGAACATGCCTTTACACTACTATTACATTGCTATCATTGCCCTTATTGTCATTACGTTTACTCTAAGATCCTATATTTATCCTATATTATTTACATCTCTTCACTTCTCGTTTCTTGGATTTGGTTGGAAAAGAGTTGCCATTAATTCTGGCCCAAAGAACCAAAAGGACTTGTTAAAGAAAAGACGCGTAAGTCTCGTCACAGGGGTTTTTTAAAAGTGTGATTCATAATTCTATGTTTGGCTACTGCGTTAGCATCATCAAGCGTGATGGTGGTGCACTTATGAATAGTGCACAGGTGTATTTTGAAGATCATGTAGATGGGAAGTAATCTTCCCAATGCCCACGAAAGGATTAAACAAAAATATGAATTTCTTCTAAATTACATTTTTTAAAAAAAATTCAGTTAAGAAAATTTTGAGAAAAGTCAGAAATTGAAAATTTAGAATGACAACTTTTTCCTAAAATCCACAAACTCTGTCCAAATCTCGAAGAAGGTCAGCGACTACACTTGTGCGGATTAGTCGCAATCTAAGTTCATTCAATTACAGTCCAAATGTTCCGAAATCGTAATGTTGCACTTCGGCGAACATGCAAAGCAGAAGGCTTATTATTGAAAAGGAGGATGCAAGTTAGATAAGGAGTGAACTAGCAAGGTAAAACAAAAGTGCAAAGACCTTATCCGATATGATCGCGATGAATTTGATTCAGAATCAAGATTTTCATCAGCGCACTGAAATATGCCGTCACTAAATCATCTAGGGAAGGAGAAAAAATACTTCTGTGATTATATGCAAAATAAAACTCTGGCAAAAAGCATTTCTGGCTGGAGAAGAGTCGGCTTTTTTATATTCCATAAAAATGTGTACGTAGAAAATCGGAAAACACATTTATCATTGGAAACCATAAAATATTACTAAATTAGAATGCAATGCTTTAAGAGCTGAAGAAATGATGCGAATACAAAGCTGGATAAAAGAATGAAACTAATCAAATTTTCAAAAGTAATTTCTAAACATTTTAAGCAATATATTTTTTTCTAATATATGAGGGTTTCATTTACTTTGATACAATCAGTCAACAGCGGTACAAATTCGAATAGAAGTAATACCTCATATTCAGTAGCGCACACAGGGGAGGGGTCCACGGGTCCGGACCCCCCCCCATAGCCCTTGATTTTTATTCGATAGATAATCCTATGTAGTACGTAAAATTGAATAAAGAATTTTATCAACAATTTATTTTATTAATTAATGCTAATTATTAATTAAATAATTTACTTTTTACTGTTTTTGTTCCCGAAATCGACAAAATAAAAAATATATGTTTGGCGGCGTATTGAGATACGATATAAGAATGGTGAACTTTCGACCCTGGAACCGACCCCTCGAAAAATTTTTGTATGCGCGCCATTAGTTATATTATTTAATACCACTACTTAAAATCGAAAATCTATTAAAAAGCATTTTGGTATAACTACACTTCGGAAAAAAATCAACGCATGAAAGAAAAATTGCTTTAAATCCATAATAATAAGACATAATCGACTTTGAATTATGACCCAAATGTTATCTACAGATGAAATAAAATTAATGTTTCCTGAAAAATAACACTGTCTTTGTATGTATATTTACGCTCATTTAGAAAAGCTGTACCTTTGAGAATTTTATCAGGCATTACAAAAATGACCCCGATTCTGAATATTCATAAAAAGAATTTCTTAATATGTTGCAGTCATCAAAGTTCCAAAGAAATCAAATTTTTTAAAAAAATTGAAAAAGCATTATCTTGTACATTAAACAAAATGAAATAAACGCATTTTTTTGTACACAATATTAGTGAAAAACTTCAGACATATTTTGTTACATGGATGATATTGATGTCAAAAATTTGTAAATTGGAGATTAGTATGGTTAGTCAACTTCAAAAGTCATTCAAAAAATGATAAATGACATTAATTTTAAAGAGAGTAAAAGTTATAAAAATGTCACAAATCTTCAAGACAAATCTCTGAAAAAGGCCATCCTTTCACATCATGCTTTCCCCTATCCTAGTTTCTAATTTCTGTGATTAAATTTTAAAACATAATGCTTTGAATCTCAAATATAAATCACACACACAGTAAAAATAAATATGCTTTTAATTTTTAAAAAATTATTGTTTTGACAAAAATTAGTAGCAAAGATTAACAGATTGCAAATTCATAAAATTTCTGAATTAATTTTAAAAATCCTGATTTTTTAAATAAGAATAAATTTATAACAAAAAGAAAAAATAATCAGAAATTTAAACATTGAGAGAAAATGACTGAAATTAAAACTTCAAAGCCAAACAAAAGCCCGAAGACAAATTTTTTTGGAAATCAAAGGTTATGTGAAATTTATCCAATTAGTCCAAATTTATATCCAAAAATTGAGTGCATAAACACAAATAAAACTTAACCATAAATTTAATAATATAGCAGGTGATAAAAATGTGATAACCAAGAAATGTGTAATTAATTCCTACTAGTAATAAGATTTTTTTTTTGATTTTATGAATAGTACAAAATGTTACATTAACCTTACAACAACAGTTTTGGCCAGTGTCAGTATTGGTGTTTAGCTATAAAGAGATTTATTTTTTCTTTGGTAAAATTCATTATAATGAATTAATATTAAAAGAAATTAAAGTAGAAAGCAAATTAGCTAACATTCATTTCACATCTCGGACTAATAAAATAAACCACTTAAAATATTAAGAGAATGTTACAAACAACACTGAAATTTTAGACCACAGATGGACAACAGTTTTCCTGAGTTGTCACCAACAATATTGGTGATGAGATACTTATCAATTATAGGGAACCATACGGCTAAATTCTGTTTCTCAATGCGTTTTTAGTGAAAAAGTATCTTATTGGATAAAAACACCAATGTTTATATAGGCGACAATTGAAAAAAGAAGCCATTCATTCACAGCCCTTATATCTGATATTGAAATATCTTCAAAAATAATAAATTCATTACAAACAATGATGAAAATTCAAATTATAACAGTATATTAACTTGGCAACAAGTATACACTATGTGTACACGACCATATTTTTTAAATGATGTCATATTTGGCAATCTTAGGGACCATATGTCATATACAAGACTTACAATTATGTCACAATTCAGTTCCATGTTAAAATTTGTCCGGTTTCCTTTCTAAACTTTGCACAAGACTCCCAAATTTACAGGAATATCGTCAAAAGAATTTTTAATCTCTAAAAGATTGGTTCCAGAAGAAGCATAAAAAAACTGGAAACTTTCAAAAATTAGCCTATCAATTTATTTAATACAGCTGTGGAATCTACAGAGAAATAATCACAACCATATTGAAAATTCAATATATTTAACTGGATGACTCTCACCCAAGTTCCTGAATGAAAAGAAATAAAGAAAATATTATATATTTACAAAATAGAAACATCAATATTGGTAACACTGATTTTCTAAGCCAGTAGGTACATTTAAAATATTTTGAGAAAAATAATACCAACCAAAACTGGAAAGCAAGTATAAAAATGAGAATGGAAAAGAAATGGCTCAAGTTTTTTTGCAGATACAAAACAAATTGATTAGAAGTCAGTTCTAATAAAACAGAATATTCAATTAGCCATTCTAGCCTAGAATATAAATGTGGAGATAATATTTTTCTTAATTGCCAGCTGGGTGGCATAGTTGGTTTGGCGCTTGCTTTGTACACCCAAGTTGGTGCATTTTTATGATGCAGAAAATTGACACCGTCTATGTTGAATGCGCATGTAGCATGTTAAAAATCTTGCAAGTGCATGTTTGGCTTGGGTGCTCTCAGCAAAATTAAATTCCTAAAATGGTTTTGTATTGTCAGAATCTGGGTGCTTCCCTTCTAGGTAGGAAACTTGATGTCAAAATTACTTGCAGCAGTTGGTATACCACCTATATGTTGACACACTGAGAAGCGATACCAGTTCTTTGGAAATGTACTAGGTCAGCAATGGTAAAATACCAATCCTACGCCCTATTAGAAATTTTTTTTTAAAATATATTTTTCTTAATGTCAACTCAATGGTCAAATGAAAGTAACATGTTGGAGCAATTTTGGCTTACCATTATAACTTTAAAATTAATTGTATCTAATGTTTTAATCATTAGAAAGAAAATGATATGATTAAGAAAGTGAGATCAACTTTAAAATATGATCATAGGCTAAAAGAGATTACTCTTGCATGCAGATTACTAGCCGCTCATTCGGTATAGTGGTTAGTGATGCTAACTGCTGTATTGTAGGACCTGGACCGAAACCCAGGAAAGGCATGGATGTTTATAAATGTGTAGTGCATGTGTGGCATGGGGGCTCTTCAAATATTCGTCAATCTACAAGTCATCTCATTTGATTGGTGGAAGGGGAAAAAAAGGGAAGCCCTCTGACCAACCATCCAAAGGTATCCTCCTTCAAAATTGGGTTGGAACCATGCCAAATCATACTGTCACCAGCATGATGTACAAAGCTACAGCTAGTGACAAGCATAAAACTCTAGCCCTTGCTGCAATGAATTGAATTTCGGGGGCCTTGATCTGACACTGCCGATCAGGTGGCATTAGCAACAACAACTCCAGCATCTTTTTTTATATTCTATATATTAATGTTAATCAATTGTTAAATTCTATTTCATTCTTATAAAAGTTGAATAATTATTAGCTACATATTTTTCATGTTTTATTTGCTTAGCACTTAAATATCCAAAATCAATGATTTGCAATTATGGTTTGATGTGTTTATCTATTACCAATATAAAGTGCTGTTGTAAATAAAAGAAAAAATGATGCTGCATTTAAATTAAGATATTAACATATTGATGATATTTGAAAATAGCAACACCTATTTATAACTGGTAAATGCCACAATATTTAAAAACAATTCCACCTATTAAAATATTAGCTACTAGTATAGGCCAGAATTTGATATGTCTGCTATGTGTAGCCATATTTGTCAATCGTACCTTCAATTTTATACCATTTTAAAGTGAGTGGTACTCTGATTTGGTATATAATTAATAAAATAATTATGTGTAATAAGTTCAAAATGAACAAGAGAGTTTAAAATATTTCTACTACATGATGCTAAAGCAATTCACTGTAATGACATTTAAACTTGGATGTAAAAATAACTTCTTACCCAAACTTTTATAAAATCAACTAAAAATACCCACATTAACAGTATGAACTAAATAAATTTTTATAGTACCATAAAAATCATAAAGCCTGTATGTATTGTAATATTTAACAAAACATTTGCCCACACAAAGGCACGTTAAACAGTCATTGATAGTTTTTAAAATGGAAAAACCAGTATATTATATAGAACATTACACTCAACAATATATTTGTGTTTAAACTACTTCATATTTGAGTATCAAGCATATATAACAAAGTACGAATCAAAAAATTTAATATATATATTATTACAAACATATCAATGGTGAAAATATAAAATTTTAATAAAATAAACTTCTTTTGAAAATAAAAATCTAAGTGTTGAGTAAATGATAGAAAACAAAAAATAAGGAATTTTAAATTTCTTCTTCCTTCATCAAGCTTTTAATAAATCTTAATATTTTAAACAAATGTAAGCATAAGTTCTTTACAGTAATAGAACAAAAACACAATGCTGTGACAAAAACAAAACTTAGTGAAAAATATAACACTTAAAAGTTAAATGATTCTGGATTATGCAAATATTTTTAGAAACATGTATTTGACGGTAAAAATTACACATTTCTACTTTTAATCATCCTCAAAATCAAAAACATACAACTTTGAAATCAAAATTCCTCATTGTAAATTAGATCCTGAAACATACAATTTCCATTAAATTCCTAAATATTGTACTTTAAACAAAGGCACTGTAATATTTCAGACAGCAACAATACACGGAGAAAATATATATAAAAAATAGCACTGGAAAAAATATGAATCACACTCAAAGTATATTAATTTTAAACAAAAACTAAAAGGGATTAATTGTGAAAGCAAACTGTATCGTTCAGTGTTCTTTCACTAATGTTATTCTTTAGCACAAAATTGATAAAATTACTTCAATGTTTAAAAAAAATTTATAAGTTAATTTTCCCTCTCCCTTGTCTTTATTTTTTAACAACTTTCCTAAAAACAATGTTGCTACATGTTTATACATAAAAAAATATTGCCTTCCTTAAAATAATAGGCAGTTAAACTTAGCACACAAAAAATTTAAATATTTAACATAACACTGATTTTACTCATAATAAAACGATTACGCCCTTCTCCATTTAAATACCATAACAAACCCATTTAAAAGTTGAACCAATCCTGTAATTGAGAGTATTTGTCAGTGTTTTAGAACAGTTCACATAATTGTTTGGCACTTCAATGCCTGCCATACTTGCTAATTTACACTGATAATTAAAGGCTAGACATTAGTATCCAATTGTAAACAAAGGGATTTAAATATTATACATCATTTGAAAAAAGACGAAACTTTACAACGTATATTTGTTGAATGCAAAAAAAAACACAGTTAAAATGTTTAATAAAATTATTCCTTCCTTTCTTTAAAAAAATAATTTAGATTCCGAAGGAAATATTAATTAAGAAATTACAGCACCAACTGTGACAAGCAAACCTACTAATCAAAATTGCAAAACAGGTCGCCGCAAACACTAAGGATATGAAATTAAATAACAAACTCCAATAATGTTTTTAATAGCATATTTGCACTAAACTATACATATGAACACCGTAAAACTTACTAGTTAGTCGGATTTTCATAGCTCCGTTTCTTCTGCTAGGTTGATTAGCCATGTTTTGGCCGAAATAGAAAATCTAAATAATCCTCATCACACTACATTCTGAAGATAAATTGTTGCAAATGATATGAATGTAATCCATGGCTCATTTTTGATCACGTACAACACTGCAACTTACTAAACTGACATGACACTTCACCACTTATCGAATCATTACACATTACTAGTAACTTTACGAAGTCCACCACGGAAGGATACATCAGGGAGTCGTCGTTCTGTGTCTGATTGGATGGCAGATGTCGAAAAAATAATATCCTGCCACGAGAAAAAGTAGTTACAAAATGTTTGTCAAATGCAAGAGAAGAAAGCAAGCGAATAAACATTTGTGTGCATGTAAAAAATTGAATATATTTTTTAAAAGTTTCAAAAAATATATATATATACTGAAATATGCTATAATATTTCTTTTTTTCTAAGAACAAACTGTAATCATAAAAAAATGTTAACAGTTATTAGTTACATTTTAAATCACTAGATGTCAGTACGCCCCAAATATACTTACAGAAAAATGGACTCGATTGAATTGAACACTTATTAAACGTTCTTGCATATTATTTATTTATTAACAATGTTTTAGTGTCCTTAACACAGATACGAAAGACAGCATTTAATATGAGTAGTTTTTTATAAAGATTTTATCTTTTTCTTTTAAAGTATTTCTTTTTAATCATATTTCAAAAGAAAAACTTGCATTTTGAAAAAAAAGTATAATTTAAGGATATGAATGAAAAAAAATAATAAATGAGAAAAAGTTTTTTTTTAATATTTTTTGTCTGTGCTTTCTTACAATTATTTCATTTTTATGAAAAATTAAAACTGAGAAAACTTTTTTATTATTCATACTCTTTTTCTTTCGAATACTCAAAATGCATTTAAAATATGTTTGATTCCGGTTTTCTAGAAGGTCAAAGAAAAATAATTCAAAGTAGGGTTTTTATTTCATAGTAATAATATTATTATAAAAATCTGTTATCAATGTGTGATTTAATTAATCACATTGAAACTTTTATTAAAATTTATTTTATGGTAAAAACAAGTATTTTAATTTCTTGCATTATATTATATATTATAATGCAATATAAAATAATTTTAAATGATTATGTAGAATTACCAGTAATATATACTGAGATTTCAAGAATACTCTAAAATTTTTAAGGAATCTTAATTTAAGATAATTTAAAACGACTTTGAATTATTGTAAATAATTTATAATAAAAAAATGCACTATGAACATCAAAAAGTAATATTCCTGTTATCTATTTCTTTATTTTATTCCAGTTCGAGGGAGGCTCTTCAGATATTAACTTAAAATTAAAAATCCTGTAAATTGATCAATTTTTTTCTCTTAAAGAAATATTTAAAGTTGGTTGCAAATTACTTATAAAATTGTTTATTTAGATGAATATTTATCTTTAAATGAAAAATGAAATTTCATTTTTCGCATTTATTTTTACTTACGTTTATCGTAATATATTTTCTTTTTTCAACATCTGATTGCTAATCATCAGTTACAAAATCTTTAATGTATGCGATATTCTTAAATGTAATTAACATAATCAATTTCGCACTTTATTTTGAAAGTGCAATAATTTCGTGTAGATATGTAGAACGAAATCAAAGTTCTTTACAAAGGTTTCCAAGGATTAGTTCCAACCAAAAGAATTACCGTAAAATCCGGCGTATAACGCACTTTTAGTACAAAAAATAATTTCGAAACTTATGGGTGTGCGTTATATGCCGGGTATAAAAATGATAGCTTTAAAAATAACAAAAGCGATGAGCATAAAAAAAGATTTTATTTCTACATGTATCTAAATACTCTTTATATACTAAAAGAAATTACTTGCCTTATAAACTAAGAGTGTTCGTTCTAGAATAAAACTGTTTTGTTACAAAAGTCTGGATAATACCTCAAATAAACGACTTCAAAACATAAGAGCAATGTACACTAGCATTTCAGATTTCTTCGAAAAAAGGGGGTGTCATTAAACGGCGAATATACATAAAAATAAAAAAAATTAAGCTTGAAAGTATAGTGCGCGTTATACGCCGGATTTTACGGTATACGTATATCAGGACTGAATCAGACCGAGGTCAAAAAAATTTTGAATCGTCATTACATCAAGGTTTACTGAAATGAAAAAAGATGTTTTACCTTATATACATTTATATTTCAGGTGCTAGAGCAAACTACAAAAATTCTAAGGGATATTTTAAAGACCTGACGAATGTGATATAAACATGAAAAAGGGGCAAAAGTTTTTATTCATTATTAAAATTTACTACAATATACCTTGACATTAAATTGAATAAATCAAAAAATAATAGCATTTAATGAGATTGTGTTCCTGCGACGGACTTTCTCGACCAATTTTATTGAGCACATCACTAAGACTTATGTCTATATTCTATAACAGGGGTGGCGAACCTCTATAAATCAATGTGCCATTTTTTTCTTAAGAAGTGTTTAATGAGATATAGGCGTGCCGTCAAATAATTTTGACTTGTGATTATTGGGAAAATAATAAAACTAAATACTAACAACCCAAAACTCTTTATTTACTACGAAAAAATACCTTTTGCATTGTGTAGTTGTAAATGTTTTACTTATACGTGTAATTCAAATTAAAGTAACACTATTGGGACTTCTGTTCTTGCAGATTGGATGAGAAATAACTTATGATTGTAAGATGTATCTTTAAGTAGAATGCATACTGGATTAGAATCATCCGATAAATGGTTTCTAAGTAATTATTTTATTTTGCTGTGGTTCACTTTTTTGACGAGAAGATTTGTAATTTGTTTTAAAATGCCGTTTTTTACAGACGATGTTCTGCATACCATTGTTCCAGAACGAAAAACACACACTGCTTTCTCGCCTTTAAAATATTTCTAAATTCACCAAGTTTGAAATTCTCTGCGTAGTCAAATTTTTCATCATAAGCAACTGTAGTCCACGACATAGCTAAAGCAAGACAAAAAGAAACGAGTGTGCTCTCAGCCGTTCCACCACCGATCACTCACGTTTGTTCGTAATACTTCATAGTGAACTTTGTTCTTTTGAAATAAAACGCAAAAAATTTTGATCACTGGCGTGCTCAAAATATTGTGTCGCATGCCATTGATGGCACGCGTGCCACTGGTTCACTGTCCCTGTTCTATTATATTGTTGTTGTTGTATACGAATACGTTGAAATGGCCAATTTTGGCAAAAAATCACATTTTGAGTTTTTGATGTTATAGAATAAAGCAATTATTTAGCTCTATAAATCTGTTCTTATTTTGTTCCTAGGTCACTTAGAATTCAAGATATTTAACAATTAGTAAAGCGCGGGAAACCGGAAGTAGGTATTTAAATAGCCGGAAGTCAGCATTTAAATGCCCTTAAACTGGTCAAACAAGATTTAAAAACATTATTTTTTTAAAGTATAATTTTTAAAAACTTTTGATAATATTAAAAATAATTATACAATTTGAAAGTATTTGACAAAGTGAATCTGGCAATATTTGTTTTGTTTACTTTCAGCTTCATTTGATAAAAATTCTGCGTATTTAGTTACAAAACAAAAGTTATCAAGTATTATTTGTGTTTGTGTTAAAACACAAGTGAATTAATAGCTCGCATTACTATTTTATAATTATGGGAAATAACAGAAATAAAAGATATTCCCGTAAACGTCAGTTCAAAGGAAATAAGTTCTGCAAAAGAGTTTCAGTTTTCAACAACGAAAAGATAAGTATCAATTCAAGTATTCCAACTGCAAGTGAATCAAAGCTAATTAATTCTTTGAAACCTGCAGATGTTCCAGAAGACAATGAAAAAAATGTTATTTTTAACTTAGGAGTTTTGTACAATATAATTTCATTATTATGCTGTCCTGTGTGTTTTGAAAAAAAAGTTAGTGTTGTGCAAGACTCTGTGTTTGGGTTAGCTTTAAATATGACTTTGAAATGTGAAAACTGTGACTATTCCTTCTCATTCTGCACTTCTGAGAAAGTAAACAAACTGCATAGTATCAATCTTGCATTTGTTTTTGGTATGAGAATCATTGGTAAAGGACATTCTGCGGCTAAAAAACTTTGTTCTGCTATAAATATAGATGTACCATCTAAAAGAGCATTTGGTTTCCTGGAAAAAGCTTGAATTTGCTGCTAGCAACGTAGCATGCAATACAATGAAGGAAGCTGCATTGGAAATTAGAAGTAACGAAACTGATACTGAATTTTCTCAATGTGGTGTGTCGGTGGATGGCACATGGCAACGAAGAGGATATTCCTCCTTGAATGGATGTGTGTCTGTTATCTCGATAGATTCTGGAAAGGTGTTAGACGTTGAATTTATGTCAAAAGTGTGTAGACTTTGCAATTCCAAAAACAAAAAGTTAAACAACATTCATAATTGTGCAAAACATATAGGGTCATCTGGTGCTATGGAACCCCTGGGTGTTTATCGTATTTTCGAACGATCTGTCGAAATGAGAAAATTACAGTATGTAAATTTTTTGGCGATGGAGACTCTAAGGGGTATGCCTCTGTAAAAGATATTTATGGTAAGAATACTGTAGCAAAATACGAGTGTATTGGACACATACAAAAGCGTGTCGGAACAAAACTGAGGAAACTGAAATCGAAACGAAAAGATCTAGGAGGTCGAGGAAAACTGACGGATGCCTTTATCGATAAGTTACAGAATTACTATGGCATTGCTATCCGTGACAATGTAAATAATTTACAAGGCATGCAACGGGCAGTCATTGCAGCATTTTTCCATTGTTGCTCTAATGCAAAACAACAAATGCATGGCCAATGCCCTGTTGGACCGGATAGTTGGTGTAAATATCAACAAGCCGTATCAAAGGATAAGATCTACATCGATAAATCTAAAGGACTTCCCCCAAATCTGATCAACATAATCAAACCAACATATATGAAGTTATGTGATCAAAACTTATTAGCAAAATGTTTACCAGGAAAAACACAAAACTCTAATGAATGTTTCAATGGAATCCTTTGGAAATTTATTCCAAAAGATGTTTTTGTTTCATTAACAATACTGCGATTAGGAAGATACATGGCTGTAATTCAGTTCAATAAGGGATTTCAGGGATCGATAGATATCTTGAAACATTTCGAAGTGACTGTTGGTGTATTAACATTGAAAGGTTTTTCAGAACTTGATGAAATTCGAAAAACAGATTCTAAACGACATTCTCTGACTGTGGCAAAAGTTGCCAGAAAAAAAAATAGATTAGCTAAAAAGAAAAAAAATGATTAAAAATGAGCTGATAGAAGGTGTAAGCTATAAAACTGGTGAATTTTAAGTAAGTAATTATGTAAATAAGAAAAATATGTGATAAATTGTACTAAAAATGCATTTTTCTCAAAATAACTTTTTTTTCGTATGTTTTGAAAATTTCAAAAAATGATAAATCAAAATATTACCATTAAATAACTTTGAAACTTGGTACCATTTTTTCTCACAATGTTTTCTAGGGCCTGAAGTAAAAGAATGATCATAATAAGAATAATTTTTAAATTATGGATTGGTATTTGTGTAACGGTGTTGTAAAACATGGCAAATTTCTTGTTTGGGCTTCTCGATTAGTTGTGGAATTTTTATTTATTTATATAATCATAAGATTTTACTCCAGGCCCTAGATACACACATAATGATTATTTTGATACTAAATTTATACAAATTGAGTCCATGGATTTTCATGTAGAATTTTTTAAATGTCTTTAAAATTTCTTCAAAATTTCCAACAAATTTACCAATTTTCTGAAACTTTAAGGATTTATTACAAATATGAGATAAGTATAGTTTATTTATATATAAACTGAAGTTAAAAAGAGTATAATTTTTTTTCTAAATGATGTTTTTTAAAAAAAGGGCTCCGAACGTATTCGTATACCTTAGTGCCAAAGAAGTAAACATGTTTTTTTTTCATTATTTTATTCTTCAAGCTCTTAAAAGTAATAAGCAAAACGCTTATATAGAAATTGTTAGACAGCTTCAACAAGGTCAACGGAATTATTATATGATGTGTGATACCCCCCCCTACCTGGGGGTATCATCTCTTCATTTACGTGACCTAGATTTGTGGGAGGTAAGAATTGATCACCCAAGTTAGCCATAATAAATCCAATTTATTATTATCTAAATATATTGAACAAAGCAAGTTATTAGGTGCTTGCTTCATAGCACTCTAAATAATACTCAAGTGTGTTGAGTTTTCATTTAATTCAAACATTAAACTTTATCAAAATCTACTGGAATTTTATTCTGCGTGTTCATTCCACGGCGGCAAACATAGATCTACATGTTGTACAGAAAATTTCACGTTTTTAGTATTTTATACAGTTATGCTGCAGTTAAGCATAATACAATCGATACGACTACATGAGTAAAGAAAAATATAAAAACAGAAATATAAATTATGAAAACCATTTTAAAAATTAACAGAAATTAAATGCATTTACATAAAATATAAGTTTAACAATTATTATTTAAGTTTAACATTTATTTGAATAGAATTAATTTCTATCTTGCCAATATCCGTTTAGAGAATTCGAAAAACAGTTGACAGGTGCAGCCATCTAGCGAGAGAAAATCTCTACAAAAACTGTCCTTTACATTACTCCCTTGCCAGTAACAAAGTTACGATACAAGAAAAATATATGGCAGGGACAGTTTCAGACTTATTGAACAGATTATAATTTCATTTTTTTTTTTACAAATTAAACTTATACAAACCGCTTTTAACACAATTATTACTAATCATTGCATTACACAACACAAAATTACTACTACAGGATTGCTACAGAAGTCTTAATGCACAAAATATGCTACAAGTTTAAAATATTAAAACACAGCTACCTTCCTGTTTCTTAAAAAATACATGGAAAAATACAACTAAAATGTTCAGCAATTACTTTAAATGTATATTTATACTGAGCAACAATCAAATTTAAACAAAGTCAAAAAAGAGTATATATAAGATATGCAATAACTCAAAAAAAAAAAAATAATAAACTACAGAATGCTTTTGCAAATACACAAAACTCAGTCAATATTTGAACATGGGAAACTAAGGAGTACATAAATATTTTGCGAAAAAAAAAAATCATTCATATTCCAATGAAAGTTAACATGCCATTAAAAACATTTCAAGTTACTCTGCAATGACAACACCTTAATTTTTTGAATATTATGAAACATATCAAATCCAATAGTGTTAAAAAATCAATTTTCATATTTACATACACAATGGGTAATTTTATAATATATACATACAGAAAACTTCCTATTTACAAGAAAGAATATCAGAAAACTTTAGTTTCAATTCACCACATAATTAATTATAACTCAGTTAATCACTAATACAATCCATTTACCACAATTGAGCATTTTTATGCAAAACAGTATCTATTTATACACATTTTATTTGATGCTAACACATATTATTTCTACACATAGAATTTGATGCTAACACATATCATTTCTACACATAGAATTTGATGCTAACACATATCTATTTATAAACATAGAATTTGATGCTAACATATATTTATTTATAAACATAGAATTTGATGCTAACACATGTATTTATATTGATATCCTGAAAATTTTATGTTCACTATTAAATACATAATAGATAATTTTGTTAAAATACATACTTTCCAATGAAGAAAAAACACACATTCTATAACACATTTAAGAGATGAGATGCCCACAAATTGTAATACTAATGAGGGAAATTCTGTCGACAATGTAAAAAAAACAGTAGTAATGAATAATTATTTGTGACATAAAGTTGAACTTTGTATAACATACATTAATTTGAATGTGAGAATATATATGGAAAATTTTACATCATGCTCTTTAATTTCTTTTATTTACAAAGCTTTTGTTTGATTTAGATTCTCGCTGTTATGAAATTACACACAATTCTACTTTTGCTTACAACTTACTGATGAGGTTATATCAGGATAGTGGAAGAATAATTATTTAAATTTCACAATACTAGCATAAAAATCATACATGTATATATAACCAATTAAGAGTCAATTTTCAATTCTAAAATCCAGGAATTAACATACATTGTCATTTTATAAGCATATCTACAACATTTAAAGCAGTGTTTACTATAACTTTTTCACTATATGTACATGAATTGCATTACCAAGAGAATTATTACCAAGTATATATTTAATCAATTAGATACATTTTTATAAATGGTGATTTTCAAATTTACTAATTTTTAATAACTGTTTACTAGTAATAAGTGAAAGGAATTTCAAACTTTAACACTTACATACATAATAGTTGCTATTTTGTTTATTCTCTAAATCTTACTGGTTTTTTTATCTTTCTACCACAGCTGGTAGTAGATTGTTCATCAGGCATTGGGGAAAGTTCTTTCCAATTTGAAATCTCATTTTTTTGTCCAACACTAGTTTGTTCATTTTGATTGTCCACTGCTAACAAATAGGCAGGTTTCAGTCTATCTACAGATATATTAACTGTCTTATCCTTGATTAGGATTGTGAAATATTTATCATACTTTTTTTTTTTGTACAGTATATGGTCCTTCATATGGTGGTTCTAATGCTTTTTTAACTCTGTCGATACGAAGAAACACATGGGAACAGGATTTCAAATCTTTATGCACAAAGATATTTTGCTTCCTGTTGCTAGGAGACTTCAGTGGCTTTAGCTCTGCCATGTGCTGCTGTAATTTGGCGACAAAATTCTGTGGATCCATGTTAATAGTAGGGGGATCAAAAATTCGCCAGGTAATTTAATGGAAGTACCATAGACCATCTGTGCAATTGTGTAACTAATGTCAGGTCTTATGGCAGCTCTTAAACCTAACAACACAGTGGGTAATGACTCTGTCCATCTAATATTGTTGTGAGCTTTTATAGCACCTTTCAAGGTCCTATGTAAACGTTCAACTTTCCCATTACATTGAGGGTGATAAGATGTTGTGTGGGCTACTTTAGCACCACATATTGCAGCTATGCTTCTAAATAGTTCTGCCTCAAACTGTCGACCTTGATCTGTGACTATTTTGGCAGGTACTCCAAACCTGCAAATCCATTTCTCATAAAATGCTCTCCCAACTATTTCAGCTGTTATTTCAGGTATAGGAATTGCTTCCATCCAGCAAGAGAATCGGTCAATGCAGGTTAAGCAATACTGCATCCCTTCTGAAGGTGGTAGTTTTCCAATGAGATCTATGTGAACTACACTAAACCTTTCATCTGGTTGTTCGAAGTCTCCTAATTTGGATTTTGTATGCCTGCTGACTTTACATTTTTGGCATCTAATGCAAGCTTTTGCCCATTCTCTGACTTGCTTTTTAATATCTGACCAGACATATTTTTCAATCATCAGTTTAACTGTAGATTTAATACCAGGGTGAGCTAAGCCATGAATTAGTTGGAATATTTGAAACCTGAATTTTTGTGGAATGTAAGGCCTAATTTTTTGTGTTGAGATGTCACACCAAAGTTTTTTCCCAGATGGCAATGTCGAAGGTTTAAATTTTAAAGAATTGTTGTGCAATAATATTTGCAACTCTTCGTCAGTAGTTTGCTCTTCTGCAATTTCCTCAAAGTTGATTTCGGAAATTGAATGAATTCTGGATAAGGCATCTGCAACAACATTATCTTTACCCAATACATGTTGAATGTTACAACTAAATTCTGAAATGTATTGAAGTTGTCGTTGTTGTCTTGGTGATGCTTTTTCATTTTTTTGCTTAAATGCAAAAGTTAGAGGCTTGTGGTCAGTATATATAATAAAATCATTCCCTTCCAGCAGGTGTTTGAAATGTTTCACTGAAAGGTATATTCCCAATAGTTCTCGGTCATAGGTACTATACCTTGTTTGTGTTTCATTTAGCTTCTTTGAGTAAAAGGCTATTGGTTTCCAACTCTCGTTTTCTAATTGCTGGAGTACTGCACCCACAGCAAAATCTGATGCATCTGTGCAAAGTGATAGGGGTAGTCCAGATCTTGGAAATGATAAAAGAGCAGCTTCGGCAAGGTCAGTTTTGCATTTTTCGAAGCTTCTCCTGGTGTCATCAGTCCAATGCACTTTTCTGCGGTCTTTCTTTTTCGCTCCTTTTAACAGTTCATGTAGAGGTGCTTGGGTCTTAGCAGCATCCTTTAGGTATCTTCGGTAAAAATTTATCATGCCCAGAAACGTTCGCAGGTCATGAATAGTTTCTGGTAGTTTGTAGTTGAAGATAGCTTGAACTTTTTCTGGCAATGGCCGAGAACCTTCTGCAGTGATCAGAAATCCCAAATATTCAACTTGGGCAGCTCCCATCACTGATTTGGAGACATTTATTCGAAGTCCATATTGCTGGAATCTTTCAAATACCATTTTTAGGTGTTCACTGTGTTCCTCTTCAGTAGATGAGGCAACAAGTACATCATCAAGATACGGGAAAACAAAGTCGAGTCCATACAGTACTTCAGTAATGAAACGTTGGAAGGTTGAAGGAGCATTCCTCAGTCCAAAACTCATAGTATTGAACTCGTACAAGCCAAATGGGGTGGTGATGGCAGTTTTTTCTTTGTCTTCCTCAGCAATTGGTATCTGATAATAAGCCTTTACTAGATCTATCTTGGAAAATATTTTTTTATCCTTCAGGATGTGATTAAAGTCCTCAATTCTAGGAATTGGATATCGATCTGGTATTGTCTGTGCGTTGAGTCGCCTGTAATCGCCACATGGTCTTAATGTGCCATCCTTTTTATTTACTAAATGCAATGGACTTGCCCATTGAGATTTTGAGGGTCTAATAATGTCGTTGTCCAGCATAAATTGGAATTCTTGCTTCGCCAGCTTCAACTTATCAGGGGCTAGTTGTCTTGCCTTCGAATAAACCGGTTGGCCAGTTGTTAGGATGTGGTGCTTTACTTCATGTTTAACAACTCTGTTAACCAAGTTTGGCTTGGTTAAATCAGGATACAACTTAAGCAGGTTGAAATATTTGGAGGCTCTATTGACTGTGCTGAGATCATTATTTTCTTGGATGGTAGCAACTTCTCCTTTAATTGAAAGATTTGTTACTCCATCGATTAATTTCCTGTTGTGCAGATCTATCAGCAACTGGAATTTTTGAAGGAAATCAGCACCTATGATTCCTCGCTCAACTTTGGCAATAATAAACGGCCACTGAAATGGGCGTCTTAGGCCTAGGTCCAGCGTGAGAATTTTTAGACCATATGTTGGGATTTCAGTGCCATTAGCAGCATACAGTTTATATTGAGAGGCTTGGCACTCACCTTTCGTTTTTGTCCAAGGAAGGATCGAGACGTCTGCTCCACTATCCACAAGGAATTGACATCCGGTTTCTCTGTCCTTGACAAATAACCGGAATTTGCGGCCTAAAATATCGGCAGCAGGACTCGCCGCGGCGTCTACTGCTGGGATTCGTTTCCCGGCTCATTGAAACTGCACGGCTGTACGCATTTACCAGGGAGACACTTCTTCCCGAATCGGAAATGGTAGAAGCAATATCGTCCCTGAGGATTGTAGCGGCGCCTTGATTTGCTGCGACTTCTACTCCTCTGATGGTGATGAGGGCTAGAGCTCCGGACTTTCCGTTGCAGCTTTAATGAGGCAATTTGGCCTTCAAGGGTGGCTATTTTAGCCATGAGTTGATCCACTCCTGCGGAATCCTGTACCGCTGCGATATCTACTGTTCTCGGCGCCATCTCTACGATCTTATCTGCCATCGCCGCTATTTTGTCGAGGTGTTCTTCACTGACAATTACAATGCACTTAACAGAATCTGGCATTGTATCCAGCCATAGTGTGCGCAACGCCTTTTCCGAGACATCGGTACCAGCGAGGGCGCGCATTTTTCTTAGCAGTTGACTAGGCAACATGTCACCTAACTCAATCCCCGTGAGAAGACGCTTCATTTTTTTGTTTTCGCTTTCGACGAATATCTTCAAAAGACGTTCCTTCGTAGCTGTATATTTGTTGGGGTTAGAATCGTTTACTATGTCCCAGATATCTTCCAACACCCTCGGTTCCAGTTGAGCCACGAGGTGACTGAACATCGTCTCCTCCGAAGTAATCCGGCAAATCCTGAACTGCGCTTCGACCTGATAAAACCATATCTCAGGTTTGTCGAACCAGAACGGCGGTATTTTGATGCTAACACCGCTTGCTTCGAACTTTTCAGCTTCTGTCATATTGAATAATCCAGTAAATAAAATCCAGGGTCACCAGTTATTAGGTGCTTGCTTCATAGCACTCTAAATAATACTCAAGTGTGTTGAGTTTTCATTTAATTCAAACATTAAACTTTATCAAAATCTACTGGAATTTTATTCTGCGTGTTCATTCCACGGCGGCAAACATAGATCTACACGTTGTACAGAAAATGCCACGTTTTTAGTATTTTATACAGTTATGCTGCAGTTAAGCATAATACAATCGATACGACTACATGAGTAAAGAAAAATATAAAAACAGAAATATAAATTATGAAAACCATTTTAAAAATTAACAGAAATTAAATGCATTTACATAAAATATAAGTTTAACAATTATTATTTAAGTTTAACATTTATTTGAATAGAATTAATTTCTATCTTGCCAATATCCGTTTAGAGAATTCGAAAAACAGTTGACAGGTGCAGCCATCTAGCGAGAGAAAATCTCTACAAAAACTGTCCTTTACAAAGTCTTACAATAGGAAGGCAATCAGGAGCGATATAACGTATCACTAAATTCTATGTAAATAAGCGCCTGGAATCCTAAACACCTATCTTTAAGCAAAGTTATCGTATGAATCTTAATCTTCCTTGAATCGCTAAAGCCCGTTCTATAATTCTGCTTCTAAGTTTAATTTCCTACCATCAGCTCACGGCGTTCAGCATCTCAGCTTCCTTTCTCCTTCTCTCTCTCCCTCGTGAGTACTAAAGCTCCACTATATATCTACTAACTAATATACATTTCACGGTTTCTTCTTAAGATGATTTGGCTGTGAAATAACTCAATTCTGGCTCCAAAGATTCCCCAAGAGGATTAGTAAGAAAACCCGATAAAGCCTTGTCACAACCCCTCCAAGAAGGAAACGGGATTTATTTGAGGGTCTCAATAACCCGATAGAAATTACGTTGACAAAATTGCACTTAATTTTCACAAAAACTTATAACTCGAAATTAGCACATTAATTACTACGCTACACTAAAATAATTACTCAGAAACTACTACAATTATCTGAATTTATATCACTTCGACCTTCTCCCTTTACAAATCTCATAAAAGTGTACCCTGTGATGAAACCAGTCTCTTTCCCCAAATTGCTAAGAGGGGCTGCCTACAGACGTGCGAAAATTCCATTCGTTTTCCTAATTGATGAGAAAAAATTTCGCAAATGGGTGGTCTGAAATTCTGACCCTTTTTTTCCCATGCCATTTCGAAAGTTAAAAGAGACACCGTTACATTGTGCTTTCGTTTTCTCACGAATCGGTGATGACAGCGCGTTTGAGAACTTACAGTATGAGCCTAGTCAGACTCTCGCTATAAGAGGCGGGCAGAGAGAGATCAAAGGGATTAGGGGTGAGTGATTGTGAGAAACGAGAGGTTTATAAGGCCAGAGAGATGGAGTAGCTGGAGAGAACCGGTGGAGGCCTCTCTTAATGATAGACAGAGCTGCAGTAGCCCAGCGGTCAAGGTATCGGATCATGGAGGCATGTCATGAGTTCGAGCCCAGTACCACTAAAGACCCGCCGTGTAGGGCAGCGATGCACGTTAAATCAGTCGAGAGCTGAAACGTTCTTCCGTTGGTGTGATGTGCTAGATAGGAGAGGGGGTGCCAACTCAAATGTCATCCACGTCACTTGAACATGGTTCAAAATTACGTGGTCCGTCGCCAAAAACCCTCCTCTAGCTGAAAAGTGCAACGTTAATATTCACTCACTCACTTAATGATAGACTTGTGATTGATTGATTGATTGAATATTAACGTCGCACTGTTCAGCTACACGAGGGCTTTTGGCGACGGACCACGTAATTTTGAACCATGGTCAAGTGACGTGGACGACACCTGAGCTGGCACCCCCCTCTCCTAACTACCACACCACACCAACGGGAGGACGTTTCAGCTCTCGACAGATTTAACGTGCATCGCTGCCCTACACGGCGGGTCTTTAGTGGTACTGGGCTCGAACCTGTGACAAAGCAAGCCACAGTCCGATACCTATACCACTCGGCTACCGCGGCCGATGATAGACTTGTGATACAGCTATATCATGTAACGTCGTCAGAAGGTAGCGTGAAAATAATACATCACAGCAAGGTTGTGGGAGTAAAAAAATACTTTTAATTTTTTTTTCTCCAATAGGATAATCGATTTAAGTTAGATTGTGAAGTTAATAGTTTCCGTGCCTAGCCAGTATGGTAGCCCCGTTTTGAAGTCGCTCACTCCACAGCTTGTCTCGGTCCAGTCCGCAAGGCGTTTTTTCTCATTCGCGTTTTGGATTCCTGGTCAGCATCACGGAACAAAACTCTGGGATTCTCCTCTCCGCTTCCTAAACGACCAGCCTTCATCTTTTTCGAGCTCTTTTTCTTTCTTTTCTTGTTCTCTTTTTCCTTTCTACCCGTTTTACCAACCTTTTAAAACATCAGGGGCAGTCCATTTCTCTCCCCTCACGTCTTCTCATTGGTGGGCCCATCTGAGTCGATCCTTGAACCTCAACTCATTAGAGCCCATTGGTCCATAATCCGCCAATCGTCCACTCACCCGGTTCCTTCACAAACCAGCAGGTGTCTGACACAAGCTCCGCCGGCCGAACCCCTTCGGCCCACTGTCGTCGTTTTACCGCCTTTGAGGACAATTCGCCATTGTGTATGTATGGCGACAGTCAGCTGCCTCGGAAGCCATCTCGTCCACAGTAGAATGGACAGACCATTGCCCGCCTAGTCCAACTGGCACCAAAGTCCAGACGCTAAATAAGCGATAATGAACCCCAGCTGCACGTGCACCTAAAACTCTGTCTAGTATTGTCCTGAAATAGTATTGTCCTGAAAGAGTGAAACTCGTTTCGAAAGGAGAACGTCACAACTTCCTTCCCCCTAAAAAAGGTCCATTTCACGGGACTGCTCTGGTCCTAGTTGGATTCAGTTCTTAGAAATCATACACATAAAGATCGTCACATCAATGAGATTGATCAGGGCAGCACAATCCCGGTATTAAACACAATCAAAAAATAACATAATACATGAATCAAAATTTCAAAAAAAAAAATGTACACTTTACACAATTAGATCTTAAAATCCGAATCTGGGATTATTTTTCTCAAAGTTACATTTCACCTTTAAATTATAATTTTTAAACAAAATGCGTCAAATGCCAATCTCTTACTAACCATCTACACTTAATCGCGCCTGACTACAGAAGTAAACATCTGTTGGCCTACGGTTGACTAAGAGACATCAGAGATTTTCACTAACAGCCATTTTCTTCCACAATGTACACAGATACACTCACACACATACAAATAAAACAGTAATTTAAATATATATAATAATTAATAGAAAAATCTGCAAACTACTTATTCCAATCTACTTAGGCCGTCCGCGTTTCCATGGAGCCTCCCAGGTTTGTGTTTGATTTCAAAATTAAACGGCTGTAAACTCAACGCCCATCTTTGTAACCTAGGATTAGTACTCCCCATCTTGTTTAGGTACCTTAAGAGGTTGTGGTCGGTTTCTATAATAAATTTTTGCCCGTCTAAATAATGCTTTAATCGCTTTAGACCAAAAATTATCGCAGCTAATTCCCTTTCCACCGTGCTGTAGTTTCGCTCCGCTTTAGAAAATTTTTTGCTTAGAAAAACGATGGGGTGTTCTTCCCCCTCTATTCTTTGCGATAAAACAACCTCAGAACCCACCTCACTCGCGTCCGTTTGCAGGATGAAATCCGTGGCAAAATCTGGGGCAAACAATATGGGTTGGGAGACGAGTTTGGCTTTTAGCTCCTCGAACGCTTTCCCACATTTCTCATCCCAAGTGATCTTCTCTTTCTTAATTTTCCCTTTCAGTGCGTCGGTCAAGGGTGAAGCTATTGTGCTGTAATTGGGATATAATGAGAGTAGTACCCCACTAGACCGAAAAAGGATCGTACCTGTGTTTTAGTGGTGGGCCGCGGGAAATCTGCTATAGCTTTTATCTTCAAATCACTCGGAGACCTACTCCCTGAACCAATTCGATGCCCTAGAAATAAGACTTCCTCTTGAGCAAACTTACATTTAGAGGGTTTCACTTTTAGCTCCGTCTTTCTCAATCTTCCTAAAACCATGTCGATGTGCTTTACGTGATCTTTCCACCCTTGGGAAAAAAATGGCTATATCGTATATGTAAAGCAATGCAAACTGCTCCAACCCCTCTAAAACTTGGGCCATCAATTTGCAAAAATAATAGGGCGCACATACTAACCCGAACATCATTTTCTTGGGGATATAGGTGCCAAATGGAGTAACGAAAGCTGCGTATCTCTGAGCTCTCGGCGAGAGCGGAATCTGAAAGTAACCTTTCGACAAATCCATCACAGTTACATAAGGAGCCGCACTCACTTTTTCTACTATCTCTTCCATATTTGGCAAAGGGAAAAATTCAGCTCGAGTTATCTCGCTCAATCGACGATAATCAACACATGGACGAGGGTCTTTATTTGGGCTTTCTACTAAAATAAGGGCGAAGTGTATAATCGGACTGTCCTATCTCTATTACACCCAGTTCCAACAAACATTTAATTTCTTCTCGCAGTATGTTAATTTGTCTCGGAGACATCCGATAAGGTTTTGTTTTAATGGGCTTATCGGAGATCAGTTCAATATCCATTCGCATCAAGTGAGTCGTCCCAGGGTCTGGGGAAAACACGTCCTTATTTTTAGTAATGACTTGTTTTAATTCGTCGATCTGAGAGGGGGATAGTTTAAGTTGCAGTTGACTTTCCCGCAATATTTCGTGATAGTCAAACTTCGTGCATTGTTTATCTGGATAAGGAATTTCAGCATCTCCCTCTATGGCGTCCGAGACCTCTTCTACAACCAGGCTTACCAGCTCGGGTCTCCGATTATACGGTTTTAGTAAGTTTACGTGATAGATAGTACTACGGTCCCTTCTTCCTGGTAGATCTATCACATAATTTGTATCCGAAATTCTACTAAGTACCTTTCCCGGCCCTATCCAATTCACCTCAAGTTTATTTTGTTTAGAGGTAGCTAACACCATTACCAAATCCCCTTCTACAAATTTCCGTTCCACGGCATCGCGATCGTACCACGTTTTCCTTTTAAGTTGGCATTCTTTCATCCTAGTGATCGCAATATCTTGGCAACGTTTAAGTCTATTATTTAACTGCAATATATATTCCACTACCGATTGACTCGTGTTTCCCTCCTCCATCCATTCCTCGTAAACTAACGTTTGGGGTGTTCTCAAATTCTTTCCCATGACCAACTTGGTGGGACTGAAACCTGTACTCTCGTGCGCAACCGTTCTGAGAGAGAATAATGCCAAAGGAAGAACCCCCTCCCAATCTTCTCTCGATTCCACGCACAAAGCCTTAATTACGCGCTTGATGGTTCTATGCACTCGCTCCACTGCATTGCTTTGGGGGTGGCTGACTGATGACCTCGCCACTTTGATGCCGAACTTATTGAAAAAGGTGGTGGTCAATTCACTAGTGAAAGAAGTCCCCAGGTCGGATTGTATTTCGCGCGGGAATCCTGTTCTAGAAATGATACTCAAGAGGGAGTCTATTACGTTCGGGGAAGTAATATTCTCCACCGGAATAGCTTCCGGGTACTTAGAGGCTACGCAAATTGACGTAATCAGATATCTGTTTTGCTTTGTTGAGACAGGGAGAGGTCCCACAGCATCTATATTGATTTTAGAGAATACCTCCGAAATAATCGGCACTAATTTTAGGGGTGCTTTCGCCTTATCTCTCGGTTTCCCTACTCGTTGACGCGAATCGCAAGTTTTGACGAACTCCTCCACGTCTCTGTACACGTTCGGCCAAAAAAATGCCTTAGAATTCTATCTTTGGTTTTCGTCACCCCCAGATGCCCCCTATTTCGTCATGGCTAAGTTTGTTAATGTCAAGTCTAAACTTTATGGGTACGCATAGCTGTCTGACTTCCTCCCCTCGCTTAGTTTTCGCGACTCTAACTAATTTTCCCCTGATGACCCTAAATTCTTTGTATATTCCTGTTAGGGCCTCATCCCATAATGGTTTCAGATCGGGGCATTTTCTTTGTTCCTCTTTAAATTCAACACCATTCACTTTCGCCAAACTCTTTCCCCCTTCTCCTTCAAAAGCAGGAATGATAAAGCTATCGTCTTCCCCTCCCTCGGACGGGGGAATCCGTAAGCTCAAGCTCCTCTTCGTTCGCCTCTTTTCCTTTCTCGGGGGAAAATCTTTTTTGTTTACTTTTAGTCACCACTGCACCCTGTTCGTTTGACTCCAGCAGTTCAGCCGTTCGGTTTCCCAATAAATATAGATCATTGTCACTACTATCCTGTTTTATTGCAGCCTTGGTATAAAACTCCCCTTTCTTCGTTTTGATTTTAATTTTAGCCAGAGGCAAACAGTGGCAAATCTCATCTAACGGGCTTTTAAACCAAACGTATTCCCCTAGGAGGTCATTTTCATTGATCCAGCTCCGCGAACAGACGTCTATGGATGACCCCGAATCTCTTAGACATACGCGATCTATGCCATTTATTTCCATGTTCATTTTGAATTTTTTAAATGGTTCGTCATTCCCGGTATTTAAAGTTAAATTAGCTACCGTTTCGAAATTATTTTTGCTTAATCTAGGGCAGACTGGCTTTATGTGCCCTGTCTCATAGCAGTAATAGCATATTATGGGCTTCCTTTTCTCAAATTGACTCTCCCCCGCCCTGGGGCCCTCCCTCCTAATTTGAGACTCCCATGGTTTACCTCATACTTATAAGGATCCCTACTCAAGGGCCCGATATTTTTGCCCTTACCGCTAAAATGAGCTGATTTATTTTTACTTTCGAGGGGCTGTTTATCAAAGGTTTTACGCTCCCAGGTTTTCGTCGGACCTGTTTTTTTATGCACTCTTCTAATCGCCTCAAAATGATCCAATTTCTCAGCTAAACTTTTAGCATTCTTGAAACCATCCCACGAATCTAGAAAATGGTCTACTAATTCACTTGGTGCTCATTTTTTTATTTGTTCTGTCACTAGTAGCTCTTTCAATGCGGCGAAATCATCCACTTTCATCCCAGCTAGTCAGTTGTCCAGGTAGGACCTTAGTTCAAACACTAAATCCGCCCACATTGCCCCTGGTCTGCGTTGATGCGACTCAAATCTATCTCTAAGGGCTATCGGTGTGAGTTGAAACCGGGCCAAGAGCAGATTTTTTATGTGGGGGTAATCGTCGCTTTTCTCTAAAGGTTCTTTCGCTACTATCTCCGCAATTTCCATCGGAAGTAAAGGAATGAGTTGGGAGACCCATCTATCCTCAGCTACTTTTTCTTTTTTCGCCTGCCTTTCAAATATTTCAAAAAATAAATTAATGTCCGCATTCTTAGCATCGAACTTAGGCACTAAGTCTCTCAAGTTAACCCGTTTATTAACTCCCTGGCCCTTAAGATCAGTTGACGCTACACTTATCGTATCCGTACTATTAGCTAATTTCATTCTTTCCAACTCAAATGCCCTAATTAATTTACGTTCTTCAAATTCTCTAGTCTCCCGGTTTTCCTTCAATTCCCTAGCTTCCCGTTTTTCCGCCAAGATACCCTCCAACAAACTTTTAACCGATTCTTCATTATAGTCTTCACTCTGACAAATTCTATTCTTAATTTCTGACTTGGTTAGAGTACTATTGACTTCGACTCCCAAATCTATCGCAACCTCTAACAATACTTCTTTTGTTTGCTTTAAAAGAAACGCCATCATGCTTTAATAAATACAACACTAAATCCAATCTCAATTGTCACTAAAACAATTCAAATATCCAACGTAAATCAACACTACACTATACACTATACTTAGTTGTACTACACAAACTTATACAACTACCCGGCGTAACTACCCGTACACTAGACCTAGACTTTAATTATACTTCACAAAATTATACTCATAACTAGCATAACAAACAGTACCCTAGACTGAGACTTAATTATATTTCACAAAATAATAAAAATACTCAGAGTAACGTGACAATACACTACGCAAAACTGTGCTAACGGAGCAAGTATACTACTGTATACTACGACCTAACTCAATAAACAAACACACATACAAACATAGCACAACAATACACTTCAAACAAACTTAATAATTTCTGTAGTCTCTCAGTCTAGACTTTTAACTCAGTGTTTCTCAAACTGTGGGGCGCGCCCCCCTGGGGGGCGCGATAGACGTACAAGGGGGGCGCGAGCATATCGAAAATAAAAGATTTAAAAAAATTTATTTACTGGAATGAAGTAAAACAAAATACTTTCTGACGTAATAAAAAAATACACATTTACACCGATATAATTTATATATCTGCGATATTACGTCATAAAAAATTAAAGGTTCTACTTTTATTACGGTTTCTTTTCAAACCAAAATGAGAAAAAACAAAACCCAGACCCATAATCGAAAAAAAAATTTAGGAAGATAAAAAATTCATCACTGTTATATTATTGTCATCAGCTGTAGGCAGCAGAATGTAGCTGCTGCGGTTTGACCTTCGAACTTACTTCTACGGTAAGTTACGTCCCTGCTCTTATGTATTTGTTTTTTCATTTAGGGAAGTTGCAAATAAACTATTTCTGCTGCAATTTTTTTTTTGTAAAATATTTTTATGATTTATGGAAAAGCACAGAGAGCTAGCTCTTTGAAGGATTACTTGGCCAAGATTTATTTCTATGAGTTATTCCCAAACATATAAAAAAGCATAATGAAAAACGTTTTACATAATTTTTTTTGAACATCCATATTGTAATAAATAGACTTTTATTCTGGTGCTGTCACGCCGAGCACAGAGTGCACGAAATCGGTAATTCTGGCAAATTTGTTTGTTATCAATGGCTCTGACACTATCCTCAATGTTTGACAGTCTTAACGTGTGAACTAAAATATATTTGTCACATATCTCCCTTTTTTGGGAGTGACAAACGTTTTTTACAATCTTGAGGTACTTGTTTTGACTGAGTTCCCGGTTTGATAACTTTTTTTCCGAAATATTTTCTGTGTTCTTGAAAGTAGGTGAGTATATTTTCTCTTAAATTATTCACTGGAATTACGATTTTTATTGTGTACTATAAAAATAATTATAAAAAAAGAGATTGGGGTGGCTCAATAACCCCACTCGACCATTAGTATCGAGTGCGTGCCTGCTCCAGGTTTAAAACATGTTGAAGTCTTTTCACTTTAAGTATTAAAAATAATACAATTATTTCTCATCGGAATTTTATATTATTGTTCATTATTCAACATTAATTCTAAATGCTAGTTCTGTGAGGCTTAAAATTATAGTTCGCTTAAAACTAATTATAATTCGAGAAATGATTTTAAAAAATCATTTTACATTTTTGTAAACATTGTCGCGGACTTGGCTTTACTCTCCTTAAAATTCAGTGATTATATCAAAAAATTTATTTTTCTTATAAATGAACTCGTGCAAATAGCGGGTACTTCAGCCGGTATACTTTTAATGTATCAGTGCTGCACAGGGTATTTTATAACTAATTAATTAATGCTAAATTAAGAACAAGTTTAATAAGTATTAGCGACTTCCATGGGCTTGTCTTACAGAGCAAATTTTTCAAAGGAATGCTTATATATATATATATGATTAGAAATTGACCCACTGAGTTCTTTCTAAAAAAAAAGCTGATATCTATATTTTGTCTTCTAAGCAGCCACCGCATTTTGCAATATCTTCCAATTTAAAAATTAGAGAAAGGAAAAATAACATAATAATTACCCTATTACTTAATATATATATTTTTTTGCTTAAAAGCAACATATACAAAATTTAATACTTATGTCATGAATTTGTACGGTATATAATTAAGATTATTGCTTTAGCGTTAAAAAAAAGTGCATTATTATTGCATTCAGTACATTATTAATGTATAAAGGGGGCACGATAAAAATTGTGATTGATAAGGGGGGCGCCAGTATTGAAAGTTTGAGAAGCACTGCTTTTAACTTTATCTAGTATTACTTTTCTTACAAAATTTTACATAAACTAGAAATAATGTAGTGCTGCCCCGATACTATACTCAAAGAAAAAGACTGACCTTAACATTGCAGGTGGAAACACTGGAAACATCTTCTTCATCCTTCTCCGGGAAAAAACGGAAGGCAGGCACTTCGCGGGCACTCTTCACAAGAAGGAAAATACAGGAATTCCGGGAAACCTTTCAGGTGGGCACGCTTCCTTAACACACGGGCACGAGCAAGGGACTCCGGTCACTTCTTGTTGCATGTAATTCGATGGAACACATTACAGCTAGCTATAACAAACTTAAATGATAAAAAGCTATCAAAAACAAATTATTAATAACAAATTATCAATATTTTGATGAAATCACCCAAAAACAGTTCCAAACAAAGCTACTTAGGTACTATTGTAACTGTCAACACCGATTTTGTATGTGTCATACACGGTAAATTGGCAACCAAGGGCTAATGTTGGCAATACGGTTGCGATAATACATAAATACCAAAACAAACACAAAATATACATAAGAAAAACTTAATTTTTCCATTTGTATTTCTCAGTAACACCAAATAAAATTTTGAAATCACACAAAATAGGTCTTTTAAGAGTCTAATGTTGTTGCCCCAACTTGTAGAAATTTCAACAATTATTTAGTGGAAAAATTTACTGCCACGTACAAAAAAAAATATTATTGTACACAAACAGGCATAGAATGATTTTCCCTTATTGAATGCATATTGCAACATTTGTCGATGCCTTGTAATTTTAGGAAAATGGTCGACTAAAAAAAAAACATAAGTACCAAAAGATAAAAATATTATATATTAATTTAATTTAGAATCACTGGAGAAAGATAAAATAGGTGGAAGATTTAATCGGTACGCTTCTCATTTGTGGAGAGATTTTGAAATCAGGCCAAACATATCCATAGTGTAAAGAATTAAAATTAGTACTTTATTTATAAAAATTATCCAAAGTATATATCCTGAGCTAAAAAATGAATTGAAAAACAATATACACACAATACTAAAGTTAATTTCCAACTGGATGAGCAACTACCCCTCGCGCTGCGTTTGCTTGGCCAGTAGGATGACATAAGTTCGAGTTTCTGCAATGCAATAATAAGGGTTATTATTTTGATGACTCAAAATATATATCAGAAAATCTAAATTTTGCCATTTGTATTTCAATAACATCAAAAGAAATTTAAAAAATTGTTTAAAATATAGAAACATACTTATTATAAATTCCGTCGATTAATTTCGCCAAATTTTGCGTTGGAATATGCATAAAAACAGTATAAGGAAAATTATAAACAACGCGCGTTAAAAATATCGGAATGTTGCCAAAACTACAAAACAAAATTTGAGTTGTTACAAGAATAATATTTAAAGAATGATTTATTCGAAAAATAATCCCAATTATATATACGTATCAAAGAACAAAAAATTGATAAATATAACCAATAAACATAACTATGGTAAAAATATGTAATAATTCGGGAAAAAAACTATGTGTAAAGTTTAAATTTTCTCATTCAGAGAGAATCGTAACATATGACGTCATAACACCAAAAAATCAGTTATAAATTAAATTTTTAAAAATTTAGAGTGAATTCCGAAATGAAAAGTTTCAAAAACCTTCCCGGGGATATATCTAATAATTTCTCAAATTTTCACGGCGATTGGATGTATGGTTTTTGAATCTATCGAGTACAGACACACACAGACACACATTCAATTTTATATACCGGGTGATCAAAAAGTCAGTATAAATTTGAAAAATTAATAAATCACGGAATAATGTAGATAGAGAGGTAAAAATTGACAGACATGCTTGGAATGACATGGGGTTTTATTAGACCAAAAAAAAGTTCACAAAATGTCCGACAGAGGGCGCTGGACAACAAAACGTCAGTGACTGCACATGAAAATCGCGTAGAAAAGGGGCTGTCATGAGAGAGAGAATCAGTTGCACCAGCAGTCGCAGCATGTTGACGTTACCTGAAAAGGCACTGTTAGTGAAGCTGTATTATCAGAATGGGGAATGTTCTAGTGCAGCGTTACGTTCCTATCGCCATACGAAGGGGTAAAGGTCCGTTGACAAATGCAGCTGTGGCGAGAATGATTTCGAAGTTCGAAGCGACGGGTTGTTTAGACGATAGACCGCGTAGTGGCCGACCGAGCACACGGCGGAATAGTGATGAGACGGTTAAGGATGAAATGGAGACTGTAGCGGGTTCGTCTATGCACGGGGAAGTCAGCGCCCGTGCAGTCGCACGTCGCACCGGCATTCCATACACTACTGTTTGATTGGCACTTAGGCGTACCCTCCGATGCTATCCGTACAAAATCCATCGGCATCATAAATTGTTACCTGGCGATTCCGTGAATCGGAGGGCATTTGCGGTGTGGGCGTTTCAAAAGATGGCGGAAGATGACGATTGGTTGAGTAACTTGTTGTGGACCGACGAAGCTCATTTCACGCTCCGAGGGTCTGTCAACACCCACAACTGCAGAATTTGGGCTACTGAAAATCCTAGAACTGTCGTGGAAACTCCATTGCACGACGAGAAAGTCACGGTATGGGTTGGATTTACCACATCTACCGTTATCGGGCCTTTTTTCTTCGAGGAAATGCGTGATTCTGGTTTTGTAACTGCTACCGTGACGGGTGAGCGGTGTGCCGAAATATTGACCACGCGAGGGCGCTGGTGTGCGCACATCTGTATTAAAATTGTAAAGATCGTGAGAGTGTATGTGTGTAACTTGTATCGTAGGATGTAAGCCGCATCGCGGCAATTCGTATCTAATTAAACATTATTATACCTAAATTATCTCATGGAATTATTGTGGACTGTCTTAACTAATTCGCCCGGATACACACTCCTTTCGTTCGAAATAATTATGGACATTGCTTCGTTTATAATTCGCTACATGGTGCGTCGGCCGGGAGGGACATTCGCTGCGTGATGGGGGGTGAGTACTTTCGGTTTGTCTAACTTTGAATTCGGTATTTGTCTAGTTAAGCTTATTTCTCATCATTTCTGATTTTGGTTTATTCGTAACTGTCGGTATTTGGAAGGTTGCTCTGGTATAGTTTTGTTTATTTGAATGCATATTATTAAGCTGAATTTTGTTTGAAAGTTGTACTAAGTTGCATTCAGAATTGGTGTTATCATTTGTATATTTGTTTGCAATTATAGTGTTTTGGTTTAAAATGGATGCAGCAAATAAGGCTATATTAGAAAGAACGAAAAAGACTCGGTCTGTTTCGAGATCCCTCGTGACAAAACAAATTAATAAATTAGAATCCGAAATAAGCAATACAGCTGATAAAACAACAGTACATGAGATATATATGCAATTAATTTCTAAATTTGAAGAGCTGAGTACACTCGATAAGGAAATTGAGAATTTAATAGATATTGAGAGTCTAGAAGAAGAAATCGTAACTCGCGAAGAATATCGAGATAAATTTATAATTTGGAAAATCCGTGCTGAACGTTATGTAGAATCAGTTTCGAACACTGCTATTCAAAATTCGGTGGAAAATCATCCACAAAACATAACACTTCCTTTAAATAGTACAGTTAGTTCTGTTTTATCAAATCAACCGTGTTTACCTAAACTCACATTAGAATCTTTTTCGGGCAAGGATATCAGTAGTTTTCCCAGTTTTTGGGTTAGATTTAAATCCGCAGTACATGAAAATTCGAGTTTAAATGATGTGGACAAATTTTCCTATTTGAAATCGGTTGTCACATCTGATGCAGAATTGGCTATACGAGGCTTAACTCTAACATCGGAAAATTATGCAAAAGCAATTAAAATTTTAGAAAATCGGTTCGGACGTAAAGAACTTATTGTTGACTTTCATATAAATCGCTTGTTAAATCTGACCCCTGTCCGTAAATCGTTTGATGTTATTGCGTTAAGAAATTTATATGATCAGTTAGAAATTAATATAAGGGGACTTGAATCTCTTGAAATCTCTCCCGATTCCTATAGTTGTCTCTTGTTTCCGATAATTATGAAAGCTATTCCCCCTGATTTAGCATTAGAATATAATAAAAACATAATGAAACACAATCACAAATCACTGATTTAATTGCATATTTGCGAAGCGAAGTAGAAAGTCGCGAACGCACAGAACTTTTAGTAAAACCGCATGACCTAGAACTGAAAAATAAAAATTCCTATTCCAATACTAAGTATTTCGAAAGAACGTCTCATAGCTATCCACAGTCAAATCGAAGGGTTCAAGGTCATTCTCGATTCCACCCATCTCATAAATCGTTTTCCTCTGCAAACGAACTGTTGACGGCTGCATTTTCGGATTGCTTATTTTGTTTCGAGAATACTCATATGTCTGATTTGTGTGAGAATTTATGCGTTCAGAAAAAAAGAGCTAAATTAATTCAAGAAGGGAGATGTTTCATTTGTTGCAACACTGGTTGTTATGTTAAAAAGTACAAGAAAGAGGTTTGTTCGTATTGTAAAGGTCGACATGCACGTGCTATTTGTTTTAAGTTAGAAAAATCTAAGCAAAATTCGCATTTGGATTTGGAGGAAAAGAATGTTGACGTTAAAACTACGTCTTCAAATTCTGTTTTTCATAACAGAGATGGAGTTTTATTGCAATGTGTGAAGGCCGAAATTATAGGTTGTTCTTCATCGGATAAGATATTTTGCCTTTTTGATAATGGAAGTGAGAAGTCGTTCATTAAAAAAAATGTGTCTCGGAGGTTGGGGTTGAAAGTATTGGGTTCGGAAAGGCTAAATATTTTTCGTTCGGTTGTAAAACTCCTAAAAACAAACTTGTAGCAAGGTCGAGGTTAGGCTAAGGAATGTATTAAGCGGAGAAGAGACTGTGATTGAGGCATTGGAAATTGAGGAAATTTCAAAGGCAACACTTAGCCTACCTAATCCAGATGCGTGGGCAGAAATGGAGTCGAAAGGGTTTAGGCTAACATTCAGTTGTAATGAATCTTCTGAGAATTGTGAAATTTCATTGTTAATAGGTTCCGATTTTTATTGGTCTTTAACACATCGGATAAAAAAGATTAAATTCATCATTGGTTGCAGTCGAGACTAGCCTAGGATGGTCTCTTCAGGGAAAGTGTGATGAGCGGGTGATTGTACTTTGGTACATTTGGTTCACAGTGAAGAGGAATCAATTTCGACTGAGCTAAGGAGATTTTGGGAGATAGAAAGTTTAGGAATACTTGACAAGGGTTCGGTGACTTTAGGTAATGGGGATGAAGAGATACTTAGTGAGTTTGGTAAATCAGTTAATTTCGTAGATGGTCGATATCGTGTAAATTTGCCATGGAAACCAGGTATGAGAGAGGCTTTACAAAATAATAAAACTGTCGCACGTAAGCGTTTTGAGGGGTTGGTTCGTAGGTTTAAATGTGATCACGAGTTGTTCTGCGAGTATAAGGATGTAATTGATGACTATGTTAGGGAAGGTATTGTTGAGCGTACTTCTTGTGATTCTTTATTGGATAGTCAGGGATTTTACCTACCCCCATCATGCAGTGATACGTAGCGACAAAACCACAAGTCATATTAGAATAGTATTTGATGGTTCAGCACATGAAGATGGACAGTCATCGTTAAACCAAAGTTTATATACGGGACCAAATTTGCATCCCAACATTTTAGAACTGCTTTTATGTTTTCGAAAAAGTCCTGTAGCATTTACAGCTGATGTAAAATCGGCTTTTCTTCAAATTGAATTAGATTTCCGTGATCGAGATTTTACACGTTTCTTCTGGACTGATAATTTGAATAAAGAGCCATACGTTTTGAATTTCACGAGAGTTCTTTTTGGACTTCGACCTAGCCCATACCTTCTCGCAGCAACTTTAAAACATCATTTTAAGAAGTACAGAGAGCAATATCCTCATACATTTGAGTTGCTAAATAGTTCCATTTATGTTGATGACCTCATTTGTGGTCAGAATGATGTTCCGGACGCTCTACGTACTACCTTGGAGTGCTTGCAAATATTCAGTGACGCAGGCATGTTATTGCGCAAATGGCGAAGTAATTCGAAACAACTTAATTTGTTATGGCAGCAAGGTGTCAAAACGGAATCCTCTGAAACTAGTGCTATTGATCTTAGACCTCCAACGAAGGTTTTAGGACTTGCTTGGGATCCAGAAAATGATTTAATTTATTTCGATCCAAAGGATCTATTGAAGTTTATGTCACGTAGAGGAGAATCGAAAAGATTTATTCTGAGTGTGGTTGGTCGCATCTTCGACCCCATTGGAATTCTTGGCCCATTCGTTATCAAATTGAAATGTCTACTTCAGGAACTTTGGACTCTAGGAGTAGAATGGGACTCTGAACTTCCCCCAAAGCTACGACACAAGTGGCAGCAGTGGAGTAGCGAAGCTGAGGGCTTGACTGAGATAAAGATACCACGGTTCTATTTAGATAACATAGATCAAGAAATATTTAAGTGTGAAATACATTGTTTTTCAGACGCGAGTAAATCAGCTTATGGAACAATATTATACTTGCGGTTTGTTACTTGTAATAACGAAATCGAAACTAGTTTCATTTGTTCAAAAGGTCGTGTGGCACCTTTGAAATCATTGACGCTTCCTCGTCTTGAACTGACAGCAGCCTTATTGTCAGCTAGGTTGGCCAAACAGGTGTCATCTTGTCTCAAATTTGATGCTAATATATATTATTGGACCGATTCTCTCATTTCGTACTACTGGATACGCGGCGATTCTTCAGCGTTCAAACCATACATTAAAAATCGTGTTCAAGAGATACAATTGCTCTCTGATCCGATGCAGTGGGGACACTGTCCAGGAAAGGACAACCCTGTTGATCTCCTTTCGCGTGGTACATCTGCCGTCAAGTTAGCACAGAATGAGCTGTGGGGGCATGGCCCACCTTGGCTTAAACTAACACCCGATCATTGGCCAAATCGTCACCGAGATATTTTAGATTCGGAGCTCTGCTCGGAAGAATTAGAACATCGTTCTAGTGTGCATGAGGCAGTTACTCAACAGAGGGAAGCTCTTGTTGACATAAATCGATTCAGCAGCCTTAAGAAACTTTTGAAAACGACTGCTTGGGTTTTCCGATTCGTGAACAATGCTAGAAACATTTACAAATCGATGGACTTCTACATTACTGCAGATGAAATACAAAATGATGAATATTTTTGGCTTAAATGTGTTCAATCCGAATTTTATTCAGCTGAGATATTAGCCTTAAAACAAAACGAACAACTTCGATCTAGCTCTGAAATAAAGAGTTTAGTGCCGTATTTGGATGAAAACAATTTATTACGACTTACTGGACGGTTGCTTGAAGCAGACTTATGCTTTGGTGAAAAGCATCCTGTTATTCTTCCTCGACCCTGTAAATTTACAGAATTACTTGTTATTAGGGAACATGAACGAATTGGTCATTGTGGCGTATCTGCAACTTTGACTCAACTTCGGAAAAAATATTGGGTACCTAAGAGTCGTCAGTTAGTAAAAACAATGATTCGAATCTGTCTCGTTTGTAAAAAATACAGTGCCAAACCAGCTGACCTGTTAAAGTGGTCAGTTGCCCCGAGATAGAATCACCCAATCTCCTCCTTTCCAAAGTGTAGGAATTGATTTTACAGGTGCAATACTTGTTAAGGACAATCAAGGGACTCGCAAGTCTTATGTTTCTTTGTTTACATGTGCAGTCACTCGTGCCGTACACTTAGAACTTGTGTCGGACATGTCCACAAAGTGTTTTTTACTTGCTTTACGGAGATTCCTCACTCGTAGAGGTAATTGCAAGGTAATATACTCCGATAATGCACGTACATTTAAAGCAGCTGAAAGGGAGCTAACATATTTTGCCAACATCTTGAAAGACAGTGAATTTCAAAGTTTTGTCGCAGATAAAGGTATTCACTGGAAGTTCATAGTTGAACGTGCGCCTTGGTGGGGTGGATTTTACGAACGTCTTGTTAAAACTATAAAGGATCCTTTACGTAAAATACTTGGCAGGGCACTTCTAACATTTGAAGAACTTTCAACGATACTTTCAGAAGTTGAAGTCATCGTTAATCATCGACCACTGACATACGTGGAGAATGATCCAGGAGACCCGGAACCACTAACACCGGCCCACTTCCTCGAGTTAGGTTATGGTGACTCTAAATATCCTATACATTTCATCGAACTGATCGACGCCACTACGGCAAAGGAGTCGTACAAGAAAAGAAAGACTTACCGAACTCTTCTTTTAAAACAACTTTGGAGACGCTGGTAAGAACAGTATTTGCTCCAGTTAAAAACAGCTAATCATTTTAAAACACCATCTGTTCATAAGAATTTAAAAATTAAATGACGTAGTTCTTGTTGAAGGAAATGTAAAATCAAAATTGTTGTGGGAACTTGGAATAATCAAAGAAATATTTATTGGAAGAGACGATAACGTTAGATCTTGTCTTGTAAAAACTTTTAAAGGTCTCTTCAAAAAACCCATTCAATTGCTGTACCCTTTAGAAATTGTATAATATACTTGTACTAATTTGTTTATATTTTTCAGATTAATGGTAGGAGATTACACATTATTATTTAATCTCTGTTAAATTTATTTTTGTGAAATCTTGAGGTATGTATCCTAGTATTTGTTTGTTTGTAAATTGAAGCTTTGTCATCTTTAAGTTTCATTATATTGTGTACTTTAATGTATATTTACTTTTTTCTTTCTAATATGTATAATTTAGATTTGATTAGTAGTATTCTATTAGTATTTTCTTTGTAAGAATTGTATTTGAATAATTGTTTGTATTAATTGTGGTTCGATATTTACTGGGTGAACATTCTGTTCACCGGTGGGGTGTGTGCCGAAATATTGACCACGCGAGGGCGCTGGTGTGCGCACATCTGTATTAAAATTGTAAAGATCGTGAGAGTGTGTGTGTGTAACTTGTATCGTAGGATGTAAGCCGCATCGCGGCAATTCGTATCTAATTAAACATTATTATACCTAAATTATCTCATGGAATTATTGTGGACTGTCTTAACTAATTCGCCCGGATACACACTCCTTTCGTTCGAAATAATTATGGACATTGCTTCGTTTATAATTCGCTACAAGCGGTACGCCGATATGTTACAGAATCGAATCATCCCCAGCCTGGCTGATAAACACCCGCTGGAACGTAGGATTTTTATGCAGGATGGCGCTCCACCCCATATTGCTAGACGCGTGAAAGATCTCTTGCGCAGGTCGTTTGGTGATGATCGTGTGCTCAGCCACCACTTTCATCATGCTTGGCCTCCCAGGTCCCCAGATCTCAGTCCGTGCGATTATTGGCTTTGGGGTTACCTGAAGTCGCAAGTGTATCGTGATCGACCGACATCTCTAGGGTTGCTGAAAGACAACATCCGACTCCAATGCCTCACCATAACTCCGGACATGCTTTACAGTGCTGTTCACAACATTATTCCTAGACTGCAGCTATTGTTGAGGAATGATGGTGAACATATTGAGCATTTCCTGTAAAGAACATCATCTTTGCTTTGTCTTAATTTGTTATGCTAATTATTGCTTATCTTATCAGATGAAGCGCCATCTGTCGGACGTTTTGTGAACTTTTTTTGTTCTAATAAAACCCCATGTCATTCCAAGCATGTGTGTCAATTTTTACCTCTCTGTCTACATTATTCCGTGATTTATTAATTTTTCAAATTTATACTGACTTTTTGATCACCCGGTATATAGATAAAACATTACTGATATAATAGCTGAATTGTAAGGAGAGCAAAGCCAAGTGCTCGACAATGTTTACAAAAATGTAAAATGATTTATTTAAAATGGTTGCTCAAATTATAATTAGCTTTAAGCGAATGGTAATTTTAAGCCTCACAGAATTAGTATTTATATTTGATGTTAAGTAATGAACAATAATATAAAATTCTGATGAAGAATAACTGTATTATTTTTAATATTTAAAAGCGAAAAGACTTCAACATGTTTTAATCCGGGAGCAAGCGCGCACTCGATACGGTCGAGCGGGATTATTAAGTCACCCCAATCCTTTTTTTTTAATAATTATTTTATTGTACACGATACAAATCGTGATTTCAGTGAATAATTTAATTAAGAGAAAGTTTACTTACCTACTTTCAAGGACTTTTCAATTTTTCTTTGGTAACAAATAAACAGTTTTGCTAGAATTAATGATTTCGTAATCTGTGTGTTCCGCTCGACCACTTCCTTCCAAGTGTGTGCTCTCCGTGGTTTTCCAAACATTATAAAACTATTTTGCATGGAAAAAAGCACAACAGAGAAATACATTACTTACAACTTCCCTAAATGAGAAACAAACACACATAAGAGAAGGGTCATAACTAACTGTACCAATAACTTAGAAGGTCAAACAGATTACAGCTATAATGTGCAGTATTTCAAAAATAATGACAGTGATGAATTTTTTATGTTCCTAAATTTTTTCGATTCTGGATCTGGGATCTATTTTTTCTCTGAAAGAGTATAATGTTAGTTTTAAAAAAGAAAACGTAATAAAAACTCTCTCATCATGGGATTAAAGCAAATTAAATAAAATATTTTTTATTTGGTTATAGGATCAAAGATAGCTAATTAAGTATTGAAGAAGTTTTCTTTTGATGACTTAATATCGCCTATAACTTATATCAGAGTAAAAGTGCATTTTTTATTATGTCTGAAAGTATTTTGTTTTAATTCCTTCCAGTAAATTAGTTATGTTTTAAATCTTTTATTTTCGATATGCTCGCACCCCCCTCGTAATGTTATCGCGCCCCACAGTTTGAGAAACACTGTAATAACCAAAATGATAATGTAAATTTAGAAATCAAATTAAATGTGGTAGAAAAGTTATAAGACCCAAACAATATGATAATTAATGTTACATTTTTTATTCTTAACTTAAATTTATTAATGGGAAAAAATGTTTTGATGTTGTTATATTTATGTAAAATCAAAAGGTGGAAGCGTCAAGAGTTTAACAAATATTCATATCATAACCACGAGATGTAATTTGATATATATATTCAAACTAAAATGAATTCAAAACTCTAAGAAGTATAATAAATGAAACTTGTATTGAAGCGATTTTGTAAATAAAAGATTTGTGGTTTTATGTAAATGGCTAAGTGAAAAATAAATAAAAAGAAGATGTATAGAATGCTGAGTTTTTATGTGGTCATGAATTATTTTAACTAATCTGTTTTATTATAAATTGGACGAAACAAAACCGTTTGAAAACCTGTTGTGAAAAATGCAATGGTTATTTATACTTGTCAAAAACAAAACACAAATTTTTTGCAGTAAATAAATAATGACTTAATAAAAGAGAGTTAATTATATATAAATAATTTCTTTATTTGTAACAATTTTAGTTGAATTAAGATTGTTTCTTCTATCAACTTAGAACTAAAAATATAAAATTTCGTAGTTGACATGTTTCACAGATAACGACCCAACCCACACGATAAAGATAAAAATATTTCGGGTCTTAATGGGATATGATGACATAGTGATCTTGCACATAGTGTGATGGTTTGAACAATCATTGGATACATGGCACAGACATTTTTAATTCGTATCGACAGTAATTTGAACACAGATCGGCACATTTCTCTTATCTTACATTCAGTAGCTGTGCCCTATCTTCTATTCCTGCCAAACGGCCCTTCCAACAAAATTATGAAAGATCATATGGAAAGAGAAGCATTTTTCGTTCTACATTAATTTATTGCGCTGCTCATCACACATTGGCTTTGTGCGCTTACATCTTGTGATCGTCTGCCGCACCAGATTCTCGAAACTATTCTAAGGGGGTTACCATATTCTCTTCAGTACTCATATTTTCGGCTTACCACAGCCACATGTTACAGGTTATGTTTTGACCTTTCTTGATACACAGAGTATTCTATTATTTCTCTGGCCTTGATGGTCTCCAGATCTATCACCCATTAAAAACATCTGGTCATAGATTGCTGAGATACTGGTCTGCCACACCTCTCCAACAAAAACAGTTGATGAAGTTATGCAAAAGAATTGAAGCATCAGGACATAAGTTGCCTTTTTCTGTCATTCAATCCCAGTTCGACTCTATGCCTAATCGATAAGGGCAGTTTTAGCTGCAAGGGGTGGCATCTGTTTCTGCTAATTTCGCACCCCAGTACACGCCCAAACTGCTTGCAAATTTAATCATTTTGTCTCCATGCTGTACCATTTACGTACAATAAATAAATAAATATGTATTTTGTATTTGCTTTCATGAATGACCACACATTCAGCACGTGTTGTTATTGTCTATATCACGTGATTTATTTGGAGCAAAAAAATAACTTGAGCATTGTCAGCTAGAAAATGTGAGACAACCTTCCTGTAACTGTGTCGTTATCAGAATGTAAACTGCGAACTTAAACTAGAGGTATTGAGTGAAAGTGTGCTAATAATATTAAATACTTTTGACTTTTCACGAGCGGGTGAGATCCAATTTTTATTTTGTATTGAAATTTAGTTCATAATTTTCGGATAAGAGAGCTTTTAATTTAATTATTTACACAAGATAGTGTATTTATACAATTTTGAGTATTGAATAGAGAAGACAAAATGGGTGACTGAGTGGAACACGAAAATTCAACTTTTCATTCAATAAATATAGGTGTAATCCGGCAGATATAGAATTATTGACCAAGTTTGGTGGAAAGACAAAACTTAAGCACGTTACCAAATTTACAATTTTTCTTAAAATCGGAAAATGGCTTTCAGAATGGTAATCCTCTTAAACTAAAAGAAAATATAATGAAAGAGTGAAACAGTGAGATCATAATTAAAACCAATAATTGGCCGCCAAAGAAGCTTTAAAAATTAAAGAAAAATTAATAGAGTAAAAAATAAGTACAAGATTATCCTTTACTGGCCTAACACTAGTTATATATTGCACGAATAGACACAGAATATACAATAGACGACATTTTTTACAATTACGCAATTTTTGATATCCAACGCTTTTACCAAAAAAACGGAGTCTGGATTTAAAACCGATCAAAAACAGTTAAAGTTACCCAAATTGATGCAGTATTCCCGAAAGAGTTCCTATTGGATTTGAAATGATTAAAACTACTCTTTACTATGAAAAACCTCAATGCACAAACTGCTGAAATTTGGACACCTAAAAATTTTGTAGAAGCGCAATAAAATGCTCAATACTGAACCATTCTGTAAACGAATGCAAAGAAATACAAATAAAAATGCAGCTCTTGTGGAGAGGGACATGAAGCTGATACAGATTGCAAAAAGATATAAGAAGAAATTGAAATATTAAAAAATTAAAGTACAACAACAAATCTGAAGCAGTTGAAAAATTCCAAAGGGAAAAAACAACATCATACTAAAAACATTAATGATCAAACAGAGAAGATAGAAAATCTTGAAAAAGTTAGCGAAACTAGAAATGAAATTTGAAGAAACCAATAACATATTCGAAAAGAAATTAGAACAAATAGTACAACTCTTCACGTCAGAACTGAATACCGTGGTCGCACAAATAAATTTACGATTTTCTTATGGAAATGAATACCATGGAATCCACCCTAAAAAAAGTTGCATCCAATATAACAATTCAAAAAGATGATGATTGTATCATGTAGAAAACAGAATGAAAAGGCAAAAAAGATTCAAGAAAATATCAGAACAGAGAGGAAACTCATTAGATCGTGTAGTAGAAAAAATAAAGGAACTTAAATAAATAATCACATTTTCTTATATTTTCTCGCTAAAAACTCACTATTAATCTACTTTTTTCGAATTTTTTCAACTAATTCGTAGTATCGAACCTTTTTTTTTTCCGTTTTAAATCATGAACATAATCCAATGGAATGCACGTGGAATTAAAAACAAGAGGCCTGATATTCTTTTCGCTCCAATCTTTCAAAAGCAAGTATTTTAATAATTCAAGAAACCTGGTTACATCCAAATGATATTTTCACAATTCCCAATAAGAATATATTCAGAATTGATAGAGAAATCATTAATGATAGTTTTAAATAAAGATATTAGCGCAATAAAAATATTCTCAGAAATTAGTGAAGACTTAGAAATTTTAATAGTCAGAGTTCAAATAGATTTAAATCCTATCACAATTTTTAATATATACATCCCACCGGGTAACTTTCAAGACAGCAATTTATCTAAAATAGCATCATATATTGATAATCACAATTTGATATTGGGAGATTTCAACGCGTCTCATGAGATATGGGGATCAAAAACTCTAGTGCTTCTGAAAAAAAGATTTTTGACTGGATCATTGAAAATGACTTAATATTATTAAAACGATAAAAGTCCAACTTATCTCCATTCATCGGGAATTTTTACATCTATAGATCTTTCTTTAGCATCTATAGATTTAAATTATGATTTATCCTGGTCCACGAATACTGATAATTTTGGAGTGACTTCCTATAATAATTAATTACAAAAGAGCAAACAGGTCAGTAACTACTAATTGTAAACAAAAACACAAATTGGTTTATCAATATTATTCAACAAAATATAAATTTAAATGAAAACATAAATATAGATATTATAAAAGAAATTAAAAAGCTCAAATCTTATCTCAAGGAACCGAAAACCTGAAGAAAAAAACCTTCCAGAGCTCCATGGTGGACAGCAGCATGCGGGCATTTAAGAGCCAAAAGAGAAAACTCCTTAATAAAGCAAGGAAAAAACCTGGATAAAATATATAAAGCAGTAAGCGCAAAAACTTAAGCGAACAATCAAAGCCTGTAAAGAAAATTTTGGCACAAGACCTGCGAAAAAATATCTTCTCTAAAGTTCTTTTTAAAATCATCCGATAATTAAAAATAGAACAAATTCTAACTATTCATCCTTTAATATTGAAAATAACGAACCATATTAACAAAACGACAATCCCAAGCAAACTGTTTTTTACAATATTACGCAAAAACGAAACAACGATAGTATTCCAAATATTTCTATTCCGGACAATAGCCAGGATATTAATAAACCTTTTTCTTTAAAAAGAATTAGAAATAGCAATATCTCAAAAAGAACAGTAGTCCAGGGCATGATAAGATTTCTCTCCAATCAATAAACCATCTCCCCATCAAAGCAATATATCTCCTTCTAAAATCATTTAATGACAGTTGGTTTTCAAGTCAAATTCTAAAGACTGGACTCACGCACTATCCTACCTTTCATAAAACCTCACAAAATCCCAAGGAAGTTTCGTCATACCGTCCTATTTCTCTTACCTCAGTAATTGCCAAATTATTAGAAAGAATGATTCTACATAGAATGTTGGATTTCAGTTTTCAAAACAAAATTTTTCATGTTAATCATCATGGTTTTTACCCTCACAGAAGCAGCATTAATACATTACTTCAATTACAACATGACATCATACTGGCTAGAGAACGCAAAGAATATTTTATTTTTGGTAGCGTTGGATATTAAAGCAGCATATGACTCAGTGTGGCCAAATGGCCTTTTATTTCTAAACTAAACAAAGTTGGATACTCTGTAGATTACTGATGGATTCAAAACTTCTTACATCAAAGAACAATTCAAATCAAATGGAGAAACATTTTTCAAAAATCGTTACAAACAATTATGGTGTACCCCAAGGGTCTATCTTAAGTCCTTTCCTTTTTATGATTTATATGTCAGATATTTTTTTGAAATTCAACACGACAGCCATCTTCTGGTTTATGCTGATGACATATTTTTATATAATAGTGGTACGAATTGGAATAAAACAATAGGCGAAATGCAAGAATCTTTAAATAAAATTTCAGTCTGGTGTAAAAAATGGAAATTATCCACCTCTCCAGAAAAAGTAGTCTACTCAACTTTTCCAGAAAAAGAAGCACAATACCTCCATTACTTAAAATATGCGACAAACCTATTCCCGAAGTGAAGAGTCTGAAAATCCTGGGTATCATCTTCGACCCCAATACCACCTGAAAAATCATATTAATTACCTACGTCAAAAAAGGATTCAAATATTTAAATGCAATTAAAGCCTTATCTTCTCCGAAAATAGGAACAAGATCTGATCATCTTTTAAATATTATTAATGCCACAATCCGTTCTATCTTTGACTATGGAAGTCAACTATTTTCCTTTTCTAGCAATAGCAACAGACAAAAACTAGAACCGATTTATAATGCTGCCTTACGGTTAGCCCTAGGTCTCCCAAGAAATACCCCGTTGGATTTATTACGAGCAGAGTCTATGAATGGAAATATTAATTCTCGCCATAATTTTCTTTGCCAAAAATTTATAACCAAGCAAATAGCATTAAAAGACTGGTCACCGAACGCTGGGTTATTTTGGAATATAGATAGTAATTTTTATAAATATAGAGAAAAAGAGATCAGTATTTTTCAAAAGACGATCAACCTTCTCAAGAATTATGCATCTCTAAAGTAGATATTCTTCAATGGATCCCTCCTCCCCCAATCTACGATAATCGCAAAATAAATATATATACTCATGAACTACCATTTCAAAACAAAGATCTTCCAGATGATATAGTACAAAAATATGTTTAATGATTACATTCAGCCAAAATTTAATAACAATATCATAATAGCAACCGATGGTTCCAAAAATACTAATCAAACATCAATAGGAATTTTAATCCCTAAGAAAAAAATTCGACAAAATTTCATACTGAAAGACATGATTTCAATATTCACAGCTGAAGCTATAGCCATATGGACTGCATTAAAAAATTGGGTTTCTGAAACAGAAAACTATATCATCTTGACGGACAGCTTATCAGTCTTAAAAAGCATCCAAAATATTAATAGAAAATCCAATACGATAATATTAAATTTAAGTTCAACTTTACATCAGTGCCTCCAAATAGCTCAATCAATTACATTCATTTGGGTACCAGCTCACAAGGGAATAGAGATTAATGAAGAAGTTGACAAATTAGCTAAAGCCTCTCCAGAGCCGTGGAATATTATTTCTTGGATAACTTATGAAGATCTACATACCTATTTTAAAAAACAACTCAAAATCAAAAGTGAAGAAATATGGAAAAAGAGCAAGAGACATACAAATTTTTTTTATATTTCTCATCTTGAAAAATGGAACAGACAGGCAGCAAAAAATAGAAATACAGAAGTTTTAATCAATAAGTTGCGAGTTAAAAAGTTACCGTTAAATGATATATATTTCCTTTTTAAACTAACAGATTCTCCTTTGTGTGCAGATTGTAAAGTACCCGAAACTAGTGAACATTTTATATTAAACTGTATCAAATACAAATCACAGCGTGAAATATTGAAAAATTTTATCTCCAACCACGGTGAATGGTCTTATTCCTCAATAGCGAAATGTAAATCAATAGAGCATGTTCAAAAAGTTGAAAAATTTCTGACATCATCCAACAGATTCTAAAATTCCAGTTACTCTATACTCTGCTTTCATCAATCTCAGTTGAAGCACAACTCGATAATTCAAATTACTGATAGACTGCAATCACGAACTGTGTGTTATAACTTGGATTAGAAACTGATCAAAATTTTTATCGGAGCATAAGGCATTAGCCAGGTCTCCACTTTTTCAGTGCTTGCACTGAACTGAACTGAACTGAACTTAAACTAGAAGTTTCAGTTCGTATTTCTTTTTTTTAACGCCGGGAGTGTTTGAAAATTTTCGTGAACGAAGATTTGTAGTACGAATGATAACTAAAATTAACTTGGTTTTGTGAAAAAACTTCTGAATGATGTGCATTGGCAGTGTGTCTATGATTAAATACTTCTGTGAATGCGTTTTAATTTAGGAAAAAAGACGAATTTCCTTTTATATTTTTTTTAATTCTATCTTTCTGTTGTGAGTACAAATCAACACTGACAGTTTCTGGAGAGCTTTTATTTCTTTAGTTTTCATACATTAGGTATGTTATATAGAAAAAAAACTATTTGTTTTTTAAAATAATTTGTTTTAAATCATACATTCTTTATCTTTATTTTAAATTGCCATAGTAATTATTTTACTTTTGAAATATATTTTGGTCTTAGTGATATTTCATAAAATAATAGTCTTTGTTGTTTATTTCTCATTATGTGCTTATTTTCTTCAAAAACATTTGTGTTTAATCCAAAGGAGCATTAAACCTTTTTAAGTTTTGCATTTTATATGAAGCAAAGTACCACTATCGTCCTACCATATTCTATTCCACTATTTTCGTTCAAATTTTGGATGATTGGCAGCTTTCTGGGCAAAGAACGAAATTTCTCAGCATATTTATGTTAATTTCACGTTACATTTTAATGGCTGCATTAGCCTAGTGCAGGGATGGCGAACCATTGGCACACGTGCCATTGATGGCATGTGGCACAATATTTTGGGCACTCACCGATCAATCGCGATTGATTCTTCAATCAAGGAATTTTCAATGAGATTTTCTCTGTTCAAAGAATTATCAGAAATGCCCAAGTTTTTTATGTCCTCTGATGTGACATCATTTGATAAATTGAACTTGCCCCAATTTGATTGGTTGGAAATTGAAGAATTTAAAATGCACAACTTATTGATTTCTAGTTTAGTTCAATATGGATTCAAAAATTTATTAAAACAAGGAGGATGTTAGAATTTATCGAAACAGAAATATTAACAAGAAATATAAGTAAGAATGACAGTAACGAAATTTTGAAAACATTAAATTCAATTCCAGAGATTCCCAATTATTTTCAGAGATGAATAACATTCAAGACTCACTTAGAATCCATTTAGCAGATGACTCCAATTCAGCATGCATTCTGCTAAAAGTAACATCTTACCCAATCCTATTATAATTTATTTGTCATCTAATCTGCACCAGCAGAAATCACACTAATGCTACTTTATGTAATTTGAATTACACGTTTAACTAAAACATTTACTACTATGAAATACAAAATGTATTTTTCTGTAGTAAATAAAAAGTTTTGTGTTGTGTTAGTATTTAGTTTAATTACTTTCCTAAAAATCACAAGTCAAATTTATTTCATGGCACGTCTATGCCTCATTTAGCATTTCTTTAGAAAAAATGGCACGTTGATCCATAAAGGTTCGCCACCCCTGGCCTAGTGCTTGTGGTCATTAGCTTATGGCCAGAGTGTCACTGGGCTAGAGTATACATTAGGGTGTTTCTTGGAGTTGGCAATGTTTTTTGCATTTCACCGCGAGAACGATGACATTCTGGTAAGATGGTTAGTTTGGTAAAATCCAGATACAATGAAGTATAGACTTATTTTGATGGGATCATATGTTCTTATTATCTGATATATATTCATTATTTAAAATCTGATGCTTTTATAAAAAGAGATTATTTTTTTTATATTAAACATTTAATTGTTCTTGTTGGAAAAACTTAACTAAGCTTTCATCTTTGATAATCATTATAAAATTGTTTTTTTTTCTTTTCGAATTCGCCTTATGTTGTTTTTCCTGAACATTATAACTGAGATGCATAATTTATATTTTTTTCCAAAATTATTTTTGGAGAGTTACTGAAAATACCCATGATATAATGATGCATTACTAAAGGTTTGATCTTCATTATCAAGTATTCAGTCTGTGAAAATAAAAAACATTTGATTTAAAAGAATTTTGACCGCTGAAATTATTTGGGAATCAAAGAGAGAAGAATGGATAAGCATCACATTAGGAGGTCTATGAAAAAAAATAGTTAATGTGTGAAGAAAGTGAATCATAGGTATGATGCACGGTGCAGTTATCAGTGGCACTGTGCACTATTCTACAAATATGTTAATTTTTTTAGTGGTTGAAAGTTGATAAATTTGTAATGGACCTAATATTTGACCAACATCTTTAAAATTATTGATATTTATGGAATTACGAAAAAATCTGAAACATATATAACTCCAAAGATAGATTTACATCTATTTTGTGAACTAATGAATGTCATTGCTGGCAAGATTTAATTGTTTAAAGAGAGATAATGACATGCATACTGCTTTCTGCTTTTGGTTCTACATATATGAGTAGGAAATTATTTTCTCGTATGGAAAATATTTCAAGTTCGTAAAGAAATTGTTTAACAGCTGAATGCTCAGAATTGTATCAAATCGAAATTCACAAGTTACATTCCTGATTTTGTGATATGAAAATAGAGCAGTGTTAGCATATTAGATTTGCATTAAAATTTTTATTTAACTTTAATGAAGGGAAATAATTATATTTTATGTTATCTGTTTCTTATTTTAATAAATTTATTTAAAAGTTATCTATGTACAACTTAAGTTTTTTTTAAAATTTAAATTGTACATAGTTTTACATTAAAATTTTTTAATTTGTTGAAAAAGTAAATATATTTCATGTTTATTTTTATGTTATGAAATATCTTTAATGAAGTAAAATTAATAATAAAACTGTAAATCTATATTATTGACCTCTATTCTTTAATTCTGTATGCATTATTGCGGGAATCAAAATGTTTTAAACATTCCTACTGCGAGGCAGGCTGTATCATACTCGTACATTGGTTTGACATGCCAGAGCTTAAAGGTTAACAACACCTGATCTAAATTATAATGAGAATGAATCTGTTGATTCAAAAAAGCATCAGTGATTTCATTTTTTATTATAGATTACTATCTTGGAGTACAAGCTTTTAGAGTACAACTACAACTCAATTATTTCTTTTAAGATTCAATTCTGTTCTAAATTTTGGATTTTGCATGGAAAAGAAAGCACATAAACAGTGTTTTAATATGGGTGGTATTGCACCTTTCTCAGTAATCTTAAGGTTCATTTTAAAAGAATTACAATTCTAACAGAAAGTAGGTTTTTGTTTTTTGGAAATGGTATAGTTTTTATTTCTTAAGGCTAAAATTATTCTTTAATTCACTAAATTCTGATAACTCTTTCTACATGAAAATTTGTGTTCTATATTTTTATTATTTTGCTTAGAATTTTTTATTTTGCTACCTGCAAATAACCATCAATACATATTGATAGTCTATCAACCACTTTAAGTGGTCACCAAAAATTTGCTAACTTCATTAAGGGACATCCTAACCTACAATGTAATCAGAATGTACAGTACTTCAGCACTGTTAAAAAGAAAAATTAATAATGAGTATGTAAATCACTGTACCAAGGCAATTAGAGGCTTTAACATATAATCATGTTTCTTATGATGACTTTTTTTAGTCTAGTTATAGTGTAGATGTATTCTAATAATTTCTTATCTTTGAAAATCTGTCGTATTGGTCAATTTGTATTTTATAAGAAACATTTTGTATTAAATGGTTATACTTATGCCAATAATACAAAATTCAGGTAAAATTCTATTTTGGTGCATCCTATGACAGTGGTTTTAAAAATGCAGCAAGATGGTACAAAATTAGGATTTCTGAATGCGTCATTGTGTGTTGCAACGTGAAACAAAATGACTTTCCGTCTGGAAAACAATGATTGAACTGTTACCCATGTAAGGAAACATGACATGAAGTAAAGGTCAAATTTTGAAAAAAAAAGCACAATGAAAAAGACAAAAATGAGGGGATAGATTACTTATCTCAATAAAAACATGTATTCTTTTTTTGACAATTGCAGTTACGATTCAATGAGATAGAAACTTTTCCCATTATTATACCAATAATGGTTAACACTTGTAAAAAAATTAACTTTTTTTCTTTTCCTTTTGAATGATAATTCCAGTTTAGGTGGAAATACAAGCTAGTATTTTCTAAGGATATTCTTTGAGGAATTGAAAATCCCATTCTACCCTCCATTACTTTTTTGACGTGTCCATAAATAACGTCCATTAAAAGTTACAAACTACCAGCTTTATGAATTAAGGAAAAATGATTGTTTGGCTATTGTTATGATTCATTAATATTCTTCATGTGAATTATAACAAAGAGAATAATTTAGTTTGTGTAAAATGAGAAACTTATTAAGCAGCAAAATATAAAATAAAAACTATGATTGGGTGTGTCTTTATGCTGGTGGATAGTGTTAAACATTTAAAATTTATTCAAATTCATCATCCCTCCATTTCTGCTTAAACAAATATAAAATGTTTCTTAATATCACTTTCTTGATCAATAAAATTATGTAAGTGGCTCATTTCCTTATTCTGTAAGCTGATTTTTCTCAGTTCATAGTTATAATTGTTCCATTTATTAGAAAAGATGTACACTTATCCTTTGTGCTAATGCTGTATTCTTGTTATCCTTGCAATTCTGTTAGGACATGTATGGATTGGATGTTCAATAACTTTGGAAAAATATATTAACGCTGCTGAATGTGGAATTGGGAAACCGCAGGTGATTAGAACTATTACCTTATTTTCCTGTATATAATCCGCGGTGGCGTATCATCCGTAAAGTCTTATTTTCGAGTTCATTGTGTAAACCGCAGCGACGTATAATCCGTGGTAGTTTTCACGGCGATTAATCCAAAAATATAAGATAAAAAAATACGCAATATAATTAAAAATAGAAGAAATTGTACAGAAAAAAAAATTATGAAGCTTCTCTTTAAATATGTATAGTATTTTTTACGATAATCTCAATAAAACAAAAAAATTCTGTGCTGCTGCCATCTGTTGTGAGTTGTTAAACAAAACATCCCACACGAAAAAAATCTTACTCTTTTTTTTTTTTTAATTTAGCAAGTTAACAGCAAAAAAATTAAGATCGAGACTGCTATCCCATTGTCTTTCTTTTTAAATCCATTTATTTATTTCTTCCTCTAATTCTTGCCAGTGAGGTTTTCCATGACTATCGGCTCTTTAACGTCGATCACAATTTTCGAAGTTGGTCTTGTTTTTTCTCCACAAACGAATATTCAATTCGTCAACGTTGTAAAACCTTACAGCTTCCCGACTTCGGTAGCCTTCTCTATAACTTTTAACTTGAAGTTTGCAGTGTAACTTAATGCTTTCGCTTCAACATGATGAAAACTTTCAAAGGATGTAATAGCTGTAGTCGAGAAAATTGGAAATGGCGCCAGCGACTCGTAACTGTTTTTTCCTTCTGAGGAATCAAATTCGTTTTAGAATGTAATTGGATAAAAACTAGTTATGGCTGATATACGTCAACCGAGTCATGAAAGCGCCATCTATTACTTATTTTATAAAACATGAACAGCATTTCTTTCAAAACTTTATTGTTAGCTTTTCTGATGAATGTTTTATATATATATATATCAGATAACCCATGGCAGCGTATAATGCGCACAATGAAATTTGAAACTTTTTAACACATAATATGCAGGTTATATGCAGGAAAATACGGTAGTTGTTATTCTTGATTTTGTTTTAAGGTGAAAAAAATTTTTTTGGTACTTCTGTACTATTGCAACAATGCCAATGTTCAAGATAACTTGCCAAGTTGGCAACTCCGATTTGCATGTGTCGTACATGCAGAATTGGCAACCTTGTGCTTCGTTTTATATTATGTCATATTATTCTCAGTTGTGATAATACATTACTATCCTTTTTTTTGTAATGATCTTAGACTTTCAACAAAAATAGAGTGAGGAAATCTTAGTATACGTACATATGAAAGAAAGTATAAAATTTTTTTGTGAAATTTAGAAAGGTAAATTATAGATTACGTTTGAATCTATTGTATAAGTGAGTAGCAGGTTTGTATTTCTTTCGCTTCCAATTTTTAAGCTCAAAAAATGTTTTATTCATACTTTTTTAATATACAGTCGAACCTCTATATTGTGAATTTTTCTGTATAGCGAACTTTTTCCTGGAACCAAAGAACATTGCACAATTTTCTTCGTAAAATAACCTCCCTATCAAAGTGCATTTTCTATATAACAAACTTTCTCTTCTGATTCTCTTTTTTTTTCTCCTTATTTTTTAAGTATTTCTGAACATTTCAAGTTATTCTCTCTTTTAACGTGTTTTATGGTGGTGATGAATCTTGAACTGATTTTGAAAGGTGTTTAACTCATCATGAGCAACAGAATTCTAAAAATTTCATTCATGAAGTGCAGCCTTCAACCCCCATTGTCTAGTTCACTAGAAGCATCTTCAATATCCCCTTTCACCCTCAATGGTGTTCTCTCGTGTCCTTGAACTAATCTCCGTTCATTTGTTGTGTTGATCAGTCATACTGGTAACTTCCTTTCTTGTAGCTTGAAAATGTTAATGTTTGAGTATCAAATAAAAAAATTAATTCTTCTGGAAGTTGACAAAGGCTTCAAGAGAAACGACATTGCTTTCAAATTTGGTATATATATATATATATATTCCTCCAAATAGCTTATCAAATATTATAAAAGTCAAGACAAGTTACCAAATCAAGAACATGTGTATGAAGATGTTGACAAGGCATATTTGAAGTGGATGCACACAATGCAAGATAAAAAATGTTCAGATCTCTAGACACTTGAAAGCTCTTCAATTTGCAAGAGCATTGGGATACGACATATTTCCAGGTAGCAATGGATGAATAGTAAAATTTAAGAAAAGACAGAAAAATACGCTTGAAGGAATTTTTGGTACACCACAAGGATGTGAGACGTATTACGAAACAAAGCATTTTTTCAAACAAAAAAACTCAAAATTAACAGATTTTTTTAGTAATTAAATTTATGGACGCATGTGGTTAATGTATGTTTAGAAATTTTAGTTTTAAAATTATGTATGTTTAAAATTACTTGTATGCTTTAAATTAGAAAATGTTCTTAAAATTCATTAATTTTAGTATAAAATTATTTTCTTAATGTTGAAAGTACAGTGTATACCTCAACTTCATTACATCAACTTCTTGATTTATTTACAGTTTTTTTTTCTTGATGAGTAAGATATATAAAATAGATATTAATTTACAAAAAGGTGTAAATAATTACTTTTTTTTAATATATAGTGTTTATGAATTGAAAATTTGTTTTATGTTTATAAAGTATGTTGAAAGATGAACCTCTGTATAACAAATTTTCCATTTCATGAACTCTTTCAGAATTTAGTTACTTCATAGAGGTCTGACTGTAATTTTTTATTTTGATAAATTTGTGTTTTTTTTTCTTAAATTTCTTTTTTTTTTCTTGTTGTAGGTGATATAGCAAAATGCCTCCTAAGGGAAGAGGAAGAGGTATGTTTATTTTTCAGCAGATTGTTTCCTAGCAAGATAAAAAAAAAAATTTAAAACATTTTTTTTATTTGAAGTATTTTCTCATATTAAGATGTAGTTTTAACATAATTGAATTTTGGTTTAAAATTTTTTAAAAATTGTTTATTTATTCTATTTTTGTCAATATAGTCATTAAATTTGACGATATGTATTGACTCAAATAATACAGGATATAATTTTCAATAATGGCTAAAAGTGTAACATATTTTCTTTTTTTATAAATAATAGCTAATGATTGACTATTGGTCATGCAGTTGAGTCAATTCCCTACCTAACATTCCTCTCTGTAAAATTATCAAATAAAATTCTATAAATCACCTAAGTATTCTGTGTATAGCTATTATGAAAATCAGTGTTGAATGTTTTTTCCCTTATTAAGTGAGAGAATGTCATAGCAAGATGTAGTAACATAGCTTTGTTGTTGACATGCATAATATTTGGTTTGCATTGAATTTATAAAAAAATATTCCTATTTTTTATGTATTTTTGTTGCAAGTACATAAGTCGCATATCATAAAATGTTCTTTTTTTTAAAATCTAATTATAATTAGAGTAGGCATTGGACAACTTTAAGTGTTGAGCTCTTTAGACTAGATGTCGAGGATGTTCAGAAATTTATATATGAGACATATAAAATTAATACTAATCTATATACAAATTTCAAATCCCTGCTATAGGTAATTTTTAAATAGGTATGCTTAAATTAATATTCATTATCTTAAAGAAGTGGTGCCACATATTGTTAATTCAAAGGTTAAAAAATAAATTTTCTGATGTACTCAAGATTAATTATATATAACTGCTAAAAAGTATTAATTTGTAGATATATTAAAAATGAATTTGTTTTCTCAAAAAATTGTATTTGTTCTCAAAGTTGCAGTTACTTGTCCTGCAGATTGTATATAACTTGAAGGCGATAGCTGCATAAGTTATGAAAAGATGCATCTTTTTTAATCAGTATTTAAGTACTGAAAATAAAAATTTTGTCCTAAATTATATTAAAAGGGTGTTAAATCTTTAGCACTTATTTTTGTAATTTTTAGTTATCTCAAAGTTTTGTGTTGGAGCTCTGGATATAATTTTCTGTCAACTTAGTAAAAATTTTATCTATTCCATCTTTATAACTAACAATTGTATTTTTTTAAAAAAAAATTTCTTCAATGTATTGTAAATTTAATGTGACAGGAATCTTTGTTTATTTTAGAAGTTTTTAAAAATAACTTGATCTGGGAAAAATATCTTAAATATTGTTCACATTTTGGGATCTTTATGTAAACTAATATTTTTTATCTGTACTGGATTTTTTTTTATGAACTTAATGCATAAAATTTTTTTATTTTAAATAAATATTAGGTATTTTAATATTTCTTTTAATGATATAATTTCTAGTGTAACTGAAAATTAAATTTTTGCAATGAATTTTTAACTTATTTTTCCCTGTCAATTATTTCAGGAAGAGGAGGACCTCCAAGACAAGATCAAGGTTTCCAACAACCTGGACAACAAAGACAACCCCAGGGTAAGATAAATTGTAACACTAAAATAGTTTATTGAAGGCCTTTCTTGAACTTTTAAAATAAATTTATCTTGATCTGTTTTTCATTCTTTAGTTAAAATAATGCTAATATTATCAAGATGAAGTTTGTGATTTGTCTTAATTCTGTATTACATTTTTTTTTAAAAAAATAATATTGTAAAGATCAAATATGAGATTTGTTGGTCTATTTAAGTTTTTATTTTATCTGTTTTGAAATCTTTTGTTGATATGAACTAACAAAATTCCAATTTCAATAGGCATCTGCTGCATTAAATCTACTTAAAATAATTTTTCAGATTGTTTGAATGATAATTCTTACTTAAAAAGTATTCTTGCAAAATTATTCATCAGCATAGTGCATGCACTAGTTTAAATTTCTGTATTTTACCATAATTTTTTTAAATTTTACCAATTCCATTCTAATTTTAATGTCTTATTACCTTAATTAGAAAATTCCTTGTATTAGTAATTTTCTTTATTTTTCCCTTATTATTTTAATTTATTTTAAACACATTTAATATTTTCTGAAGTTTTTATATATCTTTATGCATCTATCTATGTTATATCTTTTTCAGTATCTTTAAATAGATTTAATATTTTCTTCTAATTATTTTAGGAAGAGGAGGACCACCTCCAAGACAAGATCAGGGTTTTCAGCAACCTGTACAACAAAGACAACCTCTGGGGTTTGGTAAGATAAATTATTGCACTAAGTCATAATTTATTGTAAGCATTTTTTAAACTTTGAAACATGTTTATCTTAATCTCTATTACATGCTTTCATTAAAAAATTAAATTAATATAAAAACTGTAAGATTAGTGGATTTATTTACATTTTTATCCGTATTGAAATTTATTGTTGATATGAACCAAAGAAGATTATATTTCAAAAAATATTTGCAGCAGTAAATCTTTGCATAAAATATATTTCCGTATCTAATCTTATAATTTTTTGAACTTTCTAAAGGTAATGTAAGGTGGGGGTGTGTGGCTTATATATATATATCTTTATATATAAAAATTACGTGTCACTGTGTTTGTCCACGATGGATTCCGAAACTACTCAACCGATCCTGACATAATTTGGCATATTGTGTGTCATTTCGTCCAACTTAAAATTTAAGATAGTTTTTATCTCTAATTGTGACGTCGTTATTTTTTTCTCGCCGGAAATACGTAGAATTTGGGAAACGGGGAAAATTCACAGAATGCGCATGTGCCTGTGGAAGCGGGTTTTGTGGACCAATGTGAATGAAAAGTCAGTGCCTGGTGTATTTTGGGGTGGGGAATCTGATTTCAAATTGAATCCCCAAAATACCCATAACTTTGCCGGATGACTGTATTTTAGACACTTCCGGCAGGGCTATACCTTAAAAGCCATGGAGCGCGAAAACTTGGTCCCTGGCATATTTGGTAATTGGAAATCTAAATCTGATACCCGATATAAGAAATTGTTGCAACTTTACCGGATAATACCTGACGACTGTTTTTTGACAAACCCTGGCAGGGTCTTACTGTAAAAGCCTTGGAGAGCAAAAACTTGATTCCAGGCATATTTTGAGACGGGCAATCTGAATCTCATATCTGATAAGAGAAATTGTCAAAACTTTGCCGGATGACAGTATCTTAGAAACACTCTGGCAGAGGTTTACCTTAAAAGCCTTGGAGCGCGAAAAGTCGATCCCTGGTGCATTTTGAGACGGGCAATCTGAATCTGTTTAGAGAAATTGTCACAACTTCGTCAGATAATGCCGGACTACAGTATCTTAGAAACATCCTGGCAGAGGCTTACCTTAAAAGTCTTGGGAGTGAGAAAACTTGATCCCTGGCGTATTTTGAGAGGCAATTTGAATCTGATATCCGATATGAGAAATTCTCAAATTTGCCGTATAATTCTGGATGACTGGTTATTATGTGGGCTGTGACAGTAGCTTTCCTCAAGTCTTGAAGCGGGAAAAGTACTCTTCTAATCATTTTCGGAATGGTGAACAAGAATCCAAAATCAGATATTAGAAATGTCCGTAACTTTTCCGGATAATGCCAGATGACTCTAATGCCCCTTTTCAGAGACTGAACTTGCAGGCTCAGGGGAGCCAAAAGTAGTCCCCAGTTGTGTCTAGGGGAGGGAAACAGGAATCTGAAATCTGGTTTCAAAAACTCTCAAATTTGCAGGATATTGCTGAAATTAGGTGAAATGGCTTCATGTTCGAGTTCCACTTACGAATCTTCATTCCCTCCAGTGGCTAAATTTGCGAGTTATAGGGCATCGAAATTTAGTCCCGTATGTGTTTTGGAGTTGAGAAGGAGAATCTGAAATCGGATTTTGGGTGTTCCGGTAACTTTATTGAATTATGCCGAATGACCATAACATGTGCGGACAGCAATGTCAGTCTAACTTGCAGACATAGGGACGCAAAAAGTGTGCCTCTTACGTATTTTGAGACAGCCGATCCAAATATTCAATCCAATTCTAGAAATTCCTGTGTTAAATAATGCCAGACAGTATTTTAAATGAACCATGACAGAGGCTTACCTTAAAATTCCTGGAGTGTGCAAAGTGCACTCCCTGTGTTTTTCTGGGTAGGGAACAAGAATCTGAAATCGAACTTTAGAAACTCCAGTAAATTTGCTGGGTGATAGTACTGCCTGCCCTTTCAGGGATGGAGCTTGCAGGAGCAAGGGTGCCAAAAGTAGGCTCTAGATACATCTTGGGATGGGGAACGAAAACCTGGATTCGGATTTCAGAAACTCCCTTAATTTTTCTGTATATTGCTGGAATAAGGTCAGATCACCTTGCGTTTGAGTCCCGCGTCCGTATTTTTATCTCCTATAGCTACTAAACTTTCAGGCACAGTCTTACAAAAATGCGACCAACTAAAAATTTCCTTGGCAGTTGCATCTTCAGGCATTGCTGTTACTTTGTTAAATGGTGGGCAAATGCACATTGCGCATTCCAGCTGCTATTAAACATTCATGAGGAACTTGATGCAATGTTTAATATTAAAAAAGAGCAGAATGGCTACGGTATTACAAAGGAGTTCAGTCATAATCTGCAAAGAGTGTACTATGACCCATAAACACTTACTCGAAGCTTTGCATAGAACTTGGTAAGATTTTAAACAGCAACAAGAAAATATTCAGTGGTGCTGTCTGGTGATTCCTGACAAAAAATGCAAGTCATTCCTCGCTCAACTTTGCTCATGAGATTAACGCAAGTTTAAAACAACAGTTTTTATGACAAAACGTTGAAATATTTCAATTGACCATAAACACGTGGGTTCAATTGCAAGATAATCAATCGGTGCAAATATTTTCTAACCAACTGCTGGATATTGGAAATAGTGAGGTAGAACTGCATCAAAATACACAATGTATCAAATTACCAGGCAATTTCTGTGCTGTTGTTCAGACAAAAAGGAACTGATTGAGAGTGTCTTCCCGGATATACTGTATAATTATCTAGGTAATGACTGGCTCTGTGTAATCCTATTACCTGGAAAGAAAAAAATATTGATGTTGATGAAATAACTTCCAGATATAAGAGGTACTGCCAGGTGATATCAATCAACATCGTTAATGAAAACGAAACTGTAAAGTTTTTGAATTCCCTGGATATATTAGGTTATTGATAATGGTCCACTGGTTATTCTGCTGCATAACTTAAATGCACCTAGATTATGTAATGAAACACATTTGGGAATCAAAAGATTTACCGGGAATCTCTTCTTGAAGCAACCATTTTGAATGTAAAGTTTAAAGGAGAAATCATCCTGTTGCCACGTGTTCCACTGAAACAGTCTGAATCTCCAATACCATTCAAGAGGCTTCACTTCCCAATTCGTTTGGCTTTCGCGATGACCATAGATAAATCTTAAAGCCAAACAATGTCCATTTGGGGCTTGGACTTAGAAAATCCATGTATCTTGCATGATCAACTACATATATGTTGCTTACTTATATTTGGTGAAACCACTGAATCTATTTGTGTAAGTTAAAGACAAGTAACCAAAAATTATTTATTATTATAATTAAGAATGGTAAAAATAATATTACAAATTGCTAGAAATCAACGCTATTAATCTCATTCATAAAATTAAATCTTCATATATTGTCACTAACAACTTCGTAAATAATTCAAGCATTGTTTTATGCTTAAATTCAACTCTGCAAAATTGTAAGCGTAAAATAAATTTGATTGCATTTAATAGCTGAGAATAATATTGAACCAATTATTAAAACAAAGCCACAGCAACATGTCTCTGGGTCAGCTAGTATATATATATATGGGTTTGCTGATTTCAGAAAAAAGTAGTTTAGGAAAGTTGGATCTTTAACATTTTCTGTGGGCCATGTATGTGATTTTGAATCTTTTAACCTTTTTGATGTTTTGAATGAAACTTTTATTCCAAAAGAAAAGCCATTAATCCTTCAAAATCAATGTCTGAATCTGAATTTCTTAATAGTCAGCAAAATTCATATTCACTACTTGGAATATCTGAATGCATATGATCATCATTCAGTGAGTTTTTCCTCCAGTGGATGAAACATGGATTGATGATAATGTTCCATGTATAAATTCCTATTTCTGCTTCTGCTCATTCCCGAAAAAATAGCGCAGAAAATATGACTAGGACAGATAATGTGCAAGATAACAAATTAATAGAAAAAATTGTTAGCTTCAAGATAGAAGTATCAGAAATAAATTTATCCTTTTTAGCATTTAGTGTTTTACTTACAGTAGTTTGATTGGAAAGTATTCCACCCATTTTACCTGCTTGGCAACATTTTTGTTTGAAAAGTACAGGAATTTTGTTTCAATTTGACTTATTTATCGGCTTTGAATTTTCGATAAGTTTTTTTTAAGGGGGGGGGGGAAGGATTATCTTTGTATATATGGATTGGCCTGTATTTGGAAATATAGGGTAATTTTTCAGGATATTTGAATATTTTTCATGTTTTAAAAATATCTTGTAACAATTACTTCTCAGCAAAATGCATATGTACCATTTTTAATTTTCCTGTGTTATCATAGATTTCTATTTCACCTATTGTTAATTTTAATGTTTTATCTTGATTGGAAAATCTTTTATTATATTTGTAAGCCTTTTAAAGTATCTTTAATCTCTTATGCATAGTCATTTGAAATATTTTTTTCTTTTAAAGTTCTTGTTCTATGAAAGAGCTACTATAAACTCTTATTCACAAATTTAATGTCCTTTAAGATTTATTATACAGTTATAGTACAATTTTCATATTGTTCCTCTTCCCACGTATCAATTTTGGTTCCAAGCTGATTCAAAACGTCTTGTTAAATGCAGCATTTATCTCCTCCTCCCCTTCTTTCCAATGCATTTTTGTTGCATTAGCAGTTTTTTTAGGTTTAAACTTCATCTCATGTGTATTATATTTGTTTGCCTTTCATGAGTTTTGTTTTGTTGTTTAACAAAGGAAAAACATACTTTCTAATAGAAAGACTATTAGAAAAAGGTATTTGATTGTATAAGCTCTCTATCTCCTAAAGGAGAAAGAATATATAATTTTGTGATGTGGATATTGCTCATGTCGGTTGATATATTTTTGCCTTTTTCATATAATACTTTAAAGCATTCATCAAGTGTTAAATCAAATAACAGTAGCTTAAAATTTTATTGCCTTATAATGTATGATGTCCAGTTAGATGTCATCAGACTGAAATTCTGCTTTTATCTTTTTTTTAACATATTTTTTGGTGCAGTTGATAACATATGTCCTCTTTTTGGGGAAGAGGTATTCTCAAAGTCTGATACTGTTAAGCAGTACTAATGTATTTGGTCCAAAACATCTACTTTAATTGGTGAACTAGCTTTTAATAAAGGAAAGGATATATTTAAACAGGTCCTTTTATGGCAGCATGGATAACAGCAGTGATTCATAAAATAAGTTTTGGTCACTTATTTTGAGCCTGCTGACTGTGTTAATTGTGCTACTTAATAAATGTGGTTTCAATAAACTATGCAGCTGCTTTATTTGCAGAAGTTCATGTGAGAATTGTTGAAATATTTTACCCATAAAAAGAAAATAGGCTCTACAAAGCTTTCAAAAATTTGCAAAGTGAAACTTTATTCTTTATTACAGCTTCATAATGATGTTTCATAGAGCTGAAAATAGTTTTAAGCTCTTCCTTCGTTATTACATGATGCCAGGAAACAATTGTCTTCAATTTGTTCCTTTTTATTTCACGGGTACCTCATTTGGACAAGAACTTTCAAAAGGTGTCGCATGTTTTCGATTGAGGTCAGGCCTGTGTTTCCTGGTGTGTCGAATGTTGTTCCGGCACCATTTGATTATGTCGGAGACCAGAAGCGAATGGTGTTTCTGCCTGAAGAAGTGGGGAAGTCCTAGAATCCTGTTCCCCTACGTTCCAGATTGACTCGGCTAGAAAAGGACATGCGCGAGGACCGGTTTTGAGGGTTCCGACTGGAGGCCGATGGCAAAAACGTACGCTGGAGTTAAGATTTTTTTTTAGAATGTCTGTAAATAAATTGTACATAGTTATATCTCTAGCCTGGCTGCGAGTTTTCGTACTCAATATGTCACACTGGCCAAGACAACAATGATATTTAATCAAGAAGCAATGGCATCTAATAAAAGAGTAGATTGGACACCTAGAAAGAGATTAGAGGCGAGAAAGTGGTCTTTTCTATGTTCAAATTGCAAGACAGATCGGTGATTCAGTGACGACATCTGGAGACTGAAAGTTTTAAGATGTCAGGAGAAATTTAATAAGAAACAAAGCAGGTAAAGGCCGAAAAAGGTGCATCACATCTGTTGATGACAGAAGAAGAAAATGACTGTCTCCAAGATAAAAGAATGTGATCAACAGTTGTTATAATAAATTTGAATGATGCTGATGTTTCTGTTAGCTTAAAAACAATCGGGAAAAGATCAGAAGATGTTGGACTAAAAGGTAGAATTGCACGAAAAAAGCCTTATCTCAATTTACAGCAGCGCTAAAAAAGACTACAGTGATCAAAGGAACACATTAATTAGAGGGATGAAACTAACATTCTTATATTCGGTAGTGATGGCCGAAAATATGCAAGATGTGCAATAAGAGAAATGCTACTTCCTGACTACGTCCAGACAACTGTATATTACCCGCGTCGTTTTATGATTTGGTCATGTATATCAGCTGGTAATATCAGTCACCTTCATATCATCAATGGGACACTGAATGTCAGAAAATACATTGACACCATTCAGGAACCCAAACTTCCACCTTCCATCAGGGATCTATTTACCAATAATGCTTCGTTTATGTTTCAGCAGGATCCTGATCCTTGCCAACACAGTAAAGTAATCGAAAGACTGGTATCGTTCTAAGATCATTGATGGTTGCCCTGGCCAGGAATCTCTAATCTCTTTCTAGGTGTCCAATCTACTCTTTTATTTGATTTCATTGCTTCTTGATTAAATATCATTGTTGTCTTGGCCAAGAAACAGGTCTGTTCTCAATCTTTCGAAAACATGTGGCACCTTTTGAAAGCTTGTGTCCAAATGAGGTACCCATGAAATAAAAAGGACATAATTGTGTTTCCTGGCAACGTGTAATAGTGAAGGAAGAGCTTAAAACTATTTTCAGCTCAATGAAACATCAATGTGACGCTGTAATAAAGAATAAAGGCTACCCCACTAAGCACTGACCACCACTCTAAGCACTAAGCACTCTGCTACCATCAGTATCAATGTATATCAATAGTTATTGAAGCATAACTTTTTTACATTGCAAATATTTGAACTTTGTTTTTTGTATTGAATATTCAGAATTAAATCCTCTTTAAAATGAAATAAACTTTGCATTTTGTGCAACATACCATTTTCTATTGGCTTACAAACTTAAAAAACATAACAATTCAAAAAAGTGTCCACAATTTTGCCCTCCACTGTATATAAGCACTGAACAGAAAAGCTGCACTAGAGTCGATACATTTAGCAGAAACTGTGCCGTATGTGAAGCTGTGATTATAAATTTGAATTATTCTATTAGAAGAAAAACTATTGTAATTATTATTGCATATCCGAATAAATTATTTACCTGCCTCTTAATTATATAGACCTTTCTTACATCTATATTAAAGGTGAGTAACAGCATAATGGGAAATTTTATACCTAAGTAATGTTTACCATTCTCTCAGTAACTGAGAATGTAAAAGGGTATTTAGTGTTGCAAAAGAAAAAATAGGGATGTGTTCAAAAGTATAATCTTTCTCTATGTATAGAAGGAAAGTAAATTACTTGTTAATCACAAGATCTCTAGAACTATTATATATATATATATATATACAGAATTTAAATTTGTTATTTAAAAATAGATTTTGTTGAAATCTACTTCCACGTGGAGGGGGCTTGAAAGATAAATGTACTTCACTTTTAGAAATTAGTCCTGTCCTTTTTAAATCAAAAGGCAAAGACAATAAGAAAGTTTTTAAATACAATTGAAAGCTTAATTCTAGGTACTTTAATAACTTAAAAAAATATACTATTACACATCGTGAAATAGCAAAGCAAGTGTATAATGACAAGTGTCTTATAAAACTCTTGAAAATCTATTGATTTTCATGCCAAATAACAGAAAGCCAACAAGATTTTTAGTTTTTTAAAAAATCTGAGCTATCCCTTTTTTTACTTGATTGCATATATTATATATATTTAAAATATATTAGAGTTGCTTCACTCCATTGTTTGTTTGTTTTTGTCCTAACATTCTCATTTTAAAATTATCAGATTGTGTATTTCTTTTGAACCAACATATTAAACATAAACTGTAACTATTAACACATAAACCATTCAATTAGAGCCATTCAATGAATAATTTTTGTAACCATTATCACTTGAAATTTAGTTCCTGGTGTGTATGATAGTTTTATATTTATAATAGAGGAAAAGTAATTTTTCTAAAGTTATTACTTTCTTGTATTTTTTCCCAAGAACCACTTAGAAAATCTGTCTCTTGTATGATATAAATAACAATTATTTATTCTGTGAACACATACTTAGTCCATATTTTTTTTTATAAAAAACCTGACATTATTTGATGCAAGTTTTTATTAATCAAATCTATATAAAGAAAAGATTTTGAATAGTATCTTGACTCAGATTTTCTAAGTGAAGTTTTCTTTGTATCGTTTTAAAAATTTATTTAAATCTCATTCATGTGTTGTGAAAAGTCAACAAGTATGCTAATGACACAGTAGAGTTGCAGCAGTACAACTTAAAAATTGATATCACTAGTGAATCAAATGTATTTTCAGATTAATAAATACATGTTTGTCTTAAGTTTTCTTAAATTATAAGTGAGATGTGCCATTTATAAAACTTTATTTAAATTTTTGGGAATGGTTAACTGAAAAATTTATTATTCAGATAAACCGGAACAAAGCTTATAAAATATTAGATTTTTTCATTAGATCACTAGCCGCTAAATTTCTTTGTCTTCTGAATATATTTGAGTTTTTTCGTGTTTCTTTTAACAATATATATGTAAATATTGATTTCTCAATTTAATGCATTTCTTTTTAAATTAGCAATATTTCTTTTAGGGAGAGGAGGACCTCCAAGACAAGCTGAAGCATTTCAGCAACCAGGACAACAGAGACAAATCCAGGGTAAGTACTTTTGTGATCTTCCTTTCCTTGAGGACTGAGTAAAAGACTTTCCTTTTTTTTCAAATAAATTAAAAAATTGGAATAAAAATTTGCTTGACAAAATTTATATTTTGTCAGAGCTGCTTTTTGTTTTAGTTTAATAGATAAGCAATATGTGTATACTTGGTACATTTTATACTTTAAATTTGATATTACTAGCTGGACACTTCTCACTCCTAACTGTTGGTATTTCTTAAGGAAAAAATTGCAGTAAGAAGAATGTGATATTGTATAATATGTTGAACATTTCATTTAATTTACCACTGAAGATATAAAATTTTGATAACAATATTGCATATAATTGAGATTTATGTAAAGTTATGTATAAAAGTAAATATCAGAACAATATGTAAGTATTCATAATAAGAACATAATTGGAAAAAAATTATAATGTATTTTTTAAACTTTAAATGATAAATTTAACAATTTGAAACCATTTTTCTTCTGTAGAATAAAGTTATGAAAATATTTTGAATGAGAAAAATCTTTGTGTAGAATAATCACAAATGTGTAACATACTGTAAAATAATCACAAACTATTCATGAATTTCTAAAACTTAAACAAATGAATCATTACAAATATCAAAAATTAAAAAAATCACTTACTGTAAAATCTGGCATATAATGAACTCTTTTAACACAAAAAATATGATCGTAATTTACAGGTGCATGTTATATACTGGGTATAAAAATGAGAGCTTTATAAGTAAAAGAAGAAAAAAAAAGATAATTAAAAAAAAGATACTTATACATATGTAGTGCTGTTTATTTAAAAGAAATAGCATTCCTTACATACTTAAAGGGTTGTGGTTCTAGATGTGTACTATTTTTTTCTTCTAAAGTTCAGAATACCTCGAATAAATGACTTCAAAACATAAGAACATTGCGCACATACATTTTAAGTTCTTCCATGAAAAAGGGAGTGCATGTTACATAAAATTGCATACATTATACGCCAGATTTTCCAGTATATAGGAAAATCAATGTTTTTGAAAAATAATACACTCAGAAGTTACTTAATTTGCATGAAAAATAAAAAAGTACTATTAGTTATAACATTAAAATGCATTTAATTTGTTCTTTAAACCTTTTGTGAGTAATGTTCCAAGGGTGGAGAGTTTTTTTTCTTTTAAGACTAAATCCATTAAAATATGAAGGCAGTGTTTAATAATGCCCTGTAGAGCATAAAAATGGTATATGCTTTATACATTTTCATTTACCGTATTATCCGGCGTATAACACACTCTGAACCCCCAAAATAAGATCGAAACTTATGGGTGTGCATTATACTAGGTATTAAAATGATAATTTTAAAATATTTAAAAAAGAGAAGCTTAAAAAACTTAGATTTCTACATATATTGAAATACTGTTTATTTAAGAGAAATGATATACCTTATCAACTTAAAGGGTTGTAGTTCTCTTGAATTATGCTGTTTTTTCTAAAGGCTAGAATAGTACTTCCAATAAATGAATTCAAAACAAAAGGAGCATTGCACATTGCACACATACATTTTAAGTTTCTTTGTAAAAAAGGGGTTGCACGTTTTATGGTATCTACTTTATTTACTTGCATTATTTCTTGTTTAAATACATTTTTCCACATTTTTAGTATTTATTCACCTTTTAAAGACCTAACATTTATTAGTATTTGGTCTGATACAAATTAGACTCATCAGTAATTAATTTTATTGTATCAATAAAATGATACCTAAAGAAGTCAACTGAATGATCCATTTTTTGTCAAGGTGCTACTTTGAATGGTAATTGTGCTAAATTTTTCATTGTGGATGAGCGTGGAGAAATACTTACTTTTGATGTACTTGCATATATGTAGTATCTCTATCGCTATTTCCAGAGTCTGTTTCAGAATCAATATCTGAATTGTTTTGCATCTTTTCTGCTATTTCAAATTAAGATAAATATTTTCAATGGTTGACAAATTTAATTGTAAAAACGGGAATTTCTTGTATATAAAGTCTAGTTATCCATTCATTCAAAACTGCACTACAAATCCAAATAACCAATGCATTAATGAAATTAAAACATCTACATGCTGTGAACAAATACCACATGCTTATTTAAAGATCCATCATGAAACATGTCATTCAGAAACTTTCCTTTCTCCTTATGCTTATTTCTAAATCCCCATATGTGCGAGTCATGTTTCTCTAATTTCAAGTAGAAACTGAAATCTACATGTACAATGCCAACTAAGAAATGACTACCTTTCTTGGCACATATGCATGCGAGTCAGCGTACAAAAGGGCCAATGAGTTATTTGAGAATTTTTTAAAAGAAAAAGAATAATAGTTGAAAGTTAAAAATGTTTAGCTTTTATAAAAATAATGAAGATAAAAAAAATAATAATTTATACATATGAGCAGGATTTTAGAAAGGGAAAAAAGAAGCATGAAATATTGGCGGTTTCAATAAATAGTTTTAGTTTTTGTGTTTCTCTTTATGGGCCTGCATTGTCTAAGTTTCTGTTCAACATGTAGGAATTGCAATATGTCTTTAGAATTGAAGTTTTCTGTTACCAGCTGGTATATCATTTGGATGATTTTAAATTCTTTAAAGCTTAACATTTTTAGAAAAAAATTCAACAAATTGAAAGAAGTTAACTTTTTAAAAATGTTTTATATTTATTTTGAAGTTTGAAATTGGTCACCAAACCAAGTATGGCAACTGTAAATCCAATAATGGTGTATCCATCATAATTGCTTGTATTAGATAAATTCAGTTTTATATCCTTAAATCTTGTTTCAGAGGATGTTTTAAATTTTCAAACTGTTTGTGTGGTAATGTCAGATTTTTGTGTCCTGATCAAAATCATTGCTCAATAAAGTGTGTGAGCAATTTCATATTATACCATGGTAACAAAATATAATTTCAATTTTAATTTTTCAATTAACTGATACTCATTTTAATATTTTATGATCTAATTGAAATCTCTTAATTTTATCCCTTTTCTTTAGTGTTTGATCTGTTACACTTGACCGTTTGAAATATTTTCTCCATTTTGTTTGAATAAATGATTCATATAAAAATTCTTATTTTCTGAAAGAGGGTGTGGGGGGGGGGTTAAACCCATTTTTGTCAAGAAATAAAATGAGAGATAATGTAAAAAATTACTGTAGTATCTCATCCAATTACATTACATAATTTAGAAGATTAAAATACGCGAAATTGTCTTCAGTACCAAACAGTAATTGGACTAAATGTCTTATTTTGTTGGAAATTTAATATTTTTATTATTTTTCACTTTTTCAGTGAACTAATTAAAATACTTTAAAGAAATATTTATCAGTTTAAAGATTTTACATTTAAGGATTATCAAAAGTTAAGCCTCTATTTTTTTTCATATTGTCTTACAGTGTTTAATTTTAAAATTTGTTATTCTTTACATTATTATGTCATTTTAATGATTTATTAAAATGTCCAGTTTAAGTGTTTAAAAATGTTAGGGATGAAAAGTTGGAAAATGTAATTTTTAAAAATCTGTATGTTTATATTTGTGTGTATGGAAAGAATCGTTAATGCTCTGCAAAAGTTAATACACAGGTGGGCAATGAAGGTATGAGCTATTGTCTTTTAAGTTGAGAAGTTAAACAAGGCTGGCCATTTTGCTAAATATACTTTGGATGGTTGCAGATTTATGTTTCTAAATCAATTTCTTTGGCTTCTCTTTTTTTGTTATATTCTTATAGTTTCCTAAGGATTTTAATGTATTCAAGCCTAATTTTACAATACTCATTTTTTGTCCATTTTTCTGATAAGTCTGAAAGAAATCGACATGAAAGATAAGATCAGAATCATCAACAACCTGATTAACAACATGAGCTTCCTATCTATTTTTATCCTCTCCAGAAAGTTTAACTTGAATAATTTTCATTCTTGTGCAATTTTAAGGAAACTAATGGCGAATTTCTGTTCCTAGACAATCTTCGTAAATATTGTACTGTCCTCTATTTAAAAAAACCCAAGTACTAATCACTTGACTGTTCTTTACCTCATATATTTCCTGGTAATTGGAATATCAAAAGTTGATATTTGTATCAATTTAATATTTTAACTATTGTTATCATATAAAGCCAAGTTGTATAAAATCGGGTTACGGGTGCCAAAATAAAGATTGTGTAGGCAAAGAGAAAAATTAAAAGATCTCTTCCTTTTACATCAGTTACAATATGTTTTAAGCACCTGACTTGTTAAAGATATTTCCTACATCAAAGAAGGGCTATATCCAGGTCTATAACAAAAGAAAATTCTTTTTATTTTTTTCAAACATAACTAGTAAAACACTGACGGGTTTATATATATATTTATGCAGGGTGTCCGAGATTAAAGTATCTAAAAGTAATGGCTTATTATGAAACTATCCATGAGAATGTAATAAACTGTTCATCTGCGGATCGGAAAACCCTCAGATTTTTTGGGTCTAATCCAGTCAGCCGCACGTGCACACATTATTCAGCAATCTCAGATGATAAACTTTTTACACTTTGTTAGTAAAGATGTGGACGCCATAGAAAAAGATGCAGTAAATACTTTGGTTAGCGGAATTTTAATCAGTCACACATGTACAGCGATGTATTTGAACAGAATGGAATGTCGTTACTGGCTTGCCTATTAGATTTATCATGACTCCTACAAAATGAAACACGCACACAATCAACAGTGTCTTCTATCATGAAAACTTGAGGATACTTGCCAGTTTGAGGTTCCAAAGAGCCCATCTCCTTTAAAGTTTTTTCCCATTGGTGTATAGATTTTGAAGTCGGAGGATCAACATTCTATTCTGTTCGAACACGTCCTGTACACGTGCGACTCATTTAAATTCTGTTAACCGAAGTACGCACTGCATCTTTTAATGTGGCATCCACATCGTTACTAATGAAGTCAGTGCACAAAGTTTATCGTCTGTAATTGCCGAATAATGCATGCACGTGCGGCCGATCAGATTAAACCAGGGGTCGGCAACCTTTTGAGTCAGAAGAGCCAAAAATTTCAAAGTTTTTAAAGAGCCACAAAATTTTTTCTCAAGAATAAATAGTACTTGCATAAATAAAGTTTTTTTTTAAAAAAAAACTAATCTATTTATTCATAAGAAAGAATATATATGTATTCAAATATAAGTAGTGTTTTTCACAACAAATTAGATAATACTAGCTGCATGGTCCAACGTTGCACAGGCTATTTCTACTTCTATAAATTTTCCCTTTCTTTCACAAAATCAGAAATTCTAATACTCATTTTCAAAATGACTTCCCCTCTCCCTCCACCGCATAGCCCGGCATTGCTCAGGCTTTCTCTTTTCCTCATAAAAAATGTGAAGCAATAAAAAGAAAACAATTCTGGTGCTAAGAGTAAAACAAAAAACGTTCATCATTTTTTAATAATAGTTAATTTCTAAGAATCTAAAATAATAAAATAGATTTCAGATTTTCATGAATCAATCAATCATTACATATAGTTAGTTTAAAAATGTCTCTAAAATGTATTTTGATCCAAAATAATAGACAATGTACTTTTTAATTAACAAAGAATTCCTTTAGTAATGAAATAATAGAAATAATCCTTTTAAAAAAACATATATTTATTCAAATCAAATTTCTATAAGTAATTAATAAGAGAAAAATTTACAGATAGCTATTGAAACTATTACTTTTTCTGAACGTTTGAATGTTTAATTAAACATATAAATATATATATAAGAAGAAAAAAACAGTATGGGGGGAAAGCCTTGATATATATATTTATATACATGTACTGAAAAAAACATTTAAAAAACTGATCTGATAAAAACATATTGATATTTTATTTTAATTTTAACCTTCAAAAAATGCAACAAAAATAGTGCTTAAATATTTCTCGCAGAAAGGAGAAAAAACTAAAGAATTTTTTGAAAAATTGTAAAAAAGTTTTCGATATTCAATTTTGCCAAATCTAGTAAATTTCAATATTTATAGGCGTACCTTCTTTTCTAGTGTAACCTTTCATCAAACGTAGAGGGCTGAGTTGAAAAAGAGTTTTCTTGCGCCAAACAAGTTTTTGCCGCCAAACTCAGAGCTATTGTAAAATTGATTTTTTTTTAAAGTTTTAATTTGTTTTCGGGCTTTATTTTTAAGTTAATGCTTTCAAACTTCATATATTGATTGCAAACAACGGTGATTTTTAAACAAAAAACTTTAAAAAAAAGTAATGCTTACATATTTGTTGCAAAAAAGGGGGGAAAACGAAAAACATTTTTTTATTTAAAAACCGTAATTTTTAAGATATTTTATCAATCTTTGTACAGATTACATATAATATTGTTCTACACAAGGAAAAAAAGTTTAGTGATATTATTTTTATTAATAAAGAAATTATTAAGTATTTAAATTAAATTTTGAGTATTTTTTTGAAAAATCGTAAAAAAACAGTTTTTGACATTAAATTTTTTAAATGACTGATTCTAAAAGAGAAAAGCATGAACTTTTTTAGTTTTAAAAACCTCTGAAAAAATAAGAAGTTCAGATTTCCCCCTGGTGGTTAGAAATGGTACTGATTATGTGTTTTAAGGTTTTTAATTAATATCTTTTTGACTAATTGGAATATCGCAATATAAAGGATCACAACGTATTCTTTGGATCATTCCCGAAATTTTGGTACCTTCGGCGAGTTTCTGCGTTGTGTGGTTTGTGAGAAAATATGGAAATATTCCTACATAGATATGTTTGTTTACCTACGAATTTTAATAGTGTAGATATATATAGCATTATTAGATAATTACTTGTTATTTATGTTAAATTTAAAACGATTAAACATTTACTTTCAACACTAACTTATACTTCAATGACAAACAAATTCAGTGGGAGCGATGGCTTTGCATGGTTATTCAAGTAGAAAATTTAAACTTTACTTAACAATGTAACTTGTACTTAAAAATAAAAAAACCAATGAAATACATTTGAGCAAGCAAATTCAATGGGAGCATTGGCTCTGCATTGTTTTAGAAAGTTTGGATAAATTTGGCTAATAACTTGTTGTTTTAAGTTTCAAATATGACTCTAAATTTTCATTTGTTAGTTGGCTTCTTACTTTACTTTTAATTATATTCACGCAAGAGAGCTCTTTCTCGCACGAATATGTCCATCCGAAGATAGTCAGCACTCCAAATACCAACTTCTTCACCTCACTGTAGCAATCTGGAAGACTATTCCATACATCGAATAAAAGTGCCTCAACTCGTGGCATTTCTTTTAAAGCTGACAACTTTTGTTGCGTTACGTATATACATTTCTGGACCTCCAACTCTTCTAACTTGCTTTTCAACTCTGTCAATTTTCCAATCCACAAAGCTTTACTTTTTAAATCGATCAATTGCATTTCTAGAGATCCAGTCAATTCCAAATAGCTCAATGTGGATTTCGTTAATATTTGTGTTGAGAGAATTTACTATAAATGCTAGAGTGGTTTTGTTGGTTTTGAATTGCTCAAATCTGTCAGCAAATTAATCTTCAATTTTTTTTATAACTGTGCTGAAGTAATTCGTGTCAACAGTTGCACTGGTTTTATTGCAATATTGATTTAAAAATTAAATAATTTACCACTCTGAATATCTTCTGCAAAAAGAATTAATTTTTCTTCAAAACAAACCAATTCTTTTACCAAAACATAGGCTGGGTTTCCCTTTGCTTGTAGTTTTAGATTCCGCTCATTTAATTTCTGTGATATCCCACCATAAAGTAAAATTTTTGCAACCATTTGTCATTCTCTAATTCGGTGTGATCAATGCCTTTTTCATTGAGGAATGTATTTATTTCATTCAAGAACAATGCAAAGCGTTTCAGCACCTTATCTTTGGAAAGCCATTGTTGCGTTTTCGGGGGTTCGAAATGATTGAAGCCGAAGAGCGGGATCCAAAACAATTTTATTCTTGGCCAAAACAGTCCTCCACAAATTGTAGAACAGTTCGAGAAAGTCACGTACAATCGATGAAAATACTGATAACACAGATGTAATACACTAACAAAAGCAATAGTAAACACTCAGCACAAAAATAATAACTCAATAAAAGCAATAACACACGCACTATGCAATCGTCTCTCTCTGTCTCAAGCACAGAGAGGTATCACTTGCATGAAAGCTGAGATCTGACTAGCCGGCCCGGGCCCTTTTATACCTTTCGGTCAGAAACCTCTTGCACTTGCCAGAATAATCGAGAAATAGAAAGGTCTAGCAAAATCCGGGCGATGCGAAAAGCTCAATACAGTAATACATTCAATACAATAGTGTTACAATACCGCGATAGGGTTGCCAGACAGGGTTATTAGGAGCAGGGTTGCCATGGTCACCAAGCTTGTCGCCCACATTTGGCGATATATCGCCAAATTTGGCGCCAAAAATTAAGTCGCCAAATCCGTCGCCAACTTGGCGCTAGCTGCAATATTTGGCGAGTTTACCATTTAAACCAATGTTAAAGCATGGGGGCCGTGCAATGCAGTGGAAATGATATTACAGGTAAACAGGGTTGAAATCACATTAGATACGACAAATTAAACTGTAGAGATGAACACAAATGAGTAGAAACAATTAGAATAAGACTAAATTCGTAACACCATCGTACTTTGTGAAGAAGGAAGTCAGAATATTGAGTCTCCATTTCATTTAAGGATTCTTTCAACTGACAATGGTAGAGTGCTTTTGACAAAGTGCTATTAACAATCTTGATTACCAAATTCATGACCAGAACTATTTTGGCCGGAAATGTTTGGGCACAAAGCGCTTCTTTGGGGTATCATGCAGTGAAACGTAAGAATTTCATGGTTTATTTTGTCCTGAAAAATTGTCGTTGCCCCTTTATTTTTCCCTGTCATACTTTTGGCTCCATCAGTTGCTATTGAAACGATTTTATTTAAATAGATTTTATTGTCTTGAAGGCATTTTTGCACAGCATTCGCTGTATTTTCTCTAGTTGGTCCCGAGAGCGGTAGCAATCTTAGAAGTTATTCTATTAGACCTTGAGAAGACATATTCCTGACAAAAAGGGCAACTTGTGCCGTTTCTTTTATGTCGCAAGACTCATCTATAGCAAGTGATAAGGCAGAAGAAAGTTGAATATCCTCCACCTGAAAATATGTTACATTTGAAGACATTTTAGCTGTTCTGTCTTGTACTGTTTTAGAGGATAGTGGCAAATTTATGATTTTTTTTCAAGATTTCTGGTTTGTTATTGAAATCTCAAAACAGTTCTTCAGATTTACGTATGAAGCAATCTTTGACATACCCACCATCTGTGAATGATATGTCTTTTTTTGCTATTTCTAGTGATACTGCAAAGCTCTTGCCAGATTAACATTACTTGTAGATTGCATTCAGTTACTTAACATAGAGCTTGATTGCTGTTTTTGTTTTTGGAGCTCGTCGACAGCTTTTTTTCGTTCTTCGCTGGCTTGATATTTACTAGCAAACTTGAGTATGTTTTGTAGTGAAGTGTCTCTCTAAATTTGATTTCTTATTGTGTGCAAGTTTTTCATGGCAAATGAGAGAAGTCGGAAGACCATCTGAGTTGCATATAAAAGCGAACAACGGCGTCCAATCCCGATTGAATTCTCAATGCCGTTCTTTTTTTTTTTTTTTTTTTGTAGATGCTATGCTTGCAGTAAAGCTGTAATAAAGAATTTTTAAAATTATTATTTAAGTATTCAAAACACAGCAGATGACAAGTTACAATTATTTACTATGTCAATGTATGCCTTTGTAAATACATATCAGAAGCAGGGCATAATGAATTATAATTTATCAAAAAACCTTTTACAACGATATTTCCCAATTAAAAATACTTTACATAAATAAAATAAATACTCTAATAATTCAATTAAAATAATTTAGACATGAGACACTGTTTGTCTCACTCTCTCACTAACTGATTGTCTATAAGTACATACTTTCGTCGCATCTACAGTCGCCTCCTGAATGTGGTGATCGCCAACTAGCATGAACGGACTTATCAGAACATGTTTAACACTGCGCATTAAATTTTTTTTTTTAATTTTGTCAAACATTAGATACTTAGTTTATGAGTAAAGGTGTTATGCCCAGATATGCCGAAATCAATGAAAATTGCCAAGCATATAAACAATCTAAAATTGCAAATTCCTACCTACTTCCATCCTCAGAGTTCAAAATTAGGTTTATTAAATAACAATTTATAGGTACTTACACTTATAATTATTATTTTAATGCTAATTTTTAGATAATAAAAGCTATAAAATAGATAATTTATTAAATATTTTTTTAATAAAAACACTCACAGTAATATTCAACAGTAGTACTTTGTTTCTTTTTTGACAATTCTTGTTGACTTCAAAAAAGTAGTTAGGTATCTTATTTGGAAAAAAATGTGTATAATATGTATTTTAAAAATATAATATTATGTTACCTACCTTTACTTTGGTTTTTTTATTATATATGTACATGCATACCTTTGAGAAGATAATTCGCTTCTAACTCTTCTACTTAAAACAACAAACTACACATCACAACCGAAGCACTGCTGAAGATGCCAAATTGTCTTGCGTCGAAAGACAATTAAAACCTATATAGAAACATCCAACGACAGCATCATTCGAAAGCTTCTGACAGACTGGTGACGGTGCGTGTCGCAGGGGAGGTGTGCAGTGAAAAGAGAGTACACAAGTGGCTGAGAGATAGAAACTGTGCCTAATTCTCGTTAATCAATTCAGAATGATTTTTACATTATTTTTTTTTGATAAAATAAAAATTTGCTTATGGAACTAAAGAGCTGCAGCTTCCAAAGAGCCGCAGGTTGCTGACCCCTGTACTAGACCCAAAAAATCTCGGAGAGTTTTCCAATCCATGGATGAACAGTTTATTACATTCTGATGGGTAGTTCTGTAATAATAAGCCATTACTTTTGGATACTTTAGGCCCGGACACCCTGTATATCTGTGTGAGTCAGTCAAATATTATTCTCGGTTATCTGTAAAAATTTGTAATCAAGTAAGAGTTAAAGAAATTTCTTCCAAAGGGAATCCTAATAAAAACAGTAAAAAATGTTTTGAAATTCATCAAATTTTGTCTGTTCAAACTTGGTGCAACAGCCCATGAGGGCCAAGGCCTACTGTGTCCATCTCAGTGAACGGGACCATTGGGTGCTGAGGTGCATGAGCAGATGTCCTGATCTTGTGGTTTGTCTGAAGTGAGATCCCCAGTGTTTAAGTCCCCAAGCAAGCTTGGTACTCATTTATGACCCCACTGCAGGAGGGATGAAAGGCTGAGTCAACCTTGCCCAGCCCTAGGATAGAACCTCGAATCTGTGGTGTGGAAGCACGATATGTGCTGTCACTGGGCCTTGTCTGTCTGTTACATTTTTTAAGTTGCTAAGAATATCTGATTGCTTTTCTAACTGAAAGAAAGAGCTAGATATTGATAAGGTGTGCATACTTTGGGATCTCTTTAATAGAACAGCCAACTAGGTCCAGTTATTTATCAATGTTAGTACACTTTTATCTTTCAGTTTCTGCTTTGTGAGAAATCTAGGACTTTACCATCAAAATTCATAAAACAACTTTTAAGTCTAGGCTGCTGCCATAACCATAAAGTTAGTGGGACTATAAAATCTTGAAAATGTCTCTCTCGTGCCTGATTCATGATTATACTTAATTTGACCAGTTTCCTGTTGCTCATATCAATATTGTTTATAGAAGACTTTAACAGCATCCTTAAAATGTTTAAAAGGAATATAATGTGCAAGACCAATTTTTGTTTAAAAAATTGTACAAATATGTTCTATATGTTTTGGTTTTAACATATTTATGATAATACTTTTTAGGAAGAGAACCACCTCAGCTATCAAAACCTAAAGAACGTGCAATCAATCCTGAAGAATTGGGTTTTGAATTCAAAGAAAAGATGTCTTTCCCTCCATTGCCACTTAAACCTGAAGCTGGAAGACTTGGAATGCGAATAAGATTAATTTCAAACCACTTTCCACTTCAGGTGCCTAGTGGAAATGTTTATCATTATGACATTGAAATAATTAGCAGAGGTCGTAGCATAACCACAAAACCTGTTCTTAAAGAACCACAACAAGAAAGTGAGAAAAAAAAAGATAAAGATACAAAATACCGTTGCATGAATACAAAGCGGAATAGGGAAATCATTAATCACATGTTGAATTCTCAGGATTTTAGGGATCATTATGCTGCATATGATGGGAAAAAAAATATGTACACAAAGAATCCTTTAAATATATCAGATGAATTGAGATGTACTGTCATGATGCCTGATGATGATGGTAATCCTGAAAACCCTACTTGTGAAATCTTTGAAGTTTTTATAAAACCAGTACGAAAGAAAGAAACTAATGATTGCTCTATTAGTCTTGATCCTCTTCATGCTTTGTTTGCTGGCAGAGTTAAATCTGTTCCTCAAGAAGCTGTCATGGCTTTAGAAACTATTCTTCGGCATGGTCCTTGTATGCGTTATTATCCAGTCGGACGTTCATTTTTCTATCCACCTGATCCTCAACATGTTACACCACTTGGTGGTGGGAAGGAGATTTGGTTTGGTTACCATCAAAGTCTTCGCTTAGGTCAATGGAAACCTGTTGTAAATCTCAACATAACTGCTACTACATTCTATGAAAAAGGTCCACTTTTAAATTATGTCAAAGATATTTTGCAAATTAAAGATCTGAACACTATTGCACCTCTCAGAGATTCCGATGTAGGCAAGTTGTCCAAGGAACTGAAAAATATGCGTATTCAGGTAACTCATTTGAAATATAGTAGAAAATATCGTATATTAAGATTTACTAGGCAAAGTGCCAATTTATTGAGTTTCAGTCGTACAGTGAATGGTCAACAAATTAATCAAACTGTAGCTCAGTACTTTGCAAAGGAATATAATAGACCATTAAAATACCCTCACCTTCCTTGTGTGCAGGGTAACCCAGAGACAAAAAAAGTCTATCTCCCTATTGAAGTATGTGAAATAATTGAAGGGCAACACTGTAAGAAAAAACTGGAGGATAGACAGAATGCAGAAATGATTAAATTCACTGCTCGTGCTCCTAAGCAGAGATTTGATGAAATAGCTGACATTTTTAAACGAGCTAATTTTGATCAAGATCGGCTTTTAAATGGGTTTGGAATGAAAGTGTCTGCTAAACCATTAGCTTTAGAAGGAAGAGTCATTGAAGCTCCAAGCGTTCGTTATCAAAATGACACTTCAGTAAAGCCTAGAGATGGTTCTTGGGATATGAGGGACAAACAGTACTTCCGAGGAGCTGAAATTAATTCTTGGGTCTTGTTGAGTTTTGCAAATCCGCGATTCTGTAGACATGAATCATTAGAAAACTTTGCTAAGCTGTTGTGCAGAATTGCTTCTGAACAAGGCATAGCTATGAAGCGACCTGCCACCATTGATGTGGTCGATAGTCGACGTCAGAAAGTACATGATATCCTCATTCAAGTTAAAAAAAAATATAATGCAGATTTGGCAGTAGTAGTTGTTCCAGCTAACAATAAAGCTATTTATGGAGAAGTAAAACAAGCTGCAGAGACAATGCTTGGTATTGTTACACAGTGCATCAAAGATGAGAATGTCTCCAATCCCAGGAAATGTAGTCCACCACTTGTGAGTAATCTTTGCCAGAAAATCAATGCAAAAATGGGAGGTGTGAATAATTCTCTAACTCCAGGAGAAACACCTCCTATTTTCAGGAGACCAATCATTATCATAGGAGCTGATGTGACTCATCCAAGTCCTTCTCAAGATATCAAACCTTCAATTGCTGCTGCAGTTGGAAGCCTAGATGCTCATCCATCTCGCTATGCTGTGACCATTAGAGCTCAGACCAATATTGATGAAAAGAAACAAGCTGTGGAAATAATTCAGGACTTGACCTCAATGATCTTAGATTTACTTCATGCATTTTACAGAAGTACTAGAGGAAAAAAGCCAGAAAAAATAATTTTTTATCGCGATGGTGTTAGTGAAGGACAGTTTGAAAAAGTAAGAGATCACGAAGTTAAGTGCATTCGAGAAGCATGTCACACTTTAGAAAAAGATTATCAGCCTGGTATTACTTTTATTGTTGTACAAAAACGTCACCATACAAGATTTATGCCTGAAGATAATAGACGTGGAGTTGGAAAAATGCGAAATATTCCCCCTGGTACAACTGTGGATACCACTGTGGTGCATCCATTGAATTTTGACTTTTTTCTCTGCAGCCACTTTGGATTACAAGGTATAATTTAGGTTCTTTATTTTAAATATATTTTCAAATTTTGAGAAATCACATTTTGATTTTTTAGGAATAAACTGTTAATGAGATTTTACAATAATTATTTTAGTTTTTATAGCTTTTGTTTTCATAATATTTAATTCCTTTTATTTTAAATATTTTCGCATTAGAAAGACAATGTAATTCATGTAATTTGAAATTCAATATTTCTTTTTTGCTGGAAACTTAAATTTGATAAAGTAAAGGTCATATGTCTCTACTTGTAAGGTTTATCATTTATTTCAGAATTTGAGATAAAATTTTCCTTTCATATTAAAACTTAAAATAATTAATAGATTTAAAAGAAGAAAATATTCACACTAAATAAAAATGTTACATTTTGCTTTAAATGTAATTGAATCTGAAACCTCAAAGGAGATGGGAACAATTTACTTAAGAATCTTTAACACAAAGAATGTTTTATAGGGTTTCTCATACAATATCCAAAATAGAGCATTAAATATATGATTTATTGGAAGAAAAAGAAAAAATACGTAAAACTTATGATATTTACTTTATTTAAAATATGTATTAAATTTTGTTAATCTATTTTTGCAAAAAATAGGTATTTAAACAAATTCAGAAATTTCGGGAATTTTTGCTGTTTATTTTGGAGGCAAATTCTTAAAAGATCAATTATGCATTACAAAGAGAAATGCTTTATAAATCATTTTTATAATTTTAAAAAAAAATATTTGTAACCTGTAATTCTCTTGAATACACACACAAAATTAGAACAAGTAAATAAAAAAATCAGTTGATTGAGAGATGAAACAACTGATGTTTTGCAATAATGTGGATATTACTGATCTCAAATTGTATTGTAATATTTTTGGATTACAGAAATTCAGAATAGTTTTTAATTAATATCTATCTTTCTCTTCTTGTTTGGTAACTAACTCAGGAAACATCAGTTTATTGGTTAAAATTTTTGAGGATTGTCTTAGAAAATTATGCCTTCATCAACAATGAACAAGTGTGTGTTGAATATTTATTATGTAAAAAACAAATGAGTGAATTTCTGGACTCATCAGTTGAAGTTTTAAATAGATGAAAAAAATACATTTCCCAGCATCTACAAGCTTTTTAAAATAGTTGCAGTAATACCACTAAAAACTGCTATGCCAGAGAAGAACTGTATCACTTTGAGGAATACAATAGGAGAAATAAGTCTTGCCTCTGTAGTACTTATAAAATAGACATATATGTTAGTTATGTGCTCAGCAAGTTTGTCTAAAACAGCCACCACATATAGTCTTATAAATTGCTATTATTTTTTAACTTGTTCAATTTAATGTCATTGTATATTGCTGTAGCATTTAATAATAAACAAAATTTTATACTTTTTGCTGTATTTATATCATTATCAGATCATTAAATTATCACTTAGATTTTTTTTAAATTTTCCTTAAGTACCTGATATATGAATAAAAAATAAAGAAAGAAAAAATCTTCCCACATTTACTTGGGTGAAATTTGAAAATATTAAGACGATACAAAATTTTCATGTTTTTGCTCTTTGAAAATTAAAATTACTCAGAACATTATTTATTCTTGTGATATTATTCAAATTTCCTGTAATAATATAATAAAATTGGCCAAACTGCTTGTTTTAAATGGTAGCATAATAGTTAAATCGAAACTTTTTTTCCTTTCAAATGTAGAAACTTGATTTTAATAAGATCTTACAATCATATACATTAAATTATCAATTATTTTCCATAATGTTCTAAAATTTATTGTAATAATTGCTTAATAGGCTTGTTTAGAGTTCTTGTTATTTTCTTAGAAATGTTTCTGGAATTAATTATTGTGTGTGTATTTAAATGAGAGAAATTTGTGTGAGTTCTCTTTAGAGTTTTGTGTATTATGGGAAAGGGATAATATATTGTACAAATGACTTTATAAGATTCCCTTTGAGTTATATATAAAACTAGTAATACTGATTTTGTCAGCTGCAGCAAAAATTAAGAAATAACTAAGGACTGCCTTTTTTTTTATAATGAATTGTGTTCAGCATAGGACAGGTGGATAAATAATGGGCCAGATGCTGCCTGCAAAGAGTTTTCTTTTGGCCTGCCAAGATAATCAGAAAAACCAAATAGATAGAAAATGTTCTCTGTACTTGGGTCAACATATAACAGTGGGTGATCGGTTAACGAACATAATCCGTTCCAAGACTGTGTTCGCTATCCAAATTGTTCGTTAACCGATCATCGATTCACCATAGACTTCCATGTGAAATCGATTAATTCGTTCTGGAGACCCTAAAAATTAAATTTTAAAAAATGTATAATTTCTTAGCAAGTTTTTTTAAAAAATAATACATACATATAGTCTTGCATATTAATCAGTCCTTTTCATTTTTTGCTTATGGGGCGTTGAAGAACATGTCCAATGTCGATTGCTTTTCTCTTTTTCAGGATTTTCCAGAAGTAATTAATAGCATTGTTGTTGTAAAGATCCCAACCCTACTGACATCAGCTTGGTTTGGGTGCCATTTTAGGACCTTTGCTCTGACATCCGCCCACTTTTTCAAAAGATCTTTAATGACAGTTGTCGGCATTGGTCCTCTTTCATCTTCCTCTTGTTCAGAAGGAGACACATTTCACTGTGTTTCTTGGTGTTCTTCATTCAAAATTTCTTGGAGTTCTTCGGTTGTCAGTTTATCTTCATGTCCCATTATGAGCTCTTCTATGTCATCCTCGTTCACCTCCAATTCCAGATCTCTAGCAGTTGTCAAAATTTCATCCATAATTTCAGGGGTGTATCCCTGATCACCTCCGAGTATGTGTGTTCGTTGTTTAAACAAAAAATCTTTCGTCAAAGTGTTCGTTAACCGATCACCCACTGTATTTGTGAGCAAAGTTTTTCTTGCTCGAAAAGTTCAACAAGAATAAATATAGATGCAATTTGTCTGACACCAATTTGAAGGTTGTGATGAGAATTTCAACCAACAATCTCATTCCTGATTTCAAAAATATTGTAGAAAAGTTTGATAACATACATTTGTTTCATTAAATTGATTCAAAAATTAAATGTACTTGCAGCTACAGATATGAAACTAGCTCAATAAATAAATTGAATAAAACTGTCTATTTTATTTAACTTATTTTTATGGCACAATTTATACATTTTCTGAGATGCAAACTTAACTAATGAATGCATTATTTTTAAAAAGGTGCAGCCTTCCGGTATCCTCCACCATAATGTGACCCTCAAGCAAAAATAATTGCCTACCCCCTAGCGTTAGATATATCAAAGGATGCTATTATATATGAATTTTAATTAGTTTAGGATGTAGCTTATTTAACTTCTAGATATGCTTCAAAAACTGGCATAAAATTTTGAGCAATTATTCTATTGGGCAAATCAAAACAGAAGTTAAAGCAAAATTTACCCTTTTGTTAAAGATTATAACAAAGAAAAAGTATCTTTCTTGTACCAATAAGTTTTATTAAAGAAATTTATATACATATAAAGTTTTCTGATCTTCAATTTTATTTTCGTTTTTCTATCTTTAAGAATTGTAGACATAGTTTGTCTTTTTCAAATAAATTTTATCTTTTAAAAATTTACTTCATTAGGTACTAGCAGACCCTGTCATTATACTGTCATTGAAGATGACAATGATTTCACTGCTGATGATTTACAGAAGTTGACATATTATTTATGCCATACCTATGTACGATGCACCAAAAGTATTTCATGTCCTGCCCCTGTTCAGTATGCCCACTTGGCAGCGTTTCGTGCTCGACAGCATCTTTTATCACAGATCGATGAATCTAGCAGCGATACATCATCATCTTCCTTCCATCCATTACCAGCTGCTGTGAAAGATGCTATTAAAGTTGTAGATGGATTAAAGAACACCATGTATTTTGTTTGAGAACTTTTGTCTTCTGTAATTATTTAACTGCTTATGATATGAATTTTTTAAGAGATATTATCCTTCAATTTGATAGATTTAAATTTAGTATTAATGTAATCTTTGGATGTTTCATTGAAGAGGAGAGGAATAGGGGTAAAATCCTAGGAGAGCCACACCCTCGGCAACAAACCTAAAAATGTGCCAGGCCAGAATGAGATGGGGCCAATCAAAAACGACGATGGCGGCAAGTGAATATAGTGGGACAAGGTGGATGCATAATGAAAATATATGCAAACTATACAGAAATGAATCAAATACATTTAAGATTAAAAAAAAATAGCACTTTCTTACTGCTGATCTTTTCCGAGTGGAGAGTACAGCATAACAACAGACCACAAATTCTTATACTTCTGCAAACATCATGCACATTCATACCTTTTTTGACATCTCCATTAAAATCCATCCAAAACAACACTCTTTTATTTGTATAATCTCATTAGCTCATTATATTTAGGATAGATTGGAAGCAATCAATCCTTCTGTCATGCACCATTCAATCAATTCTTTCTTACCTTTCGCATTCAACAAACTAAAAAATTCTAAGGTATACTCACTCACACATGCGAGCATACTTCCAGCGCCGTGCCTAATGACGAAATTCAAAACACCCGCTGGCAAAATGGAAGAATACGAAAATTCCAGAAATAGTTAGGTTTTCCATATCTTGTGTATCAAAGTAAGGTTACCAAGATGACAATAATCACCAACCAAAATAATTGGTGCCAAGGGTGTGGACTCTGCTAGGATCTGACTGAGAAATATTTTCTTTTACTTTAGACTGCATTTATTCTTCAATTATGCTTCAAAACTGTTTTCATATGTGTGTTAATCAAATGTTAAGAATTTGCTTTAAGTTGATTATTATTTTTTTATGCATTTAAATGCATGTTTATTGAACTGTAAGGTGCATTTAAAAATGTAATACACTTTTTGTTTAAATGAAGGAAATGTGTATAAATTTGTTGATTCTTTTATCTTTGATAAGATATTCTTGTTATGCTAATATAAATAATTTATTTTATTCATCTTTGTTAGTTCTTTTAAATAAACAGTATTTCGATATGTCTAAATTTGTTTTAATACTCATTTTTATACTCGGCGTATACCGCGCACCCCTAAATTTCGATCTTGTTTTTTGTGTTCAAAGTGCGCGTTATACTGTGGATTTTATGGTAGTTAATAAATTGATTGTTGGGAATCAAATTTCTAGCTTATAAATAATTGCAACTGAAAAGATTTTGAACCATTGTTCTAAATTTTGAAAATTTCTTTGGAGTATGTAAGTATGTAGTTCATATTGTGATATAAAGCAGAAACTTAAAGAACTTTTAACTTAATTTCAATTGTTTTGGTTTCGAAAACACACTCGCCAATGTCATTCCGTGATTTTTAATTTAATCTGTGTGTTATAAAATTTTTATTAACCCCTATAATAGTAAAATTAAATATGGTTGGTTCTTTTTATTTACTTTGCTCATTATATTCTAACATGTAAATATTTTGCCACAAAGAACAAAAATAAATATTAGGGTGGAACGAAAATTTTCTTTTTTCAGAACTTCAAAATTTACCTATGCAGAAAAGATATTCTCTGGTGTATTGATGAAAAGAAAAAATTAATCTTTATGTTAAGTATTGCCACAACAGCAATGGAGTTTAGGTATTTAAGCCCTTTTTTATGGTAAAAAGTTAAAGTAATTATTGTTAAAGAGAGACGAGCATTTTAGTACTTTTTTTAACATTTATTGCGATGAGAGGACATATATTAAATAGTTCCAAATAAAAAACAACTAGTACATTTAACAGCCTCTCTAGTATTAAGTTTTAAAAACCTGCTGTCGAGAAATAACAGTGTGCAATAAAGCGGAAGGTGGAAAAAAAGCTTGAATCGGACTGATTCAAACGGTGCAGGGAGACAGAATTATGAAATGAAAGGTATGTTGTACATAATCATTGCTTTTGTTTATTTGTATTGTAAAAAATAATTTTATTTTTGATCTTCCAACCAAAATTAAGTTTTCAAAATTATTTTTCTCTTAAACTCTATACCAGACGTTGGCAACCTTTTAAAGAGTGTGCCGCGTTGGGTGGTTAGGCATTCTTCATCACAACACGGTTGAATTAAATAACAATAAACATTTATTAACTTTAGATTAAATGTGCAATTAAGAGGTAAACTTCTAAAAACAACAACACATGGAACCAGGCACGCTACAATAATAACAGATCAATTCAGTTCAGTTTTGGAGTCGTTATGTTGAGCTGTAAGGTCGCTGCATACTCCCCTTCCAGTGTCAACGATACCTAGTTGGAAGATGAACTTTGCGACCAGAACGTGTAGATGGCTGGGTAGGCGTTGAAGCTGTTGGATCAGATTCCACAGTAGCAGGTGTTGAAGCTGTTGCATTAGGTTCCACAGTAGCAGGTGTTTCATTCTTGGTTTGAGGTAGTTGCAAGTCCTCAGTGTTAAGAAAGAAGGCAGGTTTGCATCTATCAATAGATACAGATACCCGTTTACCATTGATGTCAAGGAAAAACACTTTATCCTTCCTTTGTAAGACTTTGAAAGGGCCATCATAGGGTTGTTGAAGTGGACGACGTAACATGTCTCGGCGAAGAAAAACATGTGTTGCTTCCAACAGTCCTGGATGGATAAAAACTGGACGTTTGCCATGGTGTTTTGGTGGTTTAGGGTGAAGTGATTGCATGTGAGACTTAAGTTTCGAAACAAAATTCACAACATCATCGTCTGGCTTGGAAGAGTCAAACATCTCCCCTGGCAGTCGAATAGTGGTCCCAAAAACTAATTCAGCTGGGGTACACAGAATATCTTCTTTAAGAGAAGCTCGTAGACCTAGTAAGATGATAGGGAGTACTTCTGTCCAACGCTCAGTAGCATGGCATTTGATTGCACTCTTCAATGGGCGGTGCAATTCTTCGATCATCCCATTAGCTTGAGGGTGGTATCCAGTTGTACGACACTTCTGAACACCAAGTAGTTTGCTAAGAGCTTTGAAGAGCGAGGACTCAAACTGCCTGCCCCTGTCGGTTGTGAGAATTGCAGGAGTTCCAAAGCGAGACACCCAAGAGGAAAAGAAGGCCTCAGCCACAGTCTCAGCAGTTATGTCTTTGAGAGGTTGGGCCTCTGGCCATTTCGAAAAACGGTCAATCATTGTCAGGCAATAGGTGTAGCCATTTGATGGAGGTAGAGGTCCAATGAGATCCAGATGAACATGATCAAAACGTTGGGAAGGTTCTTGAAATGATGAAAGAGGTGATCTAGTATGACGATGAATTTTGGATTTTTGGCAAGCTAGGCAGTGTCTTGCCCACTTAGCTACATCTGATGAGATTGATGGCCAAACAAAACGCTGCTTCATCAAATGCACTGATCGACGTATGCCAGGATGGGATAAATTATGCATAGCAGAGAAAACATCTTGGCGATGCTGTTTTGGGATGTAGGGTCTGGCTGTGCCCGTTGATAGATCACACATAATTTCAGTAGACGAATTGGGAAAAGTTACCTTTTGAGTTCCAAGGAAGTTCCAGATGGTATTAGGGTGTGAAGCTCCTGATCAGTCTGTTGTGTCTCAGCAATACAGTCATAGTCAATTTGACTTGGGAAGGTGATTGCAGAAACACGAGAGAGAACATCAGCAGCAATATTGTCAGATCCTGGAATGTGTACAATATTTGTGGTGAACTGAGAGATGAAATCCAGCTGACGGATCTGCCGTGGAGAACACTTGTCACTTTTTTGCCTAAAAGCATAAGTGAGGGCTTGTGGTCAGTAAACACTGTGAAATCTCTAGCTTCCAGCATATACCGAAAGTGTCGGATAGCCGAGTAGATAGCAAGGAGTTCACGGTCGTAGGCACTGTAAGACTTTTCAGATGAAGTAAGTTTTCTGGAAAAAGAAAGCCAATGGCTGTAGCTCAGAGTCCACAACTTGGTGAAGTGCACCTCCTATGGCATAATCAGAGGCGTCCACATGAAGAGCAAGCGGGGCAGAAGGTGAAGGATGAGCAAGAAGTGCAGCATCAGCAAGAGCTTGTTTACACCTCTGAAATGCTGTAATTGCCTCAGAAGACCAGTTTAAAGGCTTTGAGTCCTTCTTACCTTTAGAACCTTTTAAAAATTCACTTAAAAGATACTGTTGTTCAGCTGCTTTGGGCAAGAAACGTCTATAAAAATTTAACAGTCCTAAAATTTTCTCAGAGAGCCAACAGTCTCTGGTTGTTTGTAATCAAGAACTGCTTGAACTTTGTCAGGCAATGGCTTAATGCCATCAGGAGTGATAAAGTGGCCAAGGAAAATGAGTTCAGTCACACCAAATACACATTTAGAGATATTTAGTTTTAAACCATATGAGCTCAGTCTTTGGAATATAGTTCTTAAGTGAGAACGATGCTCCTCAGCATTTTCTGAGTAACACAAAATATCATCCAAGTAGACAAAACAAAAAGGAAGTCCTCTTAGTACTTCATGCATGAATCGCATAAAGGTTTGTGGTGCATTCACAAGGCCAAAACACAAATGGGTATATTCGTAAAGACCCCATGGAGTTGTTACAGCTGTCTTAGGAATATCACACTCAGCTATAGGGATTTGGTGGAATGCCTTAAAAATGTCTATTTTGGAAAATATCTTCTTGCCATGTAGTGCATGAGCAAAGTCATTCAAATAAGGCATGGGGTAGCTGTCGAACTCAGTAACAGAATTCAGCTGCCTGTAATCCCCAACAGGTCTAACTGTAGAGTCAGATTTGGGCACAACATGAAGAGGAGAACTCCAGGGACTTTTGGAAGGTCTAATAATGCCTTGAGCAAGAAGAAATTCAAATTCTACCTTCACTGCATCATACAGTTTAGGGTGTAGCCTTCTAGGCCTGGCAGTGACTGGTGGGCCAGTAGTAATAATATGGTGGACTGTGCCATGTGATGCTGATTTGGAAATTAAAGAAGGGTTGCTGAGGTCTGGATATTCCGATAAGATGTTTTTAAAACTGATGTTTGCATCTACAGTGAGGATTGAGGGCTGTGCAATATTTGAAAAACACAAGAAGTGAAAAAGAGAAGTTTCCACATCCACCAACCTTTTTTTCTTAAGGTCGATTAAAAGGTTGAAGTGCTTTAGAAAATCAGCACCAATTATAGGAGATGATACATCAGCAATTATGAAAGTCCAGATAAAAGGTCGCCTCAGACCCAGGTTCAGTTCTTTACGGACCATACCATAGGCTGGAATTTTGGTATTATTAGCAGCAAATAAGGAGAAGTTAGACTGAGGTGATTTATTCATAGTTGGAGAAGGTGGGATGACACAGATTTCACTTCCAGAGTCTATGAGAAATTTCTGGCCAGACTTGCGGTCTAATAAAAATAACCGGCTGGTATGTTTCGAGGGCTCTGCCATTCCAGCTATGACAGAGCTTACTCGTTTTTTTTGCACAAATGCACAAGGTGAAACACACTTGCAGGCCTGCTCTTTATAACGGCGATGATAGTAGCAGATGCCACTTCCTCTATTGACACTCCTAGAGCGTGAATGTGATCTCCGGCGGTCAGAACTATATCGTTGGTGGCGAGAAGAATTGCGCTCTCTTGTCAGTTCAGCAACTTGTAGAGACAGCTCTTGGATCTGCCTGGCGAGAGAGTCCATGGTTGGCTGAGCACTGCATGAAGATGACTGGGATGGTGGAGGAACAGTTGTGGCAGCACAGATAGTTGAGGATGAACCAACAACCTCAGAAACCTTATCAGCGATGATAGCCAGTTTATCCAAAGGCTCTGAGGATGTAGATAAAACAGTCTGGATATGTGGTGGCATTCTTTGAAGCCACAAACTTTGCAGAAAGTCATCCTGGAGTTGGCCATTAGACAGTTCTTTCATTTTTCGCAACAGGTGGCTGGGCTTCTCATCTCCTAGCTGAAGGTCAGTAAGCAGTTTCTTAATTTTTGAGTCTCCGAGTCGCTAAATTGGGTGATGAGCCGCTGCGAGAGAGTGTGATATTTGTCACTGTTCGGAGGGCTTAACACAATGTCCGACACGTAGGAGAGAGTTTCAGCATCCAGGTTCGCAACCAAAGCAGAATACTTAGTATCATCACTGGAGATACCACTGAATGTGAATGCATGGTCGCATTGCGCAGTCCATAGACGAACGTTGGATTTCCAAAACGGCGGCAGCCGCAACGCAATACGAGCGACTTCAACGGTTTCACTAGTCATATTGTAGAATAAGCAGGAAGCGAAACGAATCTCCGAGCAGATGCTTCAAGTGGCCTTGAGGAGAAGGAGAAAAAAAATCTTTCGCTACGGGGTGATCATCCGTAGTAGAAGAATTTGTATTGCATTCGCCATTAGAACAGAATAGCTTACGTGTTTTTAAGTCCAAAAAGGGGTCACCACTGCCGCGTTGGGTGGTTAGGCATTCTTCATCACAACACGGTTGAATTAAATAACAATAAACATTTATTAACTTTAGATTAAATGTGCAATTAAGAGGTAAACTTCTAAAAACAACAACACATGGAACCAGGCACGCTACAATAATAACAGATCAATTCAGTTCAGTTTTGGAGTCGTTATGTTGAGCTGTAAGGTCGCTGCAAGTGTTTTTTTTCCAGGTATAGAAGTTTAAGTTGGCATTACTTTCCAAGATGGCGACCGATTTAACAGCTGTCAAGTGATTTATTCTCAGTTTGGTTTGGCAATTCATCAAAACGATCATCAAGCAAGGCGTAGATTCGTCGAATGGGCCCAAAACGAGATTGCCGTTGTTCCCGATTTTCATAAGCGAATTTTGTTTAGCGATGAAGCGCACTTCTGGTTGAATGGCTACGTCAACAAACAAAACTGCCGCATTTGGAGTGAAGCTAATCCACAAGTGTATGTCGAAACACCGTTACATCCAGAAAAACCGACTGTTTGGTGCGTTTTATGGGCTGGTGGAATCCTTCTTCAAAAACGACGAAGGCCACAACGTTACAGTCAATGGTGATCGGTACAGAGCCATGATTACTAACTTTTTCATTTCTGAATTGAACAATCATGATGTCCAGGAGCTGTGGTTCCAACAAGACGGCGCAACATGTCACACAGCTCGTGCCACAATCGATTTATTGAAAGACACGTTTGGTGACCGCCTAATTTCACGTTTTGGACCTGTGAATTGGCCTCCAAGATTTTGTGATTTAACACCGCTAGACTATTTTCTGTGGGGCTATGTAAAGTCATTGGTCTGTGCGGATAAGCCACAAACGCTTGACCATTTGGAAGACAACATTCGCCGTGTTATTGCCGATATGCGGCCACAAATGTTGGAAAAAGTCATCGAAAATTGGACTACATAGGAGCCAGCCGTGGCAGTCCTATGCCAGAAATCCTATTTAAAATGTAATGCCATAAGATTATCTTTCGAATAAAAAAAATTCATGTCAATCGAGTAATACATCGTTGTTTTATTGCAATTTAAAGTTCTATACCTCTCAAAAAACACCCTTTAGTTGTGGTTTGCCAAACCAATGTGATTCAGCATGCCACACAGGACGTTTTTGAAACAATTCGAATCCCATGATAAAGCATGCAACGTTAAAGAATAGAAGTCAGTTATATACCGTAAAATCTGGCGTATAACGCGCACTTTTAACACCAAATATAAGATCGAAGTTTACAAGTGCGCGTTATACGCCGGGTATAAGAATGAGGACTTTTAAAAAAAAATTAGACTTCTACATATTTCGAAATACTGTTCATTTAAGAGAAATGGCATTCTTAATGAAATTAAAAGGTTTTAGAGCTCTAAAAGTATGCTATTTTTGCAAAAGCTTAAGAAAATAACTCGAATAAATTGTTTCAAAACATAACAGCATTTTTTTGCATACGCACATTTCAGTGTTCTTCGTAAAAAAGGGGATGCGCGTTATACGCCGGATTTTAAGGTACATTATTTACAGTTTTGTTATATACTAGCTGGTATACCCGTTCTTCGCACGGGTGAATTAAGCAATACAGATTGAAGGATAGCAATAGATATAACTCATCTGTTTCATATAAGTTCTTTAAGAGGTTCAACTGGCTCGTCTATTGAAGGAAGGGCTACTTTTGCTCCCGAACAACACATGCCTGCACGGTGCAATAACTGGGCATATGGCTCGCGAAGCGAGTCTCCATCCCATATCGGGTAAGTAGATGTTGAACGGACTGTCGAAATATGCTAGCGTGTAGCAGGGAGCTGATTGGTCAAGCCAATCGTTGAAGAAATTTCCTGGGTCTTGTGGATGCTCTCTGATTGGATTATGGCGGGTGAGGATAGTGACTCAATGGCTGCTCAAATCTCTCAGAAATTTAAGTCTAAGGGGGAGAGGCGAGCTCAGATGCACCCAGGCAGGTCTAACACAAATGGTAATATTTTATGCAGTTGGGTCCGCATTAGATATTTTCGCCCCTGACACTCCCATTCATTTCAACGCCTGGCACACAAACAGCATTCTTGACATAGGCTTTGCAGCTAACTTGGCTCACACTGATGTTTTTACTATAAATACCCTTAGCAGTGATCACAATCCAGTTATTTTCGATTTCATAACAAATAACATTTTACCACCTTTACTTAGAACTCTTAAAATCAACTAACTGGATAAAGTTTCAAGAGATTATTTATCATAACATCCCTGGAAATTCCCAAATAGATAATTTGGATTCGGCCGTTCAAAAATTTAACGACACAATTGCGAATGCTATTTCGGCTTCCACGTCCACTAGAGTAATTAACACACCACACCTACGCCTTCCTGAAAACATACGACAGCTTATCGGAGCTAAAAATAGATTCAGAAAACTCTGGAATAACACCAGATATCCTCCATACAAACGCGAAGTTAACGCTCTCATTAGACAGACCAGGAAAGAAATCGAAACACATAAAAACAGTACCTGGAAAGATCTTCTAACTTTAAATCCTCAAGATAATTCTCTTTACAATAGGAAAATCACTAAAAGAGCTACGGTCATTCCCCGTCTCCATGGTCCAGGAGGGATGACTTCTGATTTCGAAAAAGCGGAGGCTTTTAAAGATACACTTGAAGTCACTTTTCAGGAAAATGTTGAACCCTACTATGACGACAAGATCGAAGAAGTCGAAAATGTAGTTAGTAACTACTTCGACAACTTCACCACACTCACACTTCCCCTAATGAAGTCCGAGGCATCATTAAAAAATTGCAGAATCGTAAAGGTGTTGGTCCTGATCAAATTCCAAATATTGCTCTTAAATAATTTAACTTTAAATGCACTTACACACTTAACAAAAATCTACAATCAATGCCTCATTAAAAATCATTTTCCGACACTGTGGAAGCAAGCAAACGTGGTTATGTTGCCAAAACCAAATAAAGATCATAAATTTAGTGAAAATTATAGGCCAATTTCTTTATTAAGTACCACTGCTAAGGTTTTCGAAAGAATAATCTTAAAAAGAATTCAAACGCACTGCAAAGCCATAGATTGCATTCCCCCGGAACAATGCTTGTTCCGGGAGGGCCATTCAACGCTACACCAACTAATAGGAGTGACTAATATTATAAATGAATGTTTCGCAAACTAATTCTACTCTGTCGGTGTTTTCTTAGATGTTAAGAGAGCATTTGACAAGATGTGGCCATGATGGCCTCACCTACAAACTCATTAAACTCAAATTCCCTGGATATTTAATTAAAATTATACACAATTATTTACACAACAGGACCTTCAGGGTTCGTGTAAATAACACTTTCTCTACAAATGGACTGATTCAAAATGGAACCCCCCAGGGTAGTTCCCTGTCCCCCAGTTTATACAACATTTACACACATGACTTCTCAGAACACCCCACCGTCAGTACTTGCCTGTTCACGGATGATTACGCAAGGTACCCAGCTCAAATACACACTTAAAAACATGCAAAACTTCCTTGACAGGTTACAAGATTGGTTCATACAATAGAGAATTGCAATTAACGTTGACAAATCTCAAGCAATCGTATTCACAGGAAATGGGGAGTCATCGACCCCCCTTTTCAACTCACTCTATTTGATGACAACATACAGTGGGTCTCGGTAGTTCGTTACTTGGGTCTACACATGGATAGCCGCTTAACTTACAAAAAACATATCGACTATCTCTCAGAAAAATTCTGAGGTAGAATTCATTTAGCTACCTCCCTTGTTGGGAGGAATTCTCCTCTATCCCTTGAAAACAAAGTCATTTTATACAAGCAAGTTTTGCGCCCAATTATAACGTACGCTTCTCCTGTTTGGTGAGCAGCGGTTGCCACCCACATGAAAAAAATTCAAGTCATACAAAATAAAATTCTTCACCTCATGACTAACGCACCTTGGTACGTTAGAAATGATGTTATTCATTACGATCTACACATGGAGCCGATTTCTAGTTACATCACTAAGTTAGCTAGGAATGTTTTCAGGTCAATCGAAAATCATGACAATCCAATTATTCGAGCACAAACAATGTTCACTTATCCACATCCTAAATTAAAATACGCATACGCCACAGCAAAATGGCAGATCCCGATCAAACCGCCTTAACTCAAAAATTAAAACATTAAATTCTTACATCTACAACACCAAATGCTGTACTGCAAATTGAAACAGCGTCAGTTCTGACTGTCACCTCCCCCTCCATGTTCCCTTTTGGCGATTGATTCCTTCCTGGTTCTTCCTTCATACGTGCCGCTTCGACGCCCAGCTCGTTCGGTGTTCGTCGCCGGCGTCTCATTCCCCCTCCTTCTGTGGGGTTGTTGATTTTTAAAAATTTTCTTACATGGTTTTCCTTTTCTTCTCAAACTGGGTATAAACGCCTTCGGCGTTGGCACCCGCAAATTCTAATTTACGTTACGTTAGCCCAGATGCAGGGAATACAGCAAAATAAATTTAGAGTTGAAAAAATAAAGTAAAAGAATTTTAGCAGTTTGTGTGCAATACAATACTGCACGAAAAATAATAATTATGGCGGATTATAGGAGTCGAGAAGAATTCTTCTGTCTTTTTGTAGTATCTTTTAGATCAGGCATGCCCAACCCGCGGCCCATTTGGAGAATTTTTGCGGCCCAATTGGAAGTTTCTGTCTATTATTTTAGACATTTGGACTACAGACGGTTGAATCGAAAATATCGTGTTTTGACCCACCCCCACCTCTACCCGTGCAGTTTTTATCGAATTGATTTTTTCCTTCATTTGATTTCGAAGCAATTGTAATAACAGGTGTTGATGGATGGAGGAAAGCAGATGAGCTTGGGTGCGTTATTCCTTATTCAACGAGAACTTCGTTGAGAGTGAGTAGTGTATTTAGTTCTATTTGTCAGAGAAATAATTTATGTCTATATTTTTAAGTTCAGATTAGTAGTCTTTTTCTTGTTTTATTTGACAATGAAAGAATCCGATGATGGATTTAATGAGTTGCCTCAGGACTGTCAGACCAGCTAGTAGAAATGTAAGATAATTACGGCAGCAGAATAAAAATGTTTAATATTTTAACCTTCTGAAATTATGTAACTTTTTCATTTTAGGATATATATTTAATAACGGTGCAATAATTAATATGCAATAAGAAACTAAACATTTAGCTATCGGGCAGAAAAAAAAAAAACTTTTTTTGACAAACAGTGTAATAATTACAAAGCTGTTATTTTTTCTTGCTTTTTTGCATTTGGAATAAAAAATTTTAAAATCTAAATCAATTTTATGCAAACATACTGTAACACAAGTATAAAATGTGAAGATGTTACGCACATAGTTGTTATCCTACGTAACCTCAGATGGCACACACACACACAACATAAATCTACTGTAGATAAGAACCTTGTAGAGGTTAAGAGATATTCTTCCACCAACAAGTGCTATCGGTCGACTTTCAACTTGGTTGTGATTGTGATCCAGTAAAAGGTAAACTTGGTGTTTTTTGATCACATCAATAATTGAATGTTGATCATATCATATTTTGAATGCTGTACTATAGTAAAATATTTTGAATATATATTTTTTTATATGTGCGGCCCACCTCAGATTATTAAATTTTTACGTTGCCCACCAACCAATTTGGGTTGGGCACCCCTGTTGTAGATTATAGTTTGGCATGTTAATCATATTGACGTTGTTTGTAAATTGTAGAGAGTTAAAGAAATTTTTTGCAATCTTCTAGATGTGAGATTTGAAACTATTAATTTTAATGGCTTTCCGAATGTCGTCGTTTCTCATATATCTAGTTGCTTTTACGATCATTCGGATTGTAGAATTTTGAAGAGTATCTAGTATATTAATGTTAGTTTTTGCAGCGTATCCCCACACTGGGCACCCGTAAGCTACTATTGGAAGCATAACGGCTGTGAAGAGAAGCACTTTGTTGTCTCTAGATAATTCAGAATTCCGGCCAATTAGGGGGAATAATTTAAACATTACTTTCGGAATTTTTGTCGTGTGTGTTGAATGTGTGTTTTCCAAGTGAGATTTTTATCAAAAGTAATACCGAGGCATTTAGTACTTTGAGACCATGGAATTGTTGTGTTGAACATAGTAGGTGGTGGTGGAATTTTGCGTTTTTTAATAAATAGTACGGCAGCGGATTTTTCAACATTAATGCTGATTTTCCATCGGTCGTAATATTTTTCTAACAATTTAAGATGTTTGTTCAGTGCATATGTGACAGATGTGATTCTTTTGTAGGTTGTGTGCACGGCTGTATCGTTTGCGAACATGTTAAGTTTTGTAAGTGAGTAATCGGGGATGTCATTAATGTATAAATTAAAAAGCAGTGGTCCAAGGAGACTACCCTGGGCCACTCCGCAGGTAATAATTTAGTGTTTGAAAGCGTATCCTTGACTCGAACCTGATAGGAACGGTTAGAATTGTAAGAGTGGAGTAGGAAAATGAGGGGTGGGGGAAGGTTGTACGTAATGAGTTTGTAGGTTAGTCCTGTTAGCCACACGCGGTCGAAGGGCTTTCTGGATATCCAGAAATACTGCACCGGTGCTCTTTTTTCTTTGAAAACCCTCTGAGATAGCTTCAGTTAAATTGAGCACTGGGTGAAGTGTAGAGAGTTTGTTAGTAAAACCATATTGATTTAGATTAATAATATTGTTAGTATTGAGGAAATTGTCTATTTTCTTTCAGAATAATTGATTCTGTAATTTTACTTTAAGTAGATAATAAGGAAATTGGCCAGTAACTGGAAGGAATTTTATTGTTTTTACCTGGTTTAAGTATAGGAAAAATAATAGCCTCTTTCCATGCTTTAGGAAAGTAATTAAGAGTAAGAATTTTATTTATGAGAATTGTTAAAATAAGAATAGCTTTGAGAGTGAAATTTTTGTTCATGCAGTTACTGATGTCGTCTTTACCTGGTGCTTTTTTAGATTTGTGGAATTTTTAATATAAGAAATAATCTCAGAGGGGTAAGCAGTTTCAGTGGTGGGTGGGAAAGGGAGAGAGAGAAAGGAGTTAAAAGTATTATTGATTAACTCATCATCGTCATAGTCATTATTTTGTCTAATATTTTCAGTAAAGTTAGTAAGAATAGATTCGGCAAGGATATTTGCTTTTTGATCGTCTGTAACAGCCGTGCCGGTAGAACAATTTAATGGTGGGATGTCAGAGCGTTTATTTTTAAGAAATTTTTGCACCGCCCATAGACTGCTGTCTTGTGTGCTGAGAGCTTGTAATCTGGCTGTCCAATTTTCGTTACTATAATTGCGAAGTTCTTTTTTAACATTTTTTGTGCTCTATTGTACAGTGTTTTGTAATGTGGATCAATAGTTCTGTGGTATAAGTTTCTATCTTGGTTTTTCTATTTAATGAGATTGTGAATGTACGGTGGAGTGTAGCTCTTGTGGAGCGTTTCTATTGGTCGGGAGGCGTGGCTATGGGCGGCGCGGACCGTATCGGTGAACTTTGAAATTTTTTGATCGATATCAGAATTGGAATTAATGGAATTGGGATGAAAATTTAAAAGAGAGCTTAGTATGTAGATATTTTAAAAAAAGCGGCCAGTTCGTGTGAACGGCTTTGGGGTTAGTGATATCTTTATTGAGTTTAAGAGTAATGTTAAGGACGGGGTTATGATCAGAAGATAAGTCATGAAGAGAGTTTATTGTAAAGGGATAGTAGAAATTCCTAATAATAGCTATGTCTAGAGTATTAGCAGAATTAATACCGTATCTCGTTGGAGAGTCCGGGTAAGCAATGTACAAGTTAGTAAAGTCAAGGAGGCGTACACCTCTAGAGGAGTTAGTTTTACAGTTCCAAGCAGTATGTGGGGCATTAAAATCGCCGAATAAAACACAGTTACTGCTGGGTTTGAATTAGATTTTCAATATCGATAGTGAAGGTATATTCGTCGGAATGTGGCGGTATATAAACACTGACTATCGAGAGGGGATCGTGGTCAAAAGGGGTTGGTATGACAATAGTGGCTTCAATAGCTTGTAATGGTGGGGAGAGAATAGTGATTTATAGCGTTTTTAATGAGAATAAGAATTCCACCCCTATCGTTATCTGAAGATGTTGGTCTGTCATTCTCTCTCCTATAGCAAGTGTAGTTAGCTATATTAATGTTGTGTGAAGGTCTCAAATGTGTTTCTTGAATTAACACATGCCTGCAGCTTCCTCTTTCCATTTAAGAGGCCCTTAGACAGAAATCGAAACGACGAAAGCACCCTCTTCTGGGAGGGGGGAGGGGGCGTGTGCAAAGGAACGGCGAAGTACTCATGTCATAATGATCGAAGGTAAATAGTTCCTTCAAAAAAGATGAATTATATGCCTTTATTTTTTAATTTCCATTATTTTTCTCGATTTTGAAATAAACATATTTTTTTCATGCTACTATTCTTCCAAATTTTCGCTTACTTTATTCAACTTTCTGATGATTATGTTCTGACAGCTGTCATGATGAAAGAAAATGGCATCACTTTTAGAATCGTTTAAGCTGGGTTACGTTCCTAGAGCACTTAGCCCGCTAGGGCTTTGATTTCTTGTCTGGTGAATTAAAAACATGAGGATAACTTAATTACATTGCCCATTTTATTTAAATGTTTTAAGAAAATTAATAATTTAATGAAAGATAAAAAGAATATGCTTTAAATTTTAAGTTTAAAATATTGAATAATAGTTACTAATACATTTACTGAGTTACAGAATTTTACATTAGCTTGAGTTTCCCCCTCGGCCAATGGGGTCCTCGGGATGACTGATCGCCTGTCCAATGGAGAGGCAGCTTTTCGTGTTTGCGTTGTGTGGTGTGTAGAAATTTGAGTTCAACTGCTCTCTCCCACGTTTGCGAGAGGGAGCTTCCTGATTGGTAGTTGAGAGCGTCCCTTTTTTCACGTTTAGGGATAGCTTCTGTTCGTTTCCAACCGTGCCGTTGGGTCGGCACTGGATATTCTTGCCCCCGATACTTCTACACATTTCAACAGTCGACACTCCAACGCTATCCTTGACATAGGCTTTGCAGTTAATTTATCTTACACTGAAGTTTTTACTATTAATACACTTAGCAGTGATCACAATCCAGTTATTTTTGATTTCGTCACTAATAATGTACTTCCACCAATTCTTAGAACTTTAAAAACTACCAACTGGATTAAATTTCAAGAAATAATTTATCACGACATTCCCGGAAATCCCCGGATAGATGATTTGGATCTAGCCGTTCAAAATTTTACCAGCAATATTTCGAACGCTATTTCTGCTTCCACATCCACCAGATTAATTAACACTCCACACCTCCGCCTCCCTGAAAACATCAGAGAGCTTATCCGAGCTAAAAATAGATTCCGTAAACTCTGGAATGATACCAGATACCCGCCATACAAACGCGAAGTTAATGCTCTCATTAGGCAGATCAGGAGAGAAATCCAAGAACATAAAAACAGGACCTGGAAAGATTATCTGTTAACTTTAAATGCTGAGGACAATTCCTTGTATAATTTACATAGGAAATTTTCTAAAAGGCATATCCCCTTTCCACCTCTTCATGGTCCGGGTGGAATGGCCTATTCGGATTTCAAAAAGGCGGAGGCATTCAAAGATACACTTGAAGTCACTTTTCAGGAGAACGAAGAACCCTACTGTGACGACAAGATAGAAGAAGTTGAAAATTTAGTCGATGACTATTTCGACAACTTCGCAACATGCACGCCCCCTCTCACTTCCCCCTCCGAGGTCAGAGGCATTATTAAAAAATTGCAGAATAGAAAAGCTGCAGGCCCCGATCAAATTCCAAATATAGCATTTAAATATTTTACGCAAAATGCTCTTACTCATTTAACAAAGTTACACAATCAATGCCTCATTAAAAATCACTTTCCTACACTGTGGAAGCAGGCAAACGTCATAATGTTGGCCAAGCCAAATCAAGATAGAACATATCCACAAGGCTACAGACCAATTAGCTTAATTAACACCACTGCTAAGATATTCGAGAGAATTATTTTAACTAGAATAAAATCCCACTGCAAAGCCATAGATTGTATTCCCCCGGAGCAATGCGGCTTCCGGGAGGGCCATTCAACGCTACACCAACTGATACGTGTAACAAATATTATAAACGAGGGTTTTGCCCACAAATTTTATACTGTAGGTGTCTTTTTAGACGTTAAAAGGGCATTTGACAAAATGTGGCACGATGGCCTCACGTACAAATTAATTAAATTACAGTTCCCTGATTATTTAATTAAAATTATTCATAATTTCTTACACAATAGAACTTTTAGAGTTCGTGTAAATAATTCATATTCTAACACGGGATCTTGCCTCTCTGGGGTCCCTCAGGGATCTGTTCTTTCTCCGTACTTGTACAACATCTACACACATGACTTTCCACAGCACTCCACCGTCAGTACTTGCCTGTTTGCGGATGATTCCGCAGTTCTCTCGCAAGGTGTCCAGCTGAAATACACTATTAAAACTGTTCAACACTTTTTAGATAAACTTGAAACGTGGCTTACACATTGGAGAATTGCAATTAATGTAGATAAATCACAAGCAATTGTTTTCAGGAAATGGGGGGTCATCGACCCGCCTTTCCAACTTTCACTTTTTGATGACAACATTCAGTGGGTTCCGGTGGTGAAATATCTGGGTCTACACATTGATAGCCGCTTAACGTTCAAAAAGCACATCGACTATCTATCTGAGAAATTCTGGCGTAGAATTTCTCTAGCCATCTCCTTCGTCCGGAGGAGGTCTCCTCTATCCCTGGAAAATAAAGTTATCCTATACAAGCAGATTCTGCGCCCAGTTATCACTTATGGTTCACCCGTTTGGGGAGCCGCAGCCGCCACCCACATGAAAAAAATTCAAGTAATGCAAAACAAAATACTACGCGTCATGACGAACGCACCCTGGTACGTCCGAAATGACGTGATTCACAACGATCTACAAATGGAGCCGATTTCTAATTACATTACTAAACTATCTAGAAATGTTTTTAAATCTATTGAATCTCATGACAATCCAATTATCAAAGCACAAACATTATTTACGTATCCACATCCTAAAATTAAATACTCATACTCTTCGACGAAGTGGAGAAACCCGCTTCGCCCCCCATAATTCAACAATTAAACACTTTTCACACTCTCAACAACACATTTTAGCTGCACTGCACTGCGTCATTTTATTTTGGGTTCTTGGGTGATAAATCACCGCCTTTGAGTCACAGCCTTCGGCCGTCCCGCGTTCCTTCCTGCCTTCTTCCCCTCCCCCGCCGGCGCTCTGCTTCGATAGAGCGTTTCGAGTTTCGGGGTACGTCCTCCCTCCCCGTTCTGTCGGGGAGATCTCTTGATTAGATCCGATATCAAACTATGGTTTTTCTCTTTCTCCCATCCTTCTAGGAAAAGGCGCCCTTGGCGCCGGTGCCCGCGATCATCTAATTTTAGTTTTAGTTTCCAACCGTCTACGTCGGATATTTTTCCTGCCTAGACCGCTAGCGTGTATTATTCTCTGCCTTTGGAAAGCGACAACTGCTGGAAGAAGCAAACCGGTTCTCTGCTGACTGCTTCTAGAATCTTTTTCCCTACCTGGAACTTCTCTCAACCACGCGGTCCGAAATGGGGACTCCCTCCCCCTCCCTCTCCTGACGACCGGAATATGGATTTCTCTTCCTCTGACTCAGAGGAAGAAAATATGGAAACTCGACTGGCCATTAACATGCACGGATCTCTTTCACCCCCTCTCGCTCCTCCTTCGATCAAGACCCTAGAGGATGATTACCAAAGCATAGAAAACTCGATCAGTTGCGCCGATTTCATAATTGAACTCCAAAACCTGATAGTCAACCTAGACAGCTATAGGTTTGATAACACAGTGGAAAAGGAGCAATACCACAATGGATTAATGAAAATCTTCAAAAACGGCACCGAACTTCGGGAGAGGCTCCGAAGCGCCGAGCAAGAACGATGTTCTGCTGCTATCAGCAAGATCGACATGGATTTCGGAATCCCATCCAAGGCCAAACCCTTCACGACCGTTAAGGGCAAAAAAGGGAACAGGAAAACCCCCTCGCCACCTCCAGAACGCCATACCAGCAAAAAGCTGAAAACCGATGACGTTGACACGACCAACAGGTACGACGGCCTACCTGTCGAGGACCCCCCTGCTACCGTCGACAATGATGAAGGAAACGAGGACGTATACCAAGACCTCGCCTCGCGTGTCCCGAAATTTCGCAAACCTCCGCCGATCACGATCGACAACGCGGCCAACTCTGCCGCTCTCCTCAAGAAGCTCCAGACGCTCACAAAAGAAGATTTCATGGGGAGCGTGATAGGCAAAGGCCTTCGCGTCTACCCAAATACCCCCAGGCCTACCACGCGATCAGAAACTTCATAGACCGTGAGAAGCTGGAGTCTTACACCTACCAGCTAAATGAGGAGAAAGAGCTGAAAGCCGTGATCAGGGGCATGCCCTCTGATATGCCCCCTCAACAGATAATTGAAGCACTCCAGGATCTTGGCATCGAGGTCAATGACTGCCGTGTAATGACGAATAGAAGAACGGGCCTCCCCATGCCTCTCTTTCTCCTCTCCCTGCCCAGGAATGAAGCAAACAGGGATGTCTATAATATAACGGAGATCTGTTTTATGAAGATAATCGTGGAGCCCCTCAAACCCAGGAATGGCCCTGCACAGTCTTTCCGCTGCCAGGGGTTCTTCCATAGTTCAAGGTTTTGCACCCGCAATCCTAAGTGTGTAAAGTGCGGGAAACCGCATCTTACACGAGACTGTAAGAAGACCCTCGACACGGAGGCAACTTGCTGCCATTGCCAGGGAAATCATCCCGCCAACTTTTCTGGATGCCCCATGAACCCGTTGAACAAGCCTCCACCCCCTCCCAAAGTCAATGCCTGGCAGGAGAGAGAAAAAAAAGAAGAGAAAGGCTAGAAGCTGAGAGACTTCAGGCGAATACAGTTCAGATCCCAACAACAACCACCAGCTCCATCCCTCAGCCAATCAAGCCTCCAACCCAACCAACAGAGACAAGGACGTCACCCCAGCTGCAAACGCCTCCACTCCAGCCCCCATAGCCCAGCCTCCTCAAGATTCCTCACTACACGGCACCCTTAAAGAACTTCAGGACCCCCAAGTAGTGGAGCTACTCACCACAATGAAAAAAATAGTCCTCATAGCTAAACAAGATAAGACCCAGGGCGAAAAGGCCATCGAACTCTGTCATCTTTTAGGCATTAAAATTTAACCGTTCTCACCGCTCTAAACTGGAAATTGTTAGCTGGAACGCTAACGGAATCACAACCAAAGTTCAAGAATTTGAAAACTACTTAATCAACAATAGCCCGGACATAATAGCCTTACAAGACCTTTCTCCAACCCTGCATCACCTTCAACATCCATAACTACTCAACTTACAGAACCGACAGACTCACCCACCGAGGTGGCGGAACTGCCATCCTCGTCAAGAACTCAATAGCCCATAATAGTATTAAAATCCATACCGACGCCGTCGAGACCACCGCAATAGAAATTAAAGGCCCTACTAGCAACATCACCATCTGCTCTATCTACAAACCTCCTCCCGCATCCACTCCAAATTTTATTCAAGATCTCACAAAAATATTTCGCAACAGAACCCAGTGTCTGGTGGTAGGTGACTTCAATGCTAAACACAGATCCTGGAACAACTCAAATCGAAACTCCGGCCCCGGAATGGCTCTCTACAACTTCGCAAGAAGCAAAGGACTCGTCATCTCGGCTCCGTCCGACCCAATCTTCATCCCGACGCAACGAAATAGAGTCCCGGGAATACTCGATCTCGGCCTATCCCGCGGGCTGAGCACCATCTCAACCGAAACACGCTGCGAGCTATCCAGCGATCACAATCCTGTCCACTTCGTCGTCAACTTTAATTTCAATAGTAGCCACATCCTCAACTGCAAAACTATAACCAATTGGAACAAGTATCAAGATATCCTTTCTACTACAATAGCCGGCAATCCTCCAATCAGTAATATCGAAGATATCGAAAAGGCAATAGAAAACTTCAACCTCAATATTCATACCGCAATAAACCAATCAAGCAAATTCCTACCCACAAAGCAAGCTTTCACCCTCGTCCCGCTACCAGTCCGATTGAAGATAAGGGAAAAAAACAGGCTCCGAAAACTCTGGCAAGAAACCCGCTACCCTCCCATGAAAGCAGAAATGAACCGCCTCACGAGGGAAATAAAAAAAGACATAATTTTCATCAAGCGACGAGAGTGGGATGCCGCCCTCGTCGAAAGCGGTAGCTCGCCCAACAACGTTCATAAATTCATCGCCAGAATGAATAGGAAGCCTGTTTTCTACCCCCCTCTCCTGGGATCACAAGGCCTCGTCTTCGGAACGAGGGAGAAAGCAGACCTTTTTGTTGACGCATTAGAAGACTCCTTTCAAGAAAACCGCACCCCGTACGATGACGACCATATCGACGAAGTGGACAGAGTTGTCAAGCGATTTCTTCGCCGCAACACCCCGGCCACACCTCCCCTCACTTCTCCAAACGAGATTTGCAACATCATTAAAAAGCTCGACAGATCGGACCAAGTCAAAAACATAGCATTGAAGTCACTTCCCATCAACGCAATCACCCACCTTACAAAAATTATCAACAGATGCCTACTACTGAACCACTTTCCCAAGCCCTGGAAGCATGCGACCATCACTATGTTACCCAAACCCAAAAAAGATTTAAAATTCCCGATTAATTTCCGTCCAATAAGCCTCATCTCATCAATAGCCAAAATCTATGAAAAAATCCTCCTCTCAAGAATAGAGAAACACACAGCCGACAATGGTATCACCCCCGACTTTCAGCATGGATTTAGAGGGCTGCGGTAGCCCAGTGGTTAAGGTATCCAACCATGGCAGGCATGTCATGAGTTCGATCTCAGTACCACTAAAGACCCGCCGTGTAGGGCAGCGATGCACGTTAAATCTGTCGAGAGCTGAAACGTCCTCCCGTTGGTGTGGTGTGGTCGTTAGGAGAGGGGGGTGCCAGCTCAGGTGTCGTCCACGTCACTTGACTATGGTTCAAAATTACGTGGTCCGTCGCCAAAAGCCCTCGTGTAGCTGAACAGTGCGACGTTAATATTAACTCAACTCAACTCAACTCAGCATGGATTTAGAAAGGAAACCTCAACCTGTCACCAACTTCTCAGAGTAGCCAATAAAATCATCCACGGTTTCAACCACAGCAAAACAACAGGAGGATTGTTCCTCGACGTCGAAAAGGCATTTGATCGACTCTGGCACAACGGCCTCATCTACAAAATGATCCTTCTCAACTACCCTGACTATATAATACATACCTTAGCTGACTACCTCGACGGGAGAACCTTTCAAATAAAAATAGACGCCACCATCTCAAGAACAGGCCAAATTCAAGCCGGATGCCCACAGGGGTCCAATTTAAGTCCCATCCTTTACCATATTTATACACATGACTTCCCCACCTCGCCAGTGGTCGAAATATGCCTTTTCGCCGACGATGCGGCGATCATCAGTCAAGCTGACAGACCTCAAGACGTTCAAGAAAACCTTCAAAAATATCTCACGAAGCTAAAAAAGTGGTTGAAACTGTGGAGAATTTCCATAAATACTGATGGGAGGTCGCCGGTCCCTAGGGATTGCAACTGTAATTTTTATATCTGCCCTGTTGTTGTTTACAAGGAAAGGAATTTCTTGGGTGCGTCTCTTACCCCACCGAAAAGGGTGACGTGTTCCCACGCCTGGAAGAAGACATTGCACCCATAAATACATCATGATATGGGGTGTTTTTTGGGAATTTCCCGCGCTTGGGGGATGTCATTGACCGTGAGAGGATATCCTTCCGCTGACTCTAGACCAATAAGTTAAGTTGATTGAATTTCTGTAAAGAATCCGCTCCAGAATACAGAAGCAAACCGCCTTGGAATAAAAGCTACTGCACCCCGAATTGTGGCACTTTTTTGACTCTCTCGGGGCTTTGCTCACACACCTACTTGGTCTGACACGCCCTTCAAATACCGCAGTTGGGGACTCTCCGGGCACCACCATCATGACTCCTCTCTCTCGATCTCTATCAGTTAAGTAATGTTCTGTTATGTATCTCTTTATAATTTAACGTAATTTCAATCTTATTGTTTTAAAATAAATTAATGATTAATTAGAAAATGGTTTTTATTTAGCGTACAGTTTATTTGTCTTTAAAAGATCTAATGTTTAAACGTAAGCTATAGTGTGACGCCAACAGAAGAATAGAACCGGGTTTTATTTAAAATGGATCGAACGAAATAAATTAATCAAATTAACTTAAGTTAAACCGGCGTTGCATTATCTGGTGCCGTGAACAGGATGTTAAATTTTTTTTCTTTGTACCATTATTTGAATTTTTTTACATCCTTGATATTGTAAACGTTTCTTAATGGATCATCACGACAAATTTTCATCTCGTGTGCCACTATGTTTTATGTAATTTGATACTGTGAATTTTTTTTCTTGCAGTTTTGGTGTGAGGAAGAGAGTCAAAGAGTCCAAGGTGCAGAGATGACGCAGGTACTGGTGCTCTTTAATTTTTTTTCTTTTAATATTGATGTGAATTTTTTTCTCTATGCATGTATTTACGCGAGAGCCGATTAGTTAAAAGTTTTATTTAAATTTAAGAGTTCATGAATTTCTGTTGCCTTGCACGAGTGCTTGAATTTTGTTTTAATTTAACGGTTTCCGTTGTGAATTAAACTCGCTAGAAATCTTGTCTTAACTATTAATTAAAAAAAACATGCCACGTACACGACAATCAGACCCCTTAATGACGCAAACGGCGTCCGAGAAATTTAATCTAATTGATCTAATCCCAATGTACGACGGAGGTGAATCGTTAGGAATACGTAGGTTCTTAGAAAAAATAAACGATGTTGCGAATTTAGGCAAGTGGTCAAACGATGAGAAAGTAACAATTCTAAAATTAAAATTAGCGGGAATAGCTGAGTAATTTTTTTATCCGACCCGACCCACAGTCAATTGACAGAATATAACGATATCGCAAGAATTCTTATTGGAAGATTCAAGAAAGCTGTACCTTTATCAACGCGTCTGCAGTTATTTTCATCATGTATCCAGGGTCCTTCTGAGAGCGTACAGGAATTCGGAGCACGCATTAATAAACTGGGAACACAGATTTTCCAGTCAGGGAATTCGGCTCAAAATACCGCGGTGAGAAATGAGAATGACCAATTGTTACAATCTCGGTTCATAAGTGGTTTAAGAAATGACATACGCCGCTTCGTGCTTTCTCGTGATCCTTTGAATTTAGATGAATCAATCAATGCGGCATTGATAGAAGAGCAAAATATGAAATTAAACCAAATAGCTAGCGAAGAGAGATCCGGTTTGTGGTCCGCACAAACGAAAAATCCAGTTCTTTCAGCATTAGCGGATAGATTAGAAGAAATAAATTTAAGGGTCGGCCGTCTACAAGAGGCAAGTGCAGTTACAGCTCGTAAATCAGGGGGGAACTATTTTAACAGAAGGGAGAGCGTTTTCAAGTGCTTTTATTGTGGAATTCAAGGACATAGACAGGCGGAATGTAGAAAGAGACAGAGGGACGAACGCGCTGTCCGTTACCAGCCCCCCCGGAGAAACGCCGCTAGCGAGTATTTTTCAAATCACCCCGGGTCAGAAGGGAGACAAGTACATTTCAGAGAATCTGCTCTCCGCGACCCCAGGCATTCGGTGAGAGGGTCACACACAAATTCTGGGAATAGGGGTTTTCAACGTTATCACAGGAATGAGACTTTAAACTCCCGTGGAGAAAGCCGTATTTAGATTTTTTTCATTCGGTAGAGGAGCGGTTTTCTCCTATTCAATTTTGAGACAATATATTTGATCTACCAATAATAAAGGCTAACGTTAAACATCACAAGTTTAGAATTTTAATTGACACAGGTGCATCTGTATCTTTAATGTCTAATTCCTTTTTCACTAAAATAAAAAATGATAACTTTAGGGAATTTAATGTTTCAATTCAGATTAAAGCCGTAAGCGGAGACACTGTAGAAATTATCGGTTGCTATGAAATACAATTGTCATTGGGGGAATTTCAATTTCAACATATTTTTTTTATAACGAAGCAAGAGATTAACGATAATTATTGCGCTATTTTGGGATACGATTTTTTGAAATTATGGGACGCAGTTTTAGATATAGGTAAAAACCGTTTATTAATTAATAATTTTTCAATTCCGCTTATTCATTATTCACTTCCCCCGCGTGTGGTACAGAGTAACTTTATACATGGATTTTTAAAACACAAAACGTGTGTGGGTCCCCATTCGGTCACAAATGTTCACATACATGTTGAAACATTACCTAATTCGACGTCATTGGCCACTATTCAGAGTTCAGCAAAGCTACAAAATAAAAACATTCATTTAACTAATTCGCAAATTAATATTGATCCACAGATAAATGACACCATCTTAGAAATTAGAAACGATTCAGATAACATAATCACCCTTAACAAAAACATGAAAATAATTACAGTCAATAATTACGAAGACTTTTCTTCTGATTTTCCCGTTTCTCAAGATATTTTACCCCCGCTCACGGAGAAAGATTTCAACCTTTCAGGTTTGGACAGTAAAATCAAAAGCAGATTATTTCAACTTTTAATTTCGCACAAAAGTGCTTTCGCTCGCTCTACGGTAGAATTATCCGCAGCCGCTACGGAGCATCACAGAATCAGTTTACAACATGATTATCCCATTAAATGTCCAATTTATAAGATTCCATTTAGTTTAAGAAACGAATTTCGACGTCAAATAGCAGATTTAGAAAAGGCGGGAATTATTTCAAAATCTAATTCTCAGTATAATACTCCGGCCTTGTTTGTCAAACAGAAAGAAAAATGCCGCCTTGTTTTAGATTTTCGGAAACTCAACGAAATAACTTTGACTCAAGACTTCGTTATTCCAACATTGGACGACATTTTACATGAAATTTCGGGTTCAAACTATTTTTCGGCATTAGACATGAAGTCAGCATTTAATCAAATTCCACTACACTTTGCGGACAGGCATAAGACGGCATTCTCTACTCCCGACGGTGATAAATATCAATTTAACAGATTATGTTTCGGTTTAAAAAACTCGCCTAAAGCTTTTCAATCAATTGCACAGGAGGTCCTGGGAGATTTATTACACAACGGAGCTTTGGTTTATATAGACGACATTATTTTATTCACTAAAACTATAGATGAACATTTTGAACTACTGGGTAAGGTTTTTGAACGCTTTGAAAGAATTCACTTAAAATTTAATCCGAGTAAATGTCAGTTTTTAACAAAAAGTTGTAAATTTTTAGGGTTTGTAGTAACGCCGGAAGGCATTCTTATAGATAAAGATAATTCCGTATCAATTAATGAGTTTCCAGTTCCAAAGGATCAAAAACAAATTAAATCTTTTTTAGGGTGCTGTAATTTTTACAGGAAATATATCAAGAATTTCGCGAAACGTGCACTTCCCTTAACGAATCTATTGAGAAAAGACACTCCATTTGAGTGGACATCTGAAACGCGCAGGAGGCATTTGATGATATTAAGAAAGCCATATTGAATCCACCGGTCTTGGCTCTACCTGATCAAAACGCGGAGTTACAAATAACAACGGACGCTTCTTCTCGCGGCATTGGGGCAGTTTTAGAACAAAATTATCCTATAACTCTGAAGTCAAACCTTTATATTTTTTTTCTAAGAAATTAAATCCATCACAATCTAAATATAACGCAACGGTTTTAGAATTTCTCGCGATATATACAGCATTAAATTTTTTAGACCTTTCTTGTTAGGCAGAAAATTTAAGGTTTTTACCGATCATAAGCCTCTCGCAGGATTTCTTTCTAATAAAAATCCCTCTTCCAAAATTTTGCGTTGGAAATTGGCTATGGAAGAATTTAATTACGACATACACTACATCAGGGGATCCTTAAATTCAGTCGCAGATCATCTTTCTTGTTATATTAACAACATCACAATAGCTTTACCGGACTCTAAAGATCTTATTAATATGCAACGCGAAGATTCTGTTTTAAGCACTATCATACAAAAAATTGATCAAAATGATGCTAGCCCACAAATCAGCAACTATTTTATTAATGGGGAAGGTTTGTTATGTCATTTGTCCAAGCGCCCCTCGAGATCACCCAGGTCTAACACCACTAGAAAGCAAGTTTGCATTCCACATTGTCTAAAAGCTAAAATTCTCAAATCCGTTCATTCAGAATATGGAGAACATCTCAAATTTTTTAAAACATACCATCGACTCAGCGAAAACTTCTTTTGGCATAACATGTACAAAGACACTAAAAATTTTGTTCGTTCTTGTACCATATGCTTATCTCGAAAAAACGCCTTTAAAATCCCACCTGCACCCCATCAACTTGTTGAACAAAGTACTGAACCAGGAGAAAAGGTGTCATATGGATATTTTAGGTCCCTTAAAAACCACGCTTAAAGGTAATATATATAGCTATGTTTTATCTATGATAGATGCATTCACAAAATATATTCACATCGTTCCACTTCCGGATATTAGGTCCAGTACGATTTCAAAAGCTTTCTTTGATAATTACATTGTACACAGGGGTTGCCCACATAAATTAGTCGTAGATAACGCTACATATTTTAAGAGTTCCGAATTTGTTGAATTTTGCAGTCATGGGTATTCAAAAAAGGCACATATCAAGTTATTCCGCTCACGTCAACGGTAGGGTAGAGAAACCCAATCAATCGCTAGCCAATATCCTTGCATCAATTTCACAAAACACAAACGATTGGGAGGAGCAACTCCCGCACACCATGTTAGCATTAAATTCAGCGATCCATGAAGCGACATACACATCACCCTTTTTCTCAGAGCATGGCAGAGATATTCGATTATCCTACACTTACGAAAAGAATTCCGCTACACCACAAAATAAGTATGAATATGTCGAGAAACTTTTACCGTCTTTGGAGCATACTTTCAATAAAGTTTTAAATAATCTAAAGGATCAGGAGGCATCACATGTTGAATTGAGTACGAGAGCGACAAAACAACATCATTACGATTACAAAATCGGGTCCTTGTGTTTTATAAAGACGCCTAACATTAAATCTAATTTATCTCCAAAACTCAGACCTAAGTTCAAAGGTCCTTACAGAGTGATAGAGCGTTTTTCTAATGTCAATTATAGGGTGCAACATGTAGAACAATTGAGGAAAAGATTTAACACGCATGTCAATCGGATGATTCCATTTATTAAGAGATTTTCATATTTGCATTTGAAAAATTTGGGTGATTTACAACCAGACGAGACGGAGGTTAAGGGTATTGTTCCAGGTCCACGGTATAATTTAAGGGCTCGTGCAGGTAATTCGGCTCGTTAATACATTTCCGCGCTAAAATATTTGAGGGAGACTTGATTTTTTTTTACAATTTTACGCTTCGTCAATTTCGAGAGCACGCATTGAATGGTACCTGTCTCATAGTTGCACCTTGTTTCATGTTATGTTTTATGTTTGTTTTTTTGTTAGATCAAATTTTGTACTAATTTATTTAATGATTTCCTGTTATTTAATGAATTCCAGTTAAATTTTTTTATGCAGTTTGTTTTATGTCTTGATTTTATGCTTAAATGACAGTGTTGTTTGTGGTTAATATCAATTTTAACTCTAGATAAAATATTTTTATGCTGTGTGTTTTGTGCAATATATTAAATAAATTTTGTGTAATGCAAGTGTTATTCAATGATAATCATGTACGTACGTCAATTTTTAATTTTATTAATTTTAAGCTTTAATTTATGTTTGCGGCAAAAGTCAAATTTTGGGGTCTCTGGACACCTGTCATGAAATTTGAATGTTGTTACGATACATACATATTTGAAATTTTTTTTTCTCATCTATTACATAATTTGTGTTGTGATTATTATCTAGTAATTTTAATTTTTTTTCATACAAAAGGTTATTTTATTGAATAACTTAGATTATGATGATTTGATTGTGTATAACTGTGTACTTTCTGGTTAAATTTGATTTTGCATAGAAGATTAATTTTTTTTGGTAACGGCATTTTGTTAGAATTAATTTATTGCTAAATTTTGTTGGTGTATTAATTTTAAGCGGTTGTGTATTACTAAATGATGATAACATTGGAATTTATGCTTGTTAAGATATGGATAGAGATGGTTGTTTGAATATTTTCTATAAGAAATTAGGTTGAAACTTTAATAATTTTTTTTTCTCGCGCATGTTGTTTTTTTTTATGTGAGATGATTGCTAACTTTGACTTAAATTTTTTTTTTTTTTTTGTGTTTCCGTTGGGTGTTTCAATGCTCATCTAATTTCTGCGTTGTTTGTTTTGCTAGATTTGGAATTTTTGTTGTTGTTGTTTATTCAGGGGTTTAGATTAATTGTGGTTGTTAAATTAATGTGCAGTCAATAATTGTCTCGCTTGTGTGCTAAACTTACTAGGAATTTTAACGTTTGGTCTATCAAAATGGTAATTTTTTTGTCGTTGATGCTAGGCTTACATGTGTTGATTTATGTTATCGCGTGGGTAGATTATTTAGCCGAGTGTTGATGTTGATTCAATTTTTTTGTTCTGGATTTCAATACGCAGTTCTGCTTATTATTTGGTAATAAGCCTTTTTTTGTTGTTGGTCAGCTAATGGTGTTGAAAATGTTTCGTCCATTCGTTTCGAAAACGTGGGGAGAGCTTTTGTCCGCACCCTTTTTCGTCCGTAATCCCCCCCTCCCGCATGCCATCCGGTCAAGGGCGGATACTGTTTGTTGATTGGACATTCTGTTTCTTGGTTACTCCTTGTCGCAGGGACTCTCCTCCCCGCGGGCAGCATAATTCAGGGGTGGAATTTTTGGATGTCGGATTCTTGCCGCCTTAGGAGGGGTTTTCCCCTCGCCCCCCCCACTGCTGTCGCGACAGAGGGAAGAGACTAAGCAAAATTTTTCCAAAGGGTGTTCGTTTCCCCCCCTCCTTGTTTCCTGTTTTACTTTAGGGTGCTGTTGCTATGAGATTCGAGTTCTAGGAAATTTTTTTCTGGTTTGAAAATGTTGGAAGAGGATTGGGTGTGAATTTTTTGTTGTTTCACTACTTGTTTAAGGAGTTGGAGAAGTTTGAGTTAGGGATTTCGTAGAATATTTGAGAAAGTTATTTGAAGGAGATAGATAAAGTTTGCACTGATGAATCTGTTGAATGGTTGGGAAAGTTTTTTTTTATGGAGATAGATAAGTTTGTGTTCAAAGTACGTTTATTCGATAGTTGTTTTTTATGGAAATGGATAATTGAGTTGAAAAGAAAGTCACATGGTTTATTTGATAAAATTGTTTGATGTACAGAAGGATGTTTTGATTTAAGGATTTTGGGCAAAGGAAATTGAGTTGATATAATTATACGGTATAATTGAGAACGTTGTTTTGATGTAGATAGGGTAATTTTAGTTAATGATTTGGTACGGTTTCGAGTAATTAAGTTGATGAACATAGATAAGTTGAGTTAATGATTGTGTGGTATATTTAATAATGTTTTGAGATGCATTTAGGAAAGTTCGAGTTGAGGATTATGCGAGATTTTTGTGAATAAGTTGATGAGCTAAGATGGGTTTTAGTTATTGGTATTGTGGAGAAGTCGATCAATTATTCGATGTCGCAGATAAGTCTAGTTAGTGTTATTGAGTATGTGAGATTTTTGTAAATAAGTTGATTAGCATAGATGGTTTTAGTTAATGGTATTGTGGAGCAATCGATTGATTATTTAGAAGTTGCAGATAAATTTAGTTAGTGTTACTGAGGCATAAGATTGAACGATCTGAGGTAAAGGCAATTTTTGGATTATCGAGGAATCATTTTAAGGTTACTGAGAATTTGAGGTTGTTGTTATAGAATTGTATTTGAGTTAGTAATTAGAGGATTTTCGATGAATTGAGTTAGCGGTATTGTTGTAAATCGAGGATCTTGTGTTTGTTTTTTCGTGTTTGTATATTTGTTGCGCGTATAGTGAAACATTTTGAGTTTTTTTTTATATTATCTGGACTTGATACATTGTATTACGAAGATTGTTAAAAAGTTATGTTGATTAGTTTAGCGATATTTTTTTATCTTGGAATTTATGTTTAATTATGTGTAACACTTGCAATAATTTTCTTTTAGTTAAATTACTTTACTCTGTATGTGTCGCCTCATATGACTTGGGTTGCATATCAATTTTATGTTTTTAATTTTTTTCTGAAATTTTCAACTGCACTTGTGATTTCTGGAATTCATTTCTCAAATGGAAATTCGAATGTATTGAATGTGGAAGAATTTTTTTTTCTGCTTAAAATTATTTTAAACAGAATTAATCGATATAGTTATTTTTTTTACAATCGGATTTGCTAATTATTTTAGTCTTAATTCTGCACTCTGTTTCTTGTGTTGGCGGTTGCCGGCGATCGTCATATCGCAGGAAATGGGATGTTTTGTTTTGTTTTGCTTTTGTACACTTTGGGGGTGCATACTGATCACATGCGCACTCATAGTTTGCAATTCTAAATTTAATTACAGTAATTTTTTTTCGTAATTTCATTTGTAACCAATGCTCGTAATGAAGTTTTCTTTTAAAATTCCTTAGGCTACTCAGCATTCTTACAGGTTAAAAAAAAATTTATCATTTATACGATTCGTTAATTTATAGAATTTTAATTTGCAAATCTGAATTACGTTTAATTTTTTTTAAACTTTTATTTGTAACCAATGCTTGTAGTGAATTTTTTTTAATTTCTTAGGCTATTAAGCATTCTCCGAGGTTATTAATTGTTTTTTCGCCACCTATGCACACCCATCGTTTCAATCCCTAAATATATTTTTACTTTTACTTAATTATTTTCATCAAATATTGTTATCAATGCTCTTAGTGAACCATTAAAATTTCTTATGCTTTGAGTATGCGAAGAGTTCTGCTAGTATTTTTTTTGGTGGTCTGGGACATTCACTTCACAGTAGTCGTGTCAAGATTTCGATGTTAAACGATTATGAGGTGTCTGTTTCTGGGTGCCACGCTTGAATTGTATGTAAATGTTTTCACTAGCGTTTATTTCTTATCAATGTATTGTGTTCAATACTCCTAAGTGTTGTTGTGAGTTGCGCAGTTGTTAGATACGCAAATTTTGAAATTTTTACGTGTTATTTGTCTTAATTTTTTTTTATTATTTAGTTGCACACGATTCTTTGTGATTGTTTAATTATTTCTGTTTGTCAGTCTGTGTCTGACGTTTTTGTAAATTGTTTGGGTGATCCATTCAGTGAATTTTTTTTCTCTTCGTACATGAACGTAATTGTAGTTGTTGATAGTTAATTTGTTTTTCCCTCACGGAATTGGGTAGGAACTTTGGAAATTGCTTATAATTTTTTTTTAAATTCTTATTTTATGTTATGAGAGGTAAGAGGAGTTGGAGGTTAGTGCTTGGAGTCTTCGACGGCAGTCAAAAAGGGCCAAGTTTTAATTTTTTTTCTCATAACTTGTTTCATTACTAATATGGTTTCCCTGGGAGACAAAGTTTTTTTTTATTTTTTGTAGTTTAGCAGATTTCTTTAGAAATATGGAAGCGACGATTGAGCTGTGGACACCATAGAAGAGTATGGACAGAACCCCCACAGGATGCAAACAGCACAGGAACTACTTTCACAGTAAGATTACGACGCTACAGACAATTTTTTCTCTACCATCAAGACGTGGACAGCTGTTTGTGAACCGGGAGTCTGAATTTTTGGACTTTGATATTGACATTTTCTCCACGAATTTTCTTTTATTGGATGTGCCGACGCTAGGCCAATTTTATATTTATATTTACTTACTGAGATTTTTGTTTTTCATTCATTCTAGTTTTGTTAATCTGAAAGAGGGGAGGAGTGATGGGAGGTCGCCGGTCCCTAAAGTTACAACTGTAATTTTTATATCTGCCCTGTTGTTGTTTACAAGGAAAGGAATTTCTTGGGTGCGTCTCTTACCCCACCGAAAAGGGTGACGTGTTCCCACGCCTGGAAGAAGGCATTGCACCCATAAATACATCATGATATGGGGTGTTTTTTGGGAATTTCCCGCGCTTGGGGGATGTCATTGACCGTGAGAGGATATCCTTCCGCTGACTCTAGACCAATCAGTTAAGTTGATTGAATTTCTGTAAAGAATCCGCTCCAGAATACAGAAGCAAACCGCCTTGGAATAAAAGCTACTGCACCCCGAATTGTGGCACTTTTTTGACTCTCTCGGGGCTTTGCTCACACACCTACTTGGTCTGACACGTCCCTTCAAATACCGCAGTTGGGGACTCTCCGGACACCACCGTCATGACTCCTCTCTCTCGATCTCTATCAGTTAAGTAATGTTCTGTTATGTATCTCTTTATAATTTAACGTAATTTCAATCTTATTGTTTTAAAATAAATTAATGATTAATTAGAAAATGGTTTTTATTTAGCGTACAGTTTATTTGTCTTTAAAAGATCTAATGTTTAAACGTAAGCTATAGTGTGACGCCAACAGAAGAATAGAACCGGGTTTTATTTAAAATGGATCGAACGAAATAAATTAATCAAATTAACTTAAGTTAAACCGGCGTCGCATTAATACCTCCAAGTCAAAAGCAATACTTTTCAAAAAAGGCCCCTTCAGAAACAAAGTACAACCACTCCGACTCTTCCGTAACTCCATAACCTGGTACGATAACGTAGAATACTTGGGCGTCGTTCTCGACAAACGATTCACTTTCAAGACCCACCTGGACAAAATAACATGCAAATTTAAACATCGCCTTCAAACCCTCCATAAACTTCTGTACAATAGATCCAAGCTCTCAATTAACGCAAAAAGAAATATCTACCTGCAATATCTCCTTCCAATCATCACGTATGTCTCTCCCGTCTGGGGGAGTGCAGCCACCTGCCACATCAATAAGCTCCAAATTCTACAAAATAGAGCGCTTCGCCTTATTTTAAACGCTCCTACCTACATGAAAAGAATCCACCTTCACAGAGATCTAAAAATACCAGCCCTTTCCTCAAGAATTTGAAAGCTTTCAATTAACTTACCCGACCAAGTCACCTCTCATCCAAATAGCTTAATTAATATTCAGCCCTTCATCGACGCCCAAGGAATCTACAAAATGCCTCTACACACAACAAGATTGAAAAGACCATTCCAGCCCCCCTGCCCAGCAACAATGCACGTCGCGTTCCTTCGATCTCAGAAGTTTTCCTGTTCAAGTTCCCCTCCGGAAATGACGTCACTCCTGTTCCTGCCTGCCTGCCAGACCATGTAGCCCACTGCACGACCACTTCATTTTTCATACGTTTCTGGAGATGAGTTTCGAGAATTCTGTACTCTCCCCTCCCGGATATGACGTCGATTCCGTTCCTGCCCTTCCCTCCCCTCGGCCGAGGGTGAGTCTCCTTGCTTTCTCCCGCTTGTGGGGGCTATTACTCGCAGCCACGTGCTGCGACTGTTGTATTTTTTTCTTTTTTTTCAGATCACTCAAACGGAGAAAAAGCGCTTTTTTAGTGCTGGCGCTCCAAGAAGCCCATTCACCCTCGTGAAACACTAAAGCCCCTCTCCCCCCCCCCTCTGCTTTTGTTCAAAACTAAAGATAAGGAGAGCTTCTGCATTCTTTTCGATTGGTGGGGTTCCAGTTTGACTTCTACAGTCTGTGGTCCCTCTTTTATTGCTCTCTTCCCCCATCGTTCACGTTTGTGATGGACTAAAGACTCAAGATTCCAATTTCAAAAAGGTCATGAATACAAAGCTGTGCTCTCAAGTGTCATTCTCGCCGACCGATCTGGACTTAAAACGGGGATGGCCAGCCCAAATGACCTTGCACGCCACTTCGGAAAGCATTATAATCCTACGAGCTGCATATAAAGATTATATATCTTTATATTAGATTTTTAGACCCATTAGAAACATTTATTAGAGTGAAAATTTAGAAAAAAAAAACCGGAATGAATTATTGATTTAATATTTTTCATCTATACAAGCATAGATAATTTAATAATAATAATGCAATAAATCAATGCTCTTTTTTTCACACAAACTGTCGAAGTCTAGGTCTATTGAGATTAAATGCAATCACATTACGTATCCGGAGTTTAATTTGTTTTTGTATCCACTCGCATTGAAAAATATATTTCACTTAAATATAATTTTCTGAATGGCATTAAAATGTTCATAGCTGTGTGAGATGTATTGTGTATTTTGCGTGAGAGAGTTTGTAATATAAAATTTAGGAGCAGTTCTTGTTTAAATTTAGATTTTAACATCGAATTTGTTGATATGCCGATAAGTTCTTTCCTCTCCTTTATTTTACGTGGGTTTTTTTCTACAAATGGAAAAAGGTGCATTTTCCATTAGTCTAAACATTGTACTGACGAGTATAAAATTATCTCGTGGAACCCAAGGTAGAAAAAACAATAGAATATTCACAGTCTAATAGGAAGTATATATACGAAGATAAAATGTGTTTTAATATTCTTCTGTTATATTATAATAAAAGTTTAAAAGGTGCTGCAAAATAAAGTTATTATACATAAATAAAATTTTCAGTTGTAATGAATAAGATGCGCTTTAGATATTTGTAATTATATAAATTTCATAAAGAACGTGAATTCCCTTTGCATACGTATTGATGGGGGGCCGCCTTTCCATAAGGATTACAACAGTAATTTGTATATCGGCCCTGTTGTTGTTTACAAGCAGAGGAATTTCTGGGAGTGCCTCTCACCCCACCGAAAAAGGGTGACGCAGTTCCCACGCCTGGAAGAAGGCAATGTACCCATAAATTCATCATGATATGGGATGTTTTTTGGGAATTTCCCGCGTTTTTGGGGAGTCATGGACCCCGGGAAGATATCCCTCCGCTGACTTCAGACCAATCAGAAAAGCTGATTGTGTTTCGAAAAAGAATCCTCTCCAGAATACATAGGTAAACCGCCGCGAAATATAAGCGCTTGCTCGACGAATTTAGTCATTCTCTGACACAAATTTTATCACCGATTTTGGTCTGACGACCCTTTGACAAATTGCCGAGGTTGGAGACTCCCGAGATGGCACACCATGTTCTCTCTCTCTCTCTCTCAGATCCTAATTCAGTTAAGTAATCATGTATATCCGTAGTTTAAAGTTAGATTAATTCAGTTAAGTAATCATGTATATCCTAATTTAACGTAATTTAAATGTTATTGTAAATAAATTAAGTGTTAATTTAAAGAACGGCTTTTTAATTTAGTGTACTGTTTTATTTGTCATTAAAGATATAATGTTTAAATTTAAGCTATAGTGTGACGCCAAAAGATAAATTAGAACCTGGGTATTATAAAATGGATAATAAGAATAAATTAAATTAACTTAAGTTAACCGGGCGTCGCATTATAATGGTGCCGTGACCAGGATTTTGTCATTCCAACATTGGACGACATCCTACATGAAATTTCAGGTTCAAACTATTTTTCGGCGTTAGACATGAAGTCAGCATTTAATCAAATTCCACTACACTTTGCGGACAGGCATAAGACGGCATTCTTTACTCCCGACGGTGATAAATATCAATTTAACAGATTATGTTTCGGTTTAAAAAACTCGCCTAAAGCTTTTCAATCAATCGCACAGGAGGTCCTAGGAGATTTATTACACCATGGAGCCTTGGTTTATATAGATGACATTATTTTATTCACTAAAACTATAGATGAACATTTTGAACTACTGGGTAAGGTTTTTGAACGCTTTGAAAGGATTCGCTTAAAATTTAATCCGAGTAAATGTCAGTTTTTAACGAAAAGTTGTAAATTTTTAGGGTTTGTGGTAACGCCGGAAGGCATTCTTATAGATAAAGATAAGTCCGTATCAATTAATGAGTTTCCAGTTCCAAAGGATCAAAAACAAATTAAATCTTTTTTAGGGTGCTGTAATTTTTACAGGAGATATATCAAGAATTTCGCGAAACGTGCACTTCCCTTAACGAATTTATTGAGAAAAGACACTCCATTTGAGTGGACATCCGAAACGCAGGAGGCATTTGATGATATTAAGAAAGCCATATTGAATCCACCGGTCTTGGCTCTACCTGATCAAAACGCGGAGTTACAAATAACAACGGATGCTTCTTCTCGCGGCATAGGGGCAGTTTTAGAACAAAAATATCCTAACTCTGAAGTCAAACCTTTATATTTTTTTTCTAAGAAATTAAATCCATCGCAATCAAAATATAACGCAACTGTTTTAGAATTTTTCGCGATATATACAGCATTAAATTTTTTTAGACCTTTCTTGTTAGGCAGAAAATTTAAAGTTTTTACCGATCATAAGCCTCTCGCGGGATTTCTTTCTAATAAAAATCCCTCTTCCAAAATTTTGCGTTGGAAATTGGCTCTGGAAGAATTTAATTACGACATACACTACATCAGGGGATCCTTAAATTCAGTCGCAGATCATCTTTCTCGTTATATTAACAACATCACAATAGCTTTACCGGACTCTAAAGATCTTATTAATATGCAACGCGAAGATTCTGTTTTAAGCACTATCATACAAAAAATTGATCAAAATGATGTTAGCCCACAAATCAGCAACTATTTTATTAATGGGGAAGGTTTGTTATGTCATCTGTCCAAGCGCCCCTCGAGATCACCCAGGTCTAACACCACTAGAAAGCAGGTTTGCATTCCACATTGTCTAAAAGCTAAAATTCTCGAATCAGTTCATTCAGAATATGGAGGACATCTTAAATTTTTTAAAACTTATCATCGACTCAGCGAGAACTTCTTTTGGCACAATATGTATAAAGATACTAAAAATTTTGTTCGTTCTTGTACCATATGTTTATCTCGAAAAAACGCCTTTAAAATCCCACCTGCACCCCATCAACTTGTTGAACAAAGTACTGAACCAGGAGAAACGTGTCATATGGATATTTTCGGTCCCTTAAAAACCACGCTTAAAGGTAATAGCTATGTTTTATCTATGATAGATGCATTCACAAAATATATTCACATCGTTCCACTTCCGGATACTAGGTCCAGTACGATTTCAAAAGCTTTCTTTGATAATTACATTGTACACAGGGGTTGCCCACATAAATTAGTCGTAGATAACGCTACATATTTTAAGAGTTCCGAATTTGTTGAATTTTGCAGAGTCATGGGTATTCAAAAAGGCACATATCAAGTTATTCCGCTCACGTCAACGGTAGGGTAGAGAAACCCAATCAATCGCTAGCCAATATCCTTGCATCAATTTCACAAAACACAAACGATTGGGATGATCAACTCCCGCACACCATGTTAGCATTAAATTCAGCGATCCATGAAGCTACATACACATCTCCCTTTTTCCTAGAGCATGGCAGAGATATTCGATTATCCTACACTTACGAAAAGAATTCTGATACACCACAAAATAAGTATGAATATGTCGAGAAACTTTTACCGTCTTTGGAGCATACTTTCAATAAAGTTTAAAAAATCTAAAGGATCAGGAGGCATCACATGTTGAATTGAGTACGAGAGCGACAAAACAACATCATTACGATTACAAGATCGGGTCCTTGTGTTTTATAAAGACGCCTAACATTAAATCTAATTTATCTCCAAAACTCAGACCTAAGTTCGAAGGTCCTTACAGAGTGATAGAGCGTTTTTCTAATGTCAATTATAGGGTGCAACATGTAGAACAATTGAGGAGAAGATTTAACACGCATGTCAATCGGATGATTCCATTTATTAAGAGATTTTCATATTTGCATTTGAAAAATTTGGATGATTTACAACCAGACGAGACGGAGGTTAAGGGTATTGTTCCAAGTCCACGGTATAATTTAAGGGCTCGTGCAGGTCATTCGGCTCGTTAAATACGTTTCTGCGCAGAAAAAAAAAATATTTGAGGGAGACTTAATTTTTTTTTACAATTTTACGCTTCGTCATTTCGAGAGCACGCATTGAATGATACCTGTCTCATAGTTGCACCTTGTTTCATGCTATGTTTTATGTTTTTTTTTTTTTAGTTATATCAAATTTTGTACTCATTTATTTAATGATTTCCTGTTATTTAATGAATTCCAGTTAAATTTTTTTTTATGCAGTTTGTTTTATGTCGTGATTTTATGCTTAAATGACATAGTGTTGTTTGTGGTTAATATCAATTTTAACTCTAGATAAAATATTTTCATGCTGTGTGTTTTGTGCACTATCTTAAATAAATTTGTAATGCAAGTGTTATTCAATGATAATGATGTACGTACGTCAATTTTAATTTTAGTAATTTCAAGCTTTAATTTATGTTTGTGACAAAGGTCAAATTTTGGGGTCTCTGGACACCTGTCATGAAATTTGAATGTTGTTATGATACATACATATTTAAAATTTTTTTTTTTTCTTCCTATTACATAATTTGTTTTGTGATTATTATCTAGAATTTCAATAATTTTTTTCATATAAAAGGTTCCTTTATTGAATTGTTTAGTTTATGCTGAATTGATTGTTTATAACTGTACTTTCTGGTTAAATTTTTATTTTTGCATAGAAGATCAATTTTGGTAGCAGCATTTTTTGTTAGAATCAATTTTATTGCTAAATTGTGTTGGTGTATTAATTTTAAGTGGTTGTGTATTACTAAATGATGATAACATTGGAATTTATGCTTGTTAAGATATGGATAGAGATGGTTGTTTGAATATTTTCTATAAGATATTGGGTTGAAACTTTAATATTTTTTTTCCCGCGCATGTTGTTTGTTTTTATGTGAGATGATTGCTAACTTTGACTAAAATTTTTTTTTGTGTGTTGCCGTTAGATGTTTTAATGCTCTTCTAATTTCTGCGTTGTTGTTTTGCTATAGATTTGGAATTTTTTTGTTGTGGTTTATTCAGGGGTTTAGATTAAAATTGTGGTTGTTAAATTAATGTGCAGTCAATCATTGTCTCGCTTGTGCTAAACTGTACTAGGAATTGAAGGTTTTGTTTGTCGCGATAGTATTTCTGTTGGTTTCGATTAATTGTGGTTGTTAAATTAATGTGCAGTCTATCATTGTGTCTCGCTTGTGCTAAACTGTACTAGGAATTGAAGGTTTTGTTTGTCGCGATAGTATTTCTGTTGGTTTCGATTAATTGTGGTTGTTAAATTAATGTGCAGTCTATCATTGTGTCTCGCTTGTGCTAGACTGTACTAGGAATTGAAGGTTTTGTTTGTCGCGATAGTATTTCTGTTGGTTTCGATTAATTGTGGTTGTTAAATTAATGTGCAGTCAATCATTGTGTCTCACTTGTGCTAAACTGTACTAGGAATTGAAGGTTTTGTTTGTCGCGATAGTATTTCTGTTGGTTTCGATTAATTGTGGTTGTTAAATTAATGTGCAGTCAATCATTGTGTCTCACTTGTGCTAAACTGTACTAGGAATTGAAGGTTTTGTTTGTCGCGATAGTATTTCTGTTGGTTTCGATTAATTGTGGTTGTTAAATTAATGTGCAGCCAATCATTGTGTCTCACTTGTGCTAAACTGTACTAGGAATTGAAGGTTTTGTTTGTCGCGATGGTATTTCTGTTGGTTTCGATTAATTGTGGTTGTTAAATTAATGTGCAGTCAATCGTTGTCTCGCTTGTGCTAAACTGTACTAGGAATTGAAGGTTTTGTTTGTCGAGATAGTATTTCTGTTGGTTTAGATTAACTGTGGTTGTTAAATGAATTGCAGTCAATAAGTGTGTCTCGGTTGTGTGCTAAACTACTTAGAATTTTGATTTTTGGTCGGTCGATATTGTATTTTTTTTCTCGTTGGGGCTAGGCTTACATGTGTTGATTTATGTCAGTGCGGGTAGATTATTTAACTGAGTGTTGATGTTGATTTAATTTATTGTTCTGGATTTTAATAAGTAGGTCTGCTTGTTATTTGGTTATGGTTTTTCTTCTTCTCTTGTTGGTGTAGTTGGAGGGATCGGTTGGTTTGTTTGCAGTGTGGACATTTCATCTTCAGTTGTGGAATTGTGCTCCAATTTACAAGTGGACCAGAGTTTCACACAATTCTTCTCTTGGCTGTTGATGAGCCTACTGGAAAGCGGGTTTGAGACCATGAGCATACTGACAGGGAGTCAGTCATCTGTTGGACGGTTGTTTTTTTTCTCCGCTTGATGGTCGATGAATGGAAATGGAGTGAGAGAGTTATCGTTTTTAATTATCTTTTGCGCTTTAGTGATGGGGGAAACGGCGTGAGGTCCAATTCCGGTGACTCCGCCGAATTTTTTTTTTGTTGTGGGACCCCCCACAGAAGTCTCGAATCAAGGCTGACATGGAGACGGCATGAAGTCCAATTCCGGTGACTCAGCCGCAATTTTTTCTTGTGGGACCCCCCACAAAGAGGTCTCGCGTTGGGGGTGGAGCCTTGATTCTTATCCTATCAGCCACATTGGTGAAATTCTTCGGCCAGCCTCAATTTTTTTTCCTGAGTGTCACTGGGTGACTTTGAATTCTTCGGCATGTCCACGCGGTGTGGTGGGTTTTCAGATTTATGGCCGTCTCGACGCTCCGTGATGCCCGACAATTTGTTTTCCGATGGGTTTTCGTTTCTTCCCCCCCCCTCGTTTCCTGTTTTTACGTTACGGTGCTGTTGCTATGCGAATTTGGAAATGTTGGAATAGGATTGGGTGTGAATTTTTTTTTTGTTGTTGTTTCACTACTTGTAAGGAGTTACATAAGTTGAGTTAAGAGATTTCGTGGAATATTTGAGACAGTTATTTGACGGACTGATGAATTTGTTGAATGGTTGGGAAGTTTTTTTTTTTATGGAGATAGTTGAGTTTGTGTTCAAGGTTTACGTTTATTCGATGGTTGTTTTTTTTATGGAAATGGATAATTGAATTGAAGGGAAAGTCATGGTTTATTTGAGAAAATTGTTTGATGTACAGAAGGATATTTTGAGTTACGGATTTTGGGCAAAGGAAATATTGAGTTGATATAATTATACGGTATAATTGAGAAAGTTGTTTTGATGTAGATAGAATAATTTGAGTTAATGATTTGGTACAGTTCCGAGTAAATAGTTGATGAACATGGATAAGTTGAATTAATGGTTGTGTGGTATATTTAGGAATGTTTTGAGATGCATTTAGGAAAGTTCGAGTGGAGGATTATGCGAGATTTTTGTGAATAAGTTGATGAGCTAAGATGGGTTTTGGTTATTGATATTGTGGAGAAGTCGATTAATTATTTGAAAGTTGAAGATATGTAAGTCTAGTTAAGTGTTATTGAGTATGTGAGATTTTGTGTAAATAAGTTGATGAGCATAGATGGTTTTAGTTAATGGTATTGTGGAGCAGTCAATTGATTATTCGGTAGTTGCAGATGAGTTTAGTTAGTGTTGTTGAGGCATAAGATGTGAACGATCTGAGGTAAAGGCAATTTTGGATTATCGAGGAATCATTTTAAGGTTACTGAGAATTTTAGGTTGTTGTTATAGAATTGTACTTGAGTTATTAATTAGAGGATTTTCGATGAAATAAGTTAGCGGTATTGTTGTAAATCGAGGATCTTGTGTTTTTTTTTTCTCGTGTTTGTATATTTGTTGCGCGTATAGTGAAACAATTTTAGTTTTTTTATATTATTTGGACTTGTGGATACATTGTATTACGAGGATTGTTAAAAAGTTATGTTGATTAGTTAAGCGATATTTTTTTATATTGGAAACTGTTTAATTCTGTGTAACACTTGCAATAATTTTCTTTTAGTTAAATTACTTTACTCTGTATGTATCGCCTCATATGACTTGGGTTGCATATCAATTTTATGTTTTTAATTTTTTTTTCTGAAATTTTCAACTGCACTTGTGATTTCTGGAATTCATTTCTCAAATGGAAATTCAAATGTATTGAATGTGGAAGAAATTTTTTTTTTCTTTTTAAAGTTTCTTTTAAACAATATTAATCGATATAGTTTTTTTTTTTTTTACAATCGGATTTGCTATTTTTTTTTAGTTATAATTCTGCACTCTGTTTCTTGTGTTGGCGGTTGCCGGCGATCGTCATATCGCAGGAAATGGGATGTTATGTTTTGTTTGTTTTGCTTTTGTACACTTTGGGGGTGCATACTGATCACATGCGCACTCATAGTTTGCAATTCTAAATTTAATTACAGTATTTTTTTTTCTTAATTTTATTTGTAACCAATGCTCGTAGTGAAGTTTTCTTTTAAAATTCCTTAGGCTACTTAGCATTCTTGCAGGTCATATTTTTTTTTATCATTTATACGATTAGTTAATTTATAAAATTTTAATTTGCAAATCTGAATTAATTACGTTAATTTTTTTAACTTTCATTTGTAACCAATGCTTGTAGTGAATTTTTTTTTTAATTTCTTAGGCTATTAAGCATTCTCCGAGGTTATAAATTTTTTTCTCTCCACTTATGCACACTCATCGTTTCAATCTCTAAAATTTTACTTTTACTCAATTATTTTCATTAAATATTGTTATCGATGCTCTTCGTGAACCATTGAAATTTTTTGCGCTTGAGTATGTAAAGAGTTCTGCTAGTTTTTTTTTTTTTTTTTTTTTTTTGATGGTCTGGGACTTTCACTTCACATTGGTCGTGTCAAGATTTCGATGTTAAACGATTATGAAGTGTCTGTTTCTGAGCGCCACGCTTGAATTGTATGTAAATGTTTTCACTGGCGTTTATTTCTTATCAATGTATTTTGTTCAACACTCCTAAGTGTTGTTTTATTAGTTGCGCAGTTGTTACATACGCCAATTTTGTATTCTTACGTGTTATTTGTCTTAATATTTTTATTATTTAGTGGCACACGATTCTTTGTGATTGTTTAATTATTTCTATTTGTCAGTCTGTGTCTGATGTTTTTGTGAATTGTTTGGGTGATCCATTCAGTAAAATTTTTTTTTCTCCTCTTCGTACATTACCGTCATTGTAGTTGTTGATAGTTAATTTGGTTTTGGTCAGAAATTGATTGTATTTTTTTTAACATTCTTATTTTCATTTTATGAGCGGTGAGAGGAGTTGGAAATTGGTGCTTGGAGTCTTCAAGGGTAGTCACAAAGGGCCAAGTTTAATTTTTTTTTTCTCATAACTGTTGTTTCATTACTAATATGGTTTCCCTGGGAGACAAGGTTTTGTTCTTTTTTTTTTTTTTGCAGTTTAGCAGATTTCTTTAGCAATATCTGAGCGACGATGGAGTTGCCAACATCAGGGATGAACATGGACAGAACCCCTCATAAGACGTGGACAGCTGATAGTGAACCAGGAGTCTACAAATTTTGTTCTTGACATAGACATTTGCCGACGCTAGGCCAATTCTGTATTTCGTTTGCTTACTGAAATTTTTTTTTTTATTATTCATTTTGGTTTTGTTAATCTGAGAGGGGGAGGAGTGATGGGGGGCCGCCTTTCCATAAGGATTACAACAGTAATTTGTATATCGGCCCTGTTGTTGTTTACAAGCAGAGGAATTTCTGGGAGTGCCTCTCACCCCACCGAAAAAGGGTGACGCAGTTCCCACGCCTGGAAGAAGGCAATGTACCCATAAATTCATCATGATATGGGATGTTTTTTGGGAATTTCCCGCGTTTTTTGGGGAGTCATGGACCCCGGGAAGATATCCCTCCGCTGACTTCAGACCAATCAGAAAAGCTGATTGTGTTTCGAAAAAGAATCCTCTCCAGAATACATAGGTAAACCGCCGCGAAATATAAGCGCTTGCACGACGAATTTAGTCACTCTCTGACACAAATTTTATCACCGATTTTGGTCTGACGACCCTTTGACAAATTGCCGAGGTTGGAGACTCCCGAGATGGCACACCATGTTCTCTCTCTCTCTCAGATCCTAATCCAGTTAAGTGATAATGTATATCTTTAGTAATTAACGTAATTTAAATGTTTTGTAAATAAATTAAGTGTAATTTAAAGAAGGCTTTTTAATTTAGTGTCCGTTTTATTTGTCTTTAATGATTAATGTCTAAATTTAAGCTATAGTGTGACGCCAAGAGTTAATTTAGAACCTGGGTACTAAAGAACGGATAATAAGAATAAATTAAATTAACTTAAGTTAACCGGGCGTCGCATTAGTATTTATAAGTTTCTTTTCAATTTTTTTTTGTGACTCGTGGAACCCCAGGGTTCCGTGAGACACAGTCAGCACCGAGGAGCTACAGCTTGAACTTATTGATGTGCAATTAATTGGATCTTAAAGGAAATGTAATGACTTATACAAATCTTTGTCATCTGAAAAATGTCCATATATGAAAAAATGCCGGTTGGGTGGTGTGGATAGTTTGTCGCCGGCCTTCTGCGCCTAAGTCGGTGGATTTTCATGATGCAGAAAATCGACAGCGTCCATGTCGTGTATGATTATGCGACATGTAAAAAAATTCGTTGTGCCAGTTTGGCTTAGGTGCTCTCCACAAAATTAAATTCCTAGAATACAGTTCGCATCGTCAGAACTCAGGTGGATCCCTCTGGAGAGGAAACAAGGCGTTAAAATTACTTGCGGCAATTGGTATCGCCTCTATGGCGCCACACTAAAAAGCGATATCAGCTACTGGGGAATGTACTAGGTCTGCAAAGGTAAAAAATACCAATCCGCAGCCCCATTGGAAAAAATTTGTGGGGAAATTGTTCTTTATATTTCAGTTGACAGATATTTGAGTTAGTTTTTCTTGCATAAAGATCAAGTGTTAAAAGATGCACAAAGATGACCAACTTGCAAGCAGTCATGCGAATTTAAGCAAGCAATCTCACACTCCTGATTTTGAAACAAAATTGTAGACAAGTATGATAGAATCAGTTTAATGAGACAAATTTTTCCTAAAATTAAATATGTATACAACTCTAGATAATAAGCAATTAGCACAAATAAATTGGACAAAACTGTCACTATATTTTATTTAACTGTTTATTATTTTTTATAAGGAATGCAATCCTTTTAAGAAAAAAGGGTGTAACCCTCCGCTTTCACAACGTGGCAGGTGAGCCAAAACAAATTGGCCACCCCTGGACTGGAGTAATCTTATTCGTTTTAATGAAATTACACTCATCACTTCGTTTGTTTTTTAAAAAAATGAATCATTATTTCGCATGACAAATTACTTTTAAAACATTATATATATATATATATATATATTATACTTAAAAGTACAAGAGAGTAATAATTTTGAGATGAAATTAAAATTTTGACCAAATGGATAACTTGAAGAATTCTCTGCAACAATTTTGATAATTTTTGCTTTCTTCTAAAATTTCGAGATAAATATTAAAGTGCATTCTTTTTTGTGACTCTTGAATGTAAGAAGTCAATTTGTGTGAATTTATTTTTCTATAAATATGTGGCCGCGGTAGCATAGTGGTTATAGTCACGAACTCGTAGCCGCAGTGTCGGGGGTTCACGTCCTGGTGCTACAGACCAGCCGTAAATGGGGCCGATGTACTTTAAAATCTATTGAGGCTCAATATCCTCCCGTAGGTGGGAGAGGGAAATACCAGCAAAAGCTCCAAATCGTAATTTTTTTTCGTTCAACTAAAAAGAATATAAATTGGTTCAGTTCCAAATATGAATATTCTTATTTGCACTAAAAATACAACTTAATTATAAACAAAAAAAATGCTTTTCTCTATCAAAACTTAAGAGTGAATTCATATAACGCGCACCTATACTTTCAAGCTGATTTTTAAATTCCTACTCATTCTCTCTGTATATTTATCTTGGTGGAATTTTCAATCGTTAATAAAATACATTTTAAAGCGCTCAGTTGAGCTGAAATTTTATATACATGATTATTTTGGATGACAATACAATAATTTAATTATATAATTAATGAAAATTGATTTAAACTAATTATTTAAAGAATTACAAATACAGCCACGTTGGCGACCCTTTTGGCGACTTGTGTCAAAACTTGAAAAGATTTTTTTTCTCACGTTTTAAAGCATTCAGTAGAACAAATTTTATATACACGATTGTTTTGGATGACAATACGATACTTTAATGATAATTAATAAAAATCAATCCCCAGTTAATGTTGTGATTCAACTTATATACATATTAAGTTGAACGTACGATACGAGCGGTGAGAAGAGAACGACGAGCATTGGCATTGTTTATCATTATCAAAATCTTATTTGACAACTAGGTTCATGTGTGATTCTAATTTTTCTATCTAAACAATTTATAAACGTTCGTGGATGATAGCATGCTGAGATGGGGAAAATGTAACTCAGACTAATATTCTTAAAAAATTATCTAGTTTCTTCAACTGAATTAAATCTGCCTTCTACAAGTAGTTTCATGTAAAACAAACAGAAAAGTACTAATGAACATCAAAACAGGAAATCGAGAAGCAATACACATACGATGATGATAGTCATATGGTTGGCGTTAAATTAAAAAAATATTGATAAGATACAGTAACAAAATGATTGAAGCTATATCGAACCGAAATAAATCGATATATTTTTTACGGTTCAACTCCGGTTTTCGCTCCAACCAAAATAACGATTTTCCCCTGTTTTCGGTCCAGTTCCGGTTCGAAGACTTGACCCAGCTCCGATATCGTCACTTGACCGAGGTTTGTCGCCAATAGTTCTCGTGTGTTGTTTTTATAGTGAGACGTTAATATAAATCTCTCACTCTGAATAAATATTTAACACACTTTTCAGAGTATCATAAAGTATACAAATAAAATATTATTAGCAGGAAGGGGGGAGATTAAAGTATACAAATCAAATCATTATTAATCATAATTTAATGTGAACACAATATGCATTTACAATTTATTCCCGATACATTATGTTGACATGTCTGGCCAATGCGATTTTAAATGTCCAATACACATCCTTCCTTCCTCGTCTCTTGTAACATTTTTTCCAAAATATAATTACAGAATTCTGGGAATTAACATTAATTTTTAAATATAAGTAGGGATTTCAAAATTAAGGTAACAAGAGTTCTGACAGGTGTGCAGATTATCCGTATGAATAAAAATCCCTCTAATGATAATAAAAGACTATCGCAGCATTCAAACGGCCTGGTATATAAAAGGGGAGCTATTCCTCTAACATATGACTAAATCTCAGTTAGATGATGACAGCGTTGACGAAAGAGGGTCCGCGATCGAAATAAGGTGGCGTAGTTTGAGTTTAAAGAAAAATTCTTCAGCTGAAGTTCATCGGCATTTAGAGGAAATTTTTGTGATGTGTGAAATTTCAGTAGTTTTTGAGTTGAAAGAAAATATTCTTCAGTGGAAATTCATCGACATTTTAGTAGAAAAGTACGGTACAAGTGTTACAATGATGGTTTTTAGTGCACGGAATTTGACAAAAGCAGAACAGATGTACAAGATGAAGAAAAAACAGTCTAATACTTTGCACCAAGTGATGTACATCTCCGGACTTTTAAAGAAACACTTGGGAAGTCAGCATTTCAGAATCGGATGACGAGGTTCAGCAAGCCGTCTTGACGATGCTGGTGTACCGATGGAACAAATGCCTCGATAAGAAGAGAAGTAATATGTACCAGCGTCTTCCTACACACACATTGAACACATTTTTTATTTCCTGAATAAATGAAAAAACCTGATATTTAAATTTTAAAAAGAGTCGACGGGCCACATACGGCCCTCGTGCTGGACACCTCTGCTTTATAAGAGTTAAAAAAATATCAGGCAATTATAATATAATTCATTTTACAATAATTTCGCCAGTTCACAATGTTTGTTTGTACGTAATGAAACCATCGAAGTGGTTATGTAAAGTACATTGTATTTTTCATGTCATCTTTTACAGTAATGGCTTTATTAACTTCTTCGATCGACAGTCGATCAATTATAGATTCCTCATCTTTTCCTTCCTGCAATCCCACATCTTTCAAATATGAAGCCAAGTGTCGTCTTGCTCTATAAGCTGCCAGATGTGCATACTGAATAGGAGAAGGTACTGATATGCTTTTCGTGCATCGTATGTATAGGTGGCACAGGTAATATGAAAGCTTTTCAAGAGCATCAAAACCATAACCATTGTCATCATGAAGCACTGTATAGTAACAACATTTACTTGTACCTAAGAAAGAAAGGGAAAAAAAAGACTGATATAGTTTATTACATTTATCTATCACACTCTTTTTCAATTCCTATTATTAGTTCACTCTCTTCCTACATGTATATAGTCTAATTCTCTACAAGTGAGAGATGAACATTTATCAATCAAAATCGATATATATATATATACGAGGTATATCCAGAAACTAAGTTCCGTTTGGTAATAAAAATAAATTGTATACAGATACAGAAAAAACATTTATTGGACAAAAAAATGTAAAACTCTTAAACTACCTTTCCACATAACTGCCGAAATTTTGCAGGCATGCGTCATATCGTGGCACAAGTTTTTCTATGCCTTCTTCATAGAAGGTTGCCGCCTGTGTCTTCAACCAGTTGGAAACATTTTCTTTCAGCTCTTTGTCATTGTTGAAGTGTTTACCGGCAAGGAAAGACTTGAGATGTAAGAAAAGATGAAAATCGCTAGGAGTTAGGTCAGGGCTGTACGAAGGATGACCAAACACGTCCCAGCCAAATCCTCGTAGGAGGGTTTGTCCGTAAATTCACAAATTTGCCGATAAATTTCGATTGGTTTCATTTTCTTAGCATTCAGAAAACGAATTACACTGGTTTCACTTTCTTAGCATTCAGAAAACGAATTACACATCTGATTTCGCACGCAGCGGGATTTTCAATCAACACCGACATTGTAAAGAAGCACAACAAAGCGTACGTGGCTGACAGTGATCTAAAAATGACGCATGTGCTTCTCCTTGATACTGAGCGTCTGTCGGGCATGCGCGGAACTGCGATCGCTGCGCTGGTTGATTGATTGAATATTAACGTCGCACTGCTCAGCTACACGAGGGCTTTTGGCGACGGACCGCGTAATTTTGAACCATGGTCAAGTGACGTGGACGACACCTGAGCTGGCACCCCCCTCTCCTAACTACCACACCACACCAACGGGAGGACGTTTCAGCTCTCGACAGATTTAACGTGCATCGCTGCCCTACACGGCGATCGCTGCGCTGGAGCGGATATTAATAGAAACGGAACTTAGTTTCTGGATATGCCACGTATATATATACAGTCCCTGGCCAAATTATTAGACGCACTCCTGTTTTTTAATAATCAATTGTTTTAAATAAGTTTATATATGCTATACTTTCACATTTAAACATAGATCCAATGGATTTTTAATGAGGAAATTTATTATATATATTGTATTTGTATTTATTTTTCACACATGGCAACACAAAGTTAATAAATTCTCACACGAACGTAAACAAGTCTTAATCTGCTAGAGTCGCGTTCGCGCATGCTTCAGTTGCGGACGTGTTTCTGTGGGTTAATGTGCTTTGTTTGTTAATTTAGCAGTTTTATATTGTGCAGTTATTTTTTTTATTTCGTGCGCGGCGTTTAAATAATCAGATTGTACATTTTCAGCATGGGTAAAAAAGGTGATCTTTCACCATGTAAGGAAGCAGAAGTAAAGGCCTTTGTGAATGCAAAATTATTTTCAAACCGCGAAATATCATGAAGGTTGAAAGTTTCTGAAGCTAGTGTACGACGCATTAAGAAGAAAATTGAGTCAGGGAAAGAATTGAGCCCCGAAAGAAAAAATGAGGCAGAAACCCTATTTCCATCCCAAGGTCATTAAGATCTTTTAAGAAAATTTGCCTTGAAAACACATTTGCTACCACAAAAGAGATAAAATCGCAACTCCAAGATATTAATGTGAATGCTTCTGAACGCACTGTTCGAAGAAAATTAAAAGATTTAAATTTTAAGACCTGCCGCCCCGCCAGGAAGCCCAAGTTAACCCCTGCAATGAAAGCAAAGCGTCTGAATTGGGCCAAACAGTGGCGTGATAAAGATGTGGACTTCTGGAGATCAGTATGTTGTTATAATTTATTCACAAGCAAAGTGTTTAACCATTTTCTATGATTACAGAAGGAACAGCAAAGATGTTAATTATTTTTTTATTTTTGACAGGTCTGCTTCAGTGATGAAAACACATTTGAAATTTTGCAGAACAAAGCTCAGTTTGTGCGTCGTCGTGGAGAAAAAGTTTCATTCCGACTGTGTTGTTCAGACTGTTAAACACCCTACAAAAATAATGATTTGGTCAGTCATCAGCGGCCAGGGTACTGTACGTGGTTAAAGGTATGATGCGGCAAGACCAGTACAAAGATGTCTTGCAAAATCGCTTGATTCCGCAGCTGGAAGAATGGTTTCAAAATAGAGAACCATACATTTTTATGCAAGATGGAGCTCCCTGCCATACAGCTCGGTCTATCAAAGCTTTTTTGATAGAACAAAATATTCATTTGTTGGATTGGCCGCGTAATAGCCCTGATATGAAGCCAATTGAAAACTTTTGGGAGTTAATGAAAATAGAAGTGGCTAAAGATGTGATTACAAATAAAACGCAGCTCTTAGAAAAAATAATTCACGTGTGGAATCATCCTCCTCAAATGCAGGAGACAGTACATTCTTGTATTGATAGCATGCCGCGCAGAATTGAAGCTCTCATAGCGGCTAAAGGTGGCTCAACAAAATATTAATATTTAATTATATTTGTTCCTGTTTTCTTTCAAGAGTCAATAAATACATATTTTTTTCTTTAATGACGATATTTTATTTGCGATAATAATAGATTATTAAATGGACAACAAAAAAAACATACACTGTATGTGATAAATACAAAACACCTGTATAGAATCACCTGATTAATATTTTTCATAAAATCTTATAGTGCGTCTAATAATTTGGCCAGGGACTGTATATATGCAATGGATGACACTTGATGTTAATATCTTTAAATATTAATTCATTAATTAAATTAATTACCGGTTTTGCACCTCAACTTATATTCATTCTAGATTGTTGTAACAATGTAACTGTAAAGGCAATGGCAAAAGTTGGCGTTAAAAACCGAGTGTGCATTGTTACAATGCATGCAAATCATATGCTCTTTTTTTAATTCCTAAGTTCACTCTTTCCTATATATATATATATATGTCAGTTCACGGCTATATGTCAGTTCACGGTATACGAAACGCCATCTGTGTATGAAGAGAATTAGGTGTGTATTGTTGGGTCTTCAAATAAGAATATGTGAACTAAGTGCAAGCCCAAAGGCGCATGCTCAGTAAATTCTGATGTGAATGTAAAAAGTGTGAGTAAAAAATAAATCCCAGTCCACCAGAAACTGTCGTGATTGTGTCATGAGAATAACTAAGGAGTAATGATGCTATCGACTAAGAAATAACCATAAAATTGGTTATTGTGCTTGAGACTCTAGAGTCAACTGCTTAAGTGTTGCAGTTTGACCCAAAAATATGTATCTTGTTCAAATTTTCAATTGTTAATAAAAAAAAAATACTTTCTATTCATTCAAAGTAGGAATGATTTAATTTTTTTTATATATTACTTTTTTCACTAGGAAAGTAATCATTATTTGTTTGGAACTCTAAAGAGTGTTTTTTTTTTCAGGTATAGAAGTTTAAGTTGGTAATACTTTCCAAGATGGCGACCGATTTAACAGCTGTCAAGTGATTTATTCTCAGTTTGGTTCGGCAATTCATCAAAACGATCATCAAGCAAGGCGTAGATTCGTCGAATGGGCCCAAAACGAGATTGCTGTTGTTCCCGATTTTCATAAGCGAATTTTGTTTAGCGATGAAGCGCACTTCTGGTTGAATGGCTACGTCAACAAACAAAACTGCCACATTTGGAGTGAAGCTAATCCACAAGTGTATGTCGAAACACCGTTACATCCAGAAAAACCGACTGTTTGGTGCGCTTTATGGGCCGGTGGAATCCTTCTTCAAAAACGATGAAGGCCACAACGTTACAGTCAATGGTGATCGGTATAGAGCCATGATTACTAACTTTTTCATTCCTGGATTGAACAATCATGATGTCCAGGAGCTGTGGTTCCAACAAGACGGCGCAACATGTCACACAGCTCGTGCCACAATCGATTTATTGAAAGACACGTTTGGTGACCGCCTAATTTCACATTTTGGACCTGTGAATTGGCCTCCAAGATCTTGTGATTTAACACCTCTAGACTATTTTCTGTGGGGCTATGTAAAGTCATTGGTCTATGCGGATAAGCCACAAACGCTTGACCATTTGGAAGACAACATTCGCCGTGTTATTGCCGATATACGGCCACAAATGTTGGAAAAAGTCATCGAAAATTGGACGTCCAGATTGGACTACATCCGAGCCAGCCGTGGCAGTCCTGTGCCAGAAATCATATTTAAAATGTAATGCCACAAGATTATCTTTCGAATAAAAAAAATCATGTCAATCGAATAATACATCGTTGTTTTATTGCAATTTAAAGTTCTATACCTCTAAAAAAACACCCTTTATTAACAAGCTGAGACGCAACTTATTTATTATACGATGTTTAATTTTCGCCGACTCATATGCCAGCTTAATAAAGCTAAATTAGTTTCTTCATTTTGGAACATGAACAAAAATCAAGTACCATCCTTTTGTTAGTTTCATTTTATAATACATATTTTAAAAAAAATTATTTTATCGTCAAAGACACAATCACGTCTCTATTTTTACGAAACAAACCACCATTTCTCCCCGTCCCTTTTTGAGACATTGCAAATAAGCATTTTTTAATATTCTTGTCCAAATTACGAAATCACACAACAACTGTTTCCCCGCAAAAATTCCTCCAAAATTTTCATTAAAATCATCCTTTACCAATTTTTTTTATCTAGTCCCGGATCACCAAATGTTTATAACATACCTAGTAGCGCCATAGGTTCGGATACAAAAATTTGAGATCGTCTGCAGTGCCTCAAACGCAACAGACGATTTAAATTTCGTCGCTAGACATCCTCTGCAATATTTTTCAGATAATTGTAGTATTCCACGCTTGTTGTTCTAAATCAATCAAAGCTTTAACACTTTTAACAGAAGCGTGTAGCAAATACATACTTTGATGAAGAAAAATGTATAATAAATATTACAGTGAATAAAAATGATAAAGTTACAATAAGTGTTCAAATTGCAATCCACCCACCTCCATTTTTGAGTACAATAATCGTACATTAATGGTGACATCTCTCAGAGTAGCTACAAGAATCGTGTGACTAGCCGTTTCAACTTCATACTGCAGTTTCTCTAGAGTTCACGGTTTCTTGCTGCACTCCACGTTCTTGGGTAACCCCATAAGTAAAATACACCCTATTACTTTGGAAACAAAACTTGCATCATTTTCAACCTGTGTGAGGTACCATTTACCAACAATGCCGATTTAAGCTTTAAGCTCATTTCGGGCCCTGGGCCTAGAAAATCTACAGGCCACATTGGCACTGGCGGATCGAGATTTATAACCAGATAATCTGGTTAAGTCAAGCTTATCCGGGCCCTAGGCCCCCAATGGATAAACCGGCACTGTTCACAAAACTGCATTCAGTCTGGGTCGTCATCGTTCAGTGTGTGTAACAATTGTGGTATGTAAACTTTTCACCTTGCTCTTAGCAAAATATAACCTACGCTAGCCCTATTCATGCATGTTTCACGTACACATCGTGTGAATGAATTTAACATCCCATCGGAAGAAGCTTCGCTTGTTGTTGAACAGGGCCGGCCTGATAGTCTCTTATGCTTATCCTTTGTTGTTCCATCAGTTTTAAACTTATCGCGAAGGTGAACAATGCTTATGCGTGATGGTGGTTCCGTTCCATGTTGTTGTCTTCAAAGTCGTTGCATTTCACTGATATTCTTCAATTTCCAATACCATTCCAAAATGTTTTTTCGCTTCGTGAAAGTCAGACGTACTTGAGCCATAGTCTCACTTTCCCTTCTAAAACATAGCGCCATCTCTAAAGTCCAGGGGTGGCGAACCTTTATGCATCTACGTGCCATTTTTTCTTAAGAAATGCTTAATGAGGTATACACATGCCATCAAATAATTCTGACTTGTGATTATTGGGAAAATAATAAAACGAAATACTAACATCTCAAAACTTTTTATTTTCTACGAAAAACATACAATAGTAGTAAATGTTTTAATTATACGTATAATTAAAGTATCAGTGGTGTGACTCAGTGGTGTAACGGAAAATATTAGGGATCTCCTGCAAAATCAAGGTTTCAGCCCCAAGCCGGATCTTACAAAGGTTACGTACTTGGTCTCAGTCAGACTTTGCCCCCCTCCGCAATGCGGGGGTGTGCGTTTCGCCACTGGTGTGACTTCTATTGTTGCAGATTAGAAGATAATCAGCTTATATTAAGGATTGTAAGATGTTATACTTACAGCAGAGAGAATGCAAACATATTTGGAGTCATCTGCCAAACGGTTTTTATGTGAGACACTTTGATGTTATTCATCTCTGAAAGTAATGACTCGCTGTCATAGATGGATGAACATATGGTTAAAATAGCATCATCCAGCGTCTTTAAACAGTTGAAAGCGTCTGGAATCGAATTCCCTGTTTCCAAAATTTCATTACTGACATCGACTGCACAACGTGACCGATCATTCGCGCTTGTTCGTAATACTTAGTGAACTTTGTTATTATGAACTAAAACGCAAACCGTTTTGATCGGCGGCGTGCCAAAAATTTTGTGTCGCGTGCCATTGGTTCGCCACCCCTGCTATAGCCAATGAGATCTTAAATTTGCATTAACATATTACCCAGTCTTGAAGTAAGCCTTCATTTTTTCTATCACCCCTGCATTTCTCTGCATCCAAAAAAGCAAAGACCGCCGGTTATTTTGTAAGGCTTAAGCATTTAGACATCAAAAGGTTAACCATTTACCGAACCAATAAGAGATTTTCTGAGAAACAGCATTGCAGAGCATAGTCCACGCTCGGTGAGACCACCAGCTCTCGTCCAAACAGCCAAGGTGAAAACTAGTCAAAAACCTTCTCAAAAGACTCTTCCAGCTAAACAGATGAACGTATCGAAAAATACAATGTGTCGCATAGAAAACAAATTCCTTAGACCAAGAGGTTACCGAAAAACAACAGGCCATTTTCTTACAAAAGAATTAAATCGCTAGAGTTATCTTAAAGCAAAAGCACTGTTGCCGCGGCACGCTCATAACGGACACATAAGAATTCTGTTTACCGATGAGAAAATTTTTGAAATTAAAAAAAAATCTTTCAACTACCAGAATGACCATGTAATGCAAGGATGTCAAATTCGCGGCCCGCATGGAGACCTCAACGAACAGTTTTGCGACCCAGGCAATAATATCGGCGCACAATAATATATAACCGTTGGGAAAAGAACTGAAAAGTGAAGATTTAACGCACTTCCTGAGCAGCAATGTGAACAAATCTAGTGTATACTGCATCGTATCAAAAATATGCAGAAAAAAAATTTCAAATCTTGGAACTTAATTTGAAACATGATTTACAGATTTTAATTCTTTGGAATACAAAGTTCGCTTGTTTCCTTCGATTTTCTCAATAAATATATACCAGTACCCAGTCATATGCAAATGAAAGTGATCGAGATTCAGGGCAACTCAAATTTGAAGGCAAGATTCATTGAAGTTGATAAGCTCGAATTTTAAAAATATTTACCAGCCATATTTGAAAATACTCTAAAGTTCGCATATGAACTTAACAGTGAGAGCATAATATAACTTACTACTTATATACTTAACAGTGAGAGCAGTAATTTTCAGTTATGAAATGAAATAAGTCTCCTGTTAGAAATATTAATGCTACTCAGCTTGGGTCAGTTTTGAAAGTAATCACTGCGGACAAAATTTCTCCCGAAATAGGAAGAGATGTCAAGAGTATCAGGACGCAAACATTAAATTGGTGTTATTGGTATTGGTTACATATGTTATGTATTATTTGAAACAAACTACCTTTCTATAAAAAAGGATTTTTTTTGCGGCCAATCTAAAGTTAAACCTTTTTCCAAGTTAGCCTTCGAGTTTGACCCCCTTGATGTAATGCTAGGATTGCTCAAGAAACTAAAGAGAAGAAAAAATGCGCACCAATAATCCCTCATCCGGCTTTTCCAATGTTTTTTCTGAAATCTTCTCAGGTATTCAGTTTGACAAGAAATGAGTGAAAACCACGGCAAAAGTTTATCAAAACACTATCATAGAACCGATAGAGAAGGCATTAAATGTAAACCTGATTAATGGAAACGATTGGACTTATCAACAGGACTCTGCTCCTGCTCACAAAGCGAAGACTACTGTGACGTTTGAGAAAAATTACGGTAGCGTGATATTTATTAATTTAAATATTTGGTTTACTTACGTCCCAGCTATATTAATTACATTACGTACATTGAAGCTATAAAAAGGATAATTCGTTCAAGTTCTATTGTTTGTGAGGGAGGAGATTGCATCCGTCTTATTCGAAGTTTTCCAACCGACTTTTTCCTCTGTCCTCTCTAGGGTCTCGGGATGGTGGTGGTCGACTTCTTTATCCTCGAGTTACATCCGGCTCGTGGGGGGAGTAGGGGTTCTCACGGTGTCAAAGGTTGCCGGGTCTGTGACCAAAGACAAGACCTCGTAATATTTTAAGGGTGCACGTGTACATAGCAATGAGGTTATCCTATCCACAAAAAGAAGCCGACTTTCAACTGTGTGGCGGGAAAACGTCACACTACCCAGCAGAGGTTGAAAGAGAACGTGCCGGACTTCACAGAACACAAAAATTGACCTTCCAGCCATTCGGGTTTAAAATCCACTCGACAATAAGTTGTGGCCAGTATTGGAGGCAAAGGTGTGAAAAAACGGCATCTCAATAAAAACAGCCTTAAGCGTTCTTAAAGGAAAGCAGCGATGAAAATTCACATGGAAGTCGAGCGTGAATCGATAGATGACTGGTCAAAGAGACATAAAACCCGTGTGAAGTCAAAAGGTGATCATTTTGAATAAAAGGTGCAATATGCTAAATTTAAAGCTAAAAAGTAAAACTTGATGATTTAGTTTTAAATTTGATAATTAAGTTTCTAATTTAAACTTTATATTTGTATCAGAACTTATAGCCACACAGACTATCATAGTTATGCAAAAAAAAGTTCAAAGCAGTCGAACGGGAAAGATAAAAGAAAGGACAAAAACACTTAAGTTTATGCAATAGTTGATGTATTTCTACCTACTTTTATTTTAATTGTAGCTACGTGGAATCAAATTGAAGTATATCAAGTCGGGATTTAAAATTAACTTCTGTACTCTATTTTGTTATTCTTTCTCCCTCACCTGCACCTATTTTTTTTCCTGCGTAGTTTTCCTTATAGTTCTCTGAAATAGAAACTTACTTTTGTTACTTTATCAAGCTGATAGTTTTCAATGCAATTAGTTTAAATAAAAACAATTATATTTGGAACTTATTCAATCTCGCAAAATTTAGTAATTCAAATCCGGTCACTTTGTAGTTAATCTAAAAAACAGGGAAAGTCCCAACAAGAAAATAAAGTTAAGACCTGGGCTCATTTGAATCATATCATGAAAATTAACTTCTTAAATTTATATTTAAAATCTTTCATTCTCCCAAATTCTTTATTTCTAATGCACTCATATCGTCGGCCTAATTATCAGAATGTGTAACTCCTCAAAGGAAACTAATTTGATATACCAGTGCTACGCGCCAAACAATACAAATATCAAGGTAACCATATTGTAATGTTATCGTTCATCTTGGCGAACATAAACAACAGCTTCGAGCGTTGCACTCCTATATCAAATTAGTACCCCAGATGGAGTTACGCATTCTGATAATTAGGCCGACGATATGTCATTTAACAAGTATCTTACCTTTTAAACCCAAGTGACTATAAAGATAGAAGTCATAGTTGAGTGGATGAGTAACGACAGAATCAACTGCTGTTCCTGGTGGACAATTCCTCATGGGTCCAGCTCCTTGCGTTTGGTTTTCTGGTAAGAATTTTCGATGATGGCCCTTCTGCACCACTATGAACGTGATTTTAGGCTTGTAATCACGGTTTATACTCAAGCAAGCTTCTGTAATCCATTTGATTTCTCGGTTCTGCACATCTTCAAACTGTCCTTCGCTTACACCATCACGATAGACAATTATCTTTTGCGGCAAACTTTTTCTTACTTTTTGAAATTCCAACAAGATTTTATGAATCATGTTTTTCATGTCTCGTATAACTTCGCACGTTTTTTTGTTTTTCTTTTCGGTTTTCTGATAACTGACGGATACTTCATAGCGATAGTAATTCTCGTCCATGCTTCCCACGACCGCAGCGATTGAATTTTCGTCTATGGAATGATTTACATCTGCTCCAACTATCAAAATAGAATCCTTAATAAATTCAGAAATTTCTCCAGGCATCAACGTGTTATTAATGCCACCCATTTTAGCATTTAATTTCAAGCAAAGATTACTTATAAACGATGCATTATTGCATTTTTCTATAACATTTTTACCTTTAATGCATTGCGTCACGAGACCAATGTTTGTTTCTGCTACTTTCTTTATCTCTGAATACAAAATACTTGAATTTACCTCTTTCTTTTGTCTACTTTGGGAGGATTTATGACGGGGACGATCTGCTTCCAAGGGCAAAACAACAAAAATTAATTCTGTATTAAATCGGGCCTTCATTTTCCGGAATTGAATGCAGACATTTTGTAATTCTGCATTAGCTATTTCAATATGACTACATCTATCCAATTCTGTACCTTGAGAGTTGGCATAATAACATAGAGACTTGGCAAATTTATCTAGTAATCCTTCAGGACAATCAGTAGGATCTGCAAAACTAAGTAAGGTCCATGTACTTATTTTTGTACCAGAGAAAAATTTTATGTTTTTCATATTCCACGCGCCATTATAAGGACGAACGATTTCGTTCGAATATTGAACCTGAGGAGCATTAATTATTCTGCCATCTACTTTTAATGGATTGGGTAGCACTCTTAGATCAAATGCTCTCAAAAATTGATCGTTTCTATAATCGGAACGTTCATATATTTTTAACGTTTCTCGATACCTCTCTCTGGGGGGTATGGCAGTAACTTTTATCATTTCAGCAAGCTGTCTGCCATTCAGTTCTCTATTACAATGTTGTTTCTCCACAATTGTGCAAACTTCGAATGGCAAATAGACGTCCTTGTTAGCCTTCACTAATAAGCATGGAAGATGTGGAAATTGTAGGCGTATACCATATTCTTGCCAAAAGTAGTTTTTGATGTTCGTCTCTCTGGTTTTGGAATTTTTAGTTATCGTAAATGTAATATCATTGGCGCTTTTAAGCGATACTTCTTTTATGACGTACTTTCTCGGATAATATAAATGAGTCACCTGTACTCGTACGTTGCTTAAATCTTTGCTTAGATCTCTAATGTCTCTTTCAGTAATGTAATGAAGACCCTGAACGCTTTTGTTCAAGAATTGAGCGACATAATCAATGACCGAGATATTTTCATAGAAAGCAGTAGACGAAATGTCAAGATTGACCATCGCTTGTTTCTCACCTAAAAGTACACTTTGATGATATCCGAACCAAATCTCTTTTCCTCCTCCCAAAGGACAGTAATCATTGGGTGGATAGTAAAAACAGCGTCCCACGGGTACGTAACGTAGACAAGGAGTGTGTCTAAGAACGGTCTCTAGAGCCATAAAAGCTTCCCGCGGAACAGAAGCAACTTGCTTTTTAAATAACGCATGTAATGGCTCCAGACTGATGATGTTATCGCCTGTTTTTTTTTCCACGGGCTTTACTTTAACCATAAAAACGTCTTTTCTGGGGCCTCGAGGATCATTCACATCTCCTGGAATTTCCGAATCCAGGGATATCTCATACTCCTCCTGTTTTTTAATACCAAGAGACAGTACAGAATACAGATTTTTCTTTCCATCAAACACAGAGTTTCTAAAATCAACATGATCACGTTGCATAGTTCTGAAGACTTCTCTATTTAATTTTGTGTTAAGGCATCGATATTTCTTTTTTTCCACAACATTTAGGGAGGCGCCATTGCTATCTTTCGTTGTGTAGTTGGATCCCATAGAAATTATTTCAACATCGTAATGGTAGACATTTATCCCTCTAAATTCTAAGTGGAAACAATTTGATATTAGTTTAATCAATCGTCCCATTCTGCCAGGTTTGGTAGGTTTCCGAGGTAAATCCAAAGCTAAAGGCGACTCGGATTCAGATTCCGAACTGACAGTTTCTAGAGGATCAGTTTTCTTCGTCACTTCTTCATGAAAAATACCACTAATAGGCAGAGCACAAGCTTCACTGCTCAACTCATCACTTTCGGGAATATTAATGGAACCGGAAGATTGTTCAACTGTAGCATCGCAAGGGACTGGAACTTTAGGTTGCTTCACATTTCTTTTCTTCTTTTCCGCAGCTTTTCGTTCTATATAAATATAAAAAGAAATTACAGTAAAATTTTTATCTAAATAATGTCATAAATTCCTATAAATTTAAAATTTTCATTGAATTAGTATTAAAAGAGAAAACAATTAACTTTCACTGTAATCTGTATAAACAAAGGTTGACTTCAAAATAGACTTGCTTGCAATGATTCAGTTAATTTATATTCACATTATTATGAAAGTAGTTATATTAATATAAATGATTTTAAAATATTTTAAGAAATACAGTTGATCTATTTTATATAAAAATGGATTTATTTCCGATATTAATTTTTATGCTAAATATTAGAGGATCCTTTTGTGCATGCCTGTATTTGTTAGTCATTAATCTCAGCTCACTATGTACTTCAAAGCTGTACCAAAGTCATTTTAACGTTAGAGTAACTTGTTTACTCGCAAATAATTTAATTTTAGTTATTTATTCATTGAAATTTATGGTTAAATGGTCAGTCAAATACCAGAGGAGGTACATAACCGTCATTTTAAGCCTTTTGAGTTTCACAAGGGTAGTAACATAAAGGTTGCTACCAAAAACATTTGCGATGCTTATCCAAACGCATTAAACGTTCGTAAACGCGAAACGTGGTTTTCTAAACTCAAAATGAGTAATTTTGATCTTTTCTGACACGTACCGATTCTTCTTCTTTCAAAGCACTACAGGCCAAGGTTATTTCAGTCTGCTTACACCAGCGATACTCAACCTTCGGCCCACTAGGCCTTTTTAAGTGCCCCGGCCATGGCCCATTTCTCTGAAAAATTCATTTACTTATAAAAATTTGACGGGAAATTCTTTGTTAAGAAATCAAATATATCACTTCTTAGTAAATTTTTGCTGTCGATTCTCTTTGCTATCGATGTCGTATGAATGCGAAATAATACATTTTTTTCTAATTAGTGATGATTGACAACAGTGGAGTAGCGACTATTTTATGAGTGGAACTAATTTTTAACTATCTTTCGTATCTTGCAAGGGAAAAATATTCGAAGAAAATAGGTTGTTTCAAGACGATGGGAAAGTCTATTCTGTAGTGAAAAACAAACATATGGTTCAGTAATTGTTTGATTTGTCACGAAAGTGTCGTATTTAAAAAATACCAATAAACAGGAATCGCACGTGTTCAATGACACTTTTCCTCGAAGATCTCTTTCAAGGGGTGATAAATAGGCTTTTTTGAATAATATTTACAACAGCAAAAAAGTATTTTGTCAATGGTAATTCCACAGTGGTAACAAAGGCATCCTATGAAATTTGTTATATTATTGGTAATCACCGTTGGTAAACAGTTTACTGATGCAGGAATTGTGAAGGAGTGATTCTCAAATGCTTCCAATTTAGAAAAATTCAGTGACAAAAATAAAAAAAAATTATAAAAAGCAAAATTGCTCTAATATTTTTTTATTAATATTTTGCACAGTTTAAATTTTCTATCTTATCTTGGTCTTAAAGCATCCCCCTCCATTAATCCTCAAGTTGTGGCCCTTGTGAAAAATCTAACATATGTATGTGGCCCGGCAGAAAAAAAGGTTGAGTACCCCTGGCTTACACCATCTTGATCTACTTGATGCTATACTCCTCCATCGGTTAACTCCCAAGTCCTTCGACTACTTTTCTACTTTGTCCATCCACCTTGTTCTCGATCTTGTTTTCCTTTATCCCTCTAGAGTTTAAAAATGTTTTCTTAACAGGGTTTTCATCGCAATATCAAAATATATGTCCCAGCCAACTTATTTGGGAAGCATTGATCACTTTGATTATGCTGGGTTCTCTCTGTATTTCGATTGAATACTTCGGTACTTCCTATTCGTACCGATTAGGAAAACCAACAACTTTAGACAATTATATGTTAAGGGTGGAAGAGAAAATAAATCTTTATCGGAAAATCGCGGAACTGTCAAACATTCTTAACCGACCTTGTTCGATCATCCAAAAACATTTTGAATGAATCAATCTTTGACTGAAAAGTGCCCAGCGATTTTAAACAGAAAAGGTATTATTCTGCAACTCGCAAGACCACACTCGCCCAGTATTGCGTTATCGTATTTCCGTTTATTCCGATCGCTACATTTTCTACAAGGCTTAAAACTTTGAAAATTAAGATGATATCTACAGTACCATCTCCAGATACGTTGCTCAAAAATGAATTGATTTTTATTGATCTGACGTTATAAATTTGCACACTGGATGGCGAAAGGTTGTTGATAACGAGAGTGACATGATTGTGATTAAAAATAAAAACTTGGTAAAAACTTATCTGTTTATATTTAACGCAGAAAAGCGACATTACTTTCCGGTAATACTATTGTGGGATATTATGGATAATAAATTGCATAGTGATATTTTGAATAAAAAAGAAATGCATTTAATTTTAAAGTACCTTCTTGAGATTCTAATATTCATATTTCTATTAATAGAAATGTTATTCTTAATTATTTATATCGAAACAATTTATTGGTTTGGAATAATTCAAATACAATTTTTAATATAGAAGTCCATTAATTGCTTAGATCATGGCTATCCTTTTATAAATTTTCTTTATAATTACATTGCTAAAAAGTTCGCGATTATTGACTCAAGTTCCAGATTATTTTTTCTGTTAAGTTTAATATTTTTGTTTGGTTAAACAGATTGTATTTTTATATGTCATTCCTGCATACATTCACAAAAGAACGCAAAAGATATTATTTTTTCAATAATTTTTATATTAGGTTTTTAATGAATTCCCCCCGGGTTTTTTAATTCCAATAGATTCTTTAATAACTGTTTGGTTTTCGTACTTCCTTAGCTATTATTGTATTTCGTTTTTTATAGTAACTTATCAACTTTTCTTCATGTGCAATACTGTTTTGAAATGGTGGGAATTCTTTTTTATGCTGTGCTATATTGTCTTCTCAAAAAACCTGACTCTTTTATTTCTGTTTTTAGTTTTCTGGCTTAGGTATGTACATTAATTCTTTACTTGGAATTTGGCATTGGAAACCAGCATATAATATTTTAAGTGTTGAAGCCCAGTGGCTGAATGGTAGCGGATCGTGCTTCCACGCCACAGTTCCGGGGTTGAAACCTCGGGCCGGGCACTGGACTCAGCCTTTCATTTCTTCAGTGGGTTGATGAAATTTCCACGTCAGACAGAACATCTGTTGATGCACCTCATTGCCCAAGGTCATGAAAACTGAGATGGGTACAGTAGGCCTTGGCCCTCATGGGCAAATGCGCCACTGAGTTTTGAGCGAATTTTAAGTATTATTAATCTAGTTTTATATTTTTATGATCTTTTATTATTTATAGAACCTTATTCTAATACTATTTTCTCTTCCTTGCAGCTGCAGCTAAGTTATATACATACACATACACGAGAGTAAGTTAACTTCTTACACTTTTCGTTCTACAACATTGTTAAACAAAGATAGGTAGTGGCCGCATGCGCATGCGTTGAGTTAGCGCGTCTGTAAACATAGGTGCGGAATTTAATACGATCGCGACAGTTGTCATCTAGTCCCAACAGCATAAACGAGTAAAAAATTTGCTATAAGATTGCACCAAAGAGAAGCAACGAGGAGTGATCAGATTTTTGTAATCAGAGTTTGCGAAAGGTGCTAAAATTCATCGGAGATTTTTGTAACAATACAGGAAAAATGCTTTATCTCGAAAAATTGTGTTTTTTTCAATTCCTACTATAAACCCACGCTCTTTATATATTTATTTATTTTGTTTATTTATTTATCTTGGTGGAATTTTCAATCGTTAATAAAATACATTTTAAAGCGCTCAATTGAGCTGAAATTTAATATACATAATTTTGGAGGATAATACAATAATTTAATTATAATTAATAAAAATTAATTGATTAAAACTAATTTAAAGAATTACAAACATAGCCATCATTTTTGGCGACTTAGTGACCCTTTTGGCGACTTGTGTCAAAACTTGAAAGTTTTTTTCTCACGTTTTAAAGCATTCACTTGAACTGAAATTTTATATACACGATTGTTTTGGATGACAATACGATACTTTAATGATAATTAATAAAAATCAATTACCACTTAATGTTGTGATGCTGTCATATGTATACACATAATTATATTAATTGTAACTATTTAACAAAAAGTAGCTAAAATAAAGGTTTTCTTTGTTGATCTAAGTAGGAATTAACTTAAAAAACTTTTTATTATATTACACTTGTTCGTGTGTGTGGATTAAAATATTTAAAATTGGCCGAACGAGCGTAACACAAAAAGAGGGAAATGGGCGACCGTCAAGTTCGACCACTGACGACAACAATCAGCAAGCTTGACAGGTGGCTATAGCAGATAAAAAAAAAATCACCAAAACTTTCTACTACGGATGCATATCGAAGCTTATGGCTCCTGGATCAAGTGCGCTTGGACCACTGTTCAAGATCGAGACTATATTGAAAAAAAATGTATTTGTTGCATTTTACACCTACACACCTGTCTTTGTTATTTGTTACCTTATATATATATATATATATATATATATATATATGAAAGAAATATGTATTATATACCAAAAACAAGAAATAATAGATAATGAACATAACAAGAAATAGCGTAATAAAAATATAAAAGCTGAACATGAAGAACAAAATTATAGAGAAATAAAAAAAGAAACTACAAAAAAGAACCTAGCGAGTCAGAAAGCAATTTCGGACTTAGGACCGAATAAGTGGGGTTAAACTAGTTTGAAGGCGCCAACCTTCCCCCTTTGCAACTCGGTAGGAAAAACTAAATAAAATAAAATAAACAAAAATTCAGAGTATGGAAAAACTCGGAGAGTATGATAAAACCACTCACTACTATTGTGTAACAAACTCTCTCCTAAACTCTTAATGCAGAAAAATCGCAAAATAATTACGAAAGAAAAGTAGAAAAATCCTAAAACAATTACATAAGAAAAGTATCTTTCAAAAAATAATTTAACAAAATTTCTTTACTCACAGAGCTTTTACGAAGAGAATCAAGCGTCTTGACATCAATGAAAATCAATTATTCACCAAGTTAAAAAATTGGAATATACATAAACACATATTTTGAGCTAACTTTTAAACCAGCCAGCAAAGACATAAAAAAAGACGACAATCAAATATGGTAGAATTTGAATTGGTTGATTGTCAAAAATGTAAATTTCCTAGGCTCTAATTTGGTTGGTTGTCAACAATGTGTAAGATGTTCAAGATGTGTGTGGAAAAAATGTAAACTATGATATGAGTGTTATATAATCTTCACAGCAAGACCACTAACATGCTGACTTTGAAATCCTATTGTTGTGTGGTGGTTTTGGAATTCGAAGTAGCAAGACTGTTAATGTATTTGTGATGAATATAAGTTCTTAAGAAATTAAAAGTGTATTCATGATCTAAACATTGAAAAAAAAATTTTATATTGTATTTATCTATTTTGTGGGTAGTTAAGTTATCATTTCTACATAAAAAATTCAAAATGATATTTCTGTAAATTGATATATGCAAGTTACTATTCCATACGGGAATTTTAATTATATGGAACTTAAACGAATCTCTTTTGTCAAAAATGTTACTGACTACATTATTGTTAATAAGATGCAAGTCTAAATCCAAGAATTCCACCATATTACAGTTGAAGTTAGTTTTAAGGAGCTTGAGATAATCAGGGTAGAACGTAATATTTGGTTTGTATTCACCATTTTTACCAAAAATTATTAAATCATCTATATAACGATAAATCAAGTAAGAATCATTTACAACATGATCAATTTCAAAAAAATGTAAATATAGGTTCGCTAAACAATTACTAGCTGGACCACCCTGAGGTAATCCTTTGATCTGTTTATAAAGATTCTGATCAAATGCAATGAAATTTTCTTTTAATACGAGGTTAACAAGAATATCAAATTTTTCTTTTTTCATTGAAGTATATAATTCATATTTATCATAAATTAACTGTAGAACCTTAATCATATCGTCAATATCTATAGAATTAAAAAGGTCCTCGAAATCAAAGCCATGCATGGAAAAAATTAACATATCTTTAGTAACTCTAGCAATCTCTAAGCTATTTTTAATTATTGCCGTGTTTTGTAAGTTATCAATTAAGATTTTGAAGAAGAGATTGTAAGATCTTCCCAGACTTCGTGATATATGTATTGTATCCATTAGTGATACTACGGAATTTTATAGGGCTTTTATGAAATTTTGGTGTTAAAAAAATACTTGGATATTTATTATTATTTAGATGAATATTCAGTCTTTTGTTCAAAGCTAAAAGACGATTATTATCTGCTCTATTATTGTGAATTGATTTTTGAAATGAATTATTATTTAAAATGTGGTTACTTAATATTTTACTGTAAAAGTATTTACAAATTCTGGCATAATTAGCAGATACCTTATCAACATATGTAATCACGAAGTCATTTTGGATATTTTCTATTGATGATTTAAGATCTTTATACATAATTTCATTTTCAACAGTGAAATCTAATTCCCGAATTTCTGTTGCTACATAAGATCTAAATTGATTGAAAGCTTCAATCGGCATTCCGTATTTAATTGCAATTTTAAGGTAGAATTTATCTAAATCTTTTATGATTTGTTTCATAGCGTTAGATTTATTTTTTGTGATCAGTCTAAAACCGGTACTTTTTTCCATAAAATTTCTTAACAAATCATCTTTCACGATGCCAAGGTCTCCTGTGACAACGTGCTGATGATAATTATCAATATAGTCTCGATATAGATTGCATTTACATGATTCTGAACTTAGGAGCTCCGAGACGTGATTATAATTAAATATAAATCTACCAAGTTTCTTGTTGTATTTGAAAGCCTTTTTAATAATAATATTTTTAATAGGAAAAAAGGATTGATATTTTTGAAATATACTTGAAAAATTAATTTTGTTAAAGGATTTATTCATAAATATAATAATGTACAATATTCTGTAGAGTAATTTTCACTTGCATCTAATTTAATATTCATTTTTTGTACTAAATAGTTATTAAGGTCTCGAATCATATGCATACCATGAGAATCCCGAAATTTATATCTGCTTAAAATATCTGTCATAATTTTAATTTCAGTTTTATTCATGCCAAACATAAACGATTTAATTAAGCCTGTGTTGTAGTTATCAAATTTAACAGCTAATTCTAACATAGAATTCTTGAGGGTTGACATGTCTCTAGTAACTCTTTTTCTACGTTTAGCTCTTGAAATTCTTGCTAAACCAATATTACTATTATCAATAGATTTATCAAAATTCGGAATATATAATGAATCCTCGGATTTTTGTTTAAAAGTTAGTAAGACACTTTCACCTTTCCAGATAACATTCAAACCATAAAGATAATATGATCTAAATGAACCTATAAAAAAGTTTTCGAACCATAATCTTTGCTTAATATTTGGCACTATTCTAAGTATATGTACAGTTATGTTATTGAATCCATGTTTATGAAAGTGTCCTTATATGTACAGTTATGTTATTGAATCCATGTTTATGAAAGTGTCCTATCTCAATCTTAGCCTGGTTTTTGTTGCAATCAAATTTCCTTGTATCAGACCTATGTTGATTTAATCTAATATTGATAGTGTTTGAAGTCTGACCTATGTAAGCGAATTTATAAATGTTGCACGTCATTTTGTAAACACAGTTAAAAGTCTTACAAAATATATAACCTGCATCCATATCCAACTGTTCCCCACTCATCATGCCACACGCCTTGCATCTTTTATCAGTGCAAGATCTAAATTTTAGTTTTAAAACATGAATATCTCTGAAAAGCCTAGTTTCCAATATGTTACTAAAACCCTTATCTCTTTGATTTTCATCTATACAATCGAAAACATGAATATTTCGTTTTGCTGTACGAGATAAATTCTTATATTTAGAGTTCCAATATATATATATATATATATATATATATATATATATATATATAGCCCGGTTTCATTCTTGACTCAGCCTCAATAAGATCATGATCATAATAACTTATTGTCAAATGTAATTCTCATGCATATTTTTCGAAACACTGGGATTCTAAAATTATTGTAAGATTCGCCTTGCCGTTTAAAAACTTTATAGGTGACGCGGCCCCCGAATTGGGGGAGAGAAAACGGAAAGAAAAAAGGTCAACGACATGGCGAGAGGAGCAAAGAAAAAAAACAAGATGGCAGATATAGCGAGGACAATAAACGAGGTGGAGACCGAAAATGGCGAAAGAGCGGATGGACGATGATTTCGCGAGGATAGACGAGAGTAGTGCTAATTAATCAAATGTATATAGTTTTTTTTATATTTATTTTTGTGGTGTATGTGTGGCTATAACTCCACAATAAATTTCGAGCCACTATAGACTGAGAGCATTTATTGTGCCTGGATTTTCTTTTGGAATCTTCAATTGAACAGAAAGAACCTACGATTATAACTATTATATACCAACTGGTTAGATTGCATTATTATGTGATGACCGTCGTTCACGCCTAGGCTTATTATTATACGCTATCATTACTCACTTAGTCGCAAGATGGCAGTTGGCTGAGCCGGTTTTTCAGATCGTGAGTCACGCACATTTATTTGTTTCGGGTTACTGTTTGTACGACTATTTGACAACGTATGCATAATACCAGTGGTCAAACTTTTTCGACTCATAGAAAAATTCTAAATGTGTAATCATTTTGCATACAGATTTAGAATTTTTCCCCCGATTTTTTTTTATTTTGACTCGTGAAATCCCTGGGTTCTCTGGAACACAGTTTGAAGATTACTGTTATATACTATCTACTTTAAAATGTCACAGGTAAAGCATTGGTGCCTCAAGAAGTCTTAAGATGTCCCTGTATATATAGAAATATATATAAAATATAAGTTTCGATATCTTATTACGAATCGCTAGTATGAGATCTCTGAGCCTCCACAGTTTTAAAGTGCAACAGCCCCTCTATGCGGTGTTGCCATTAGTGGCATCGGAACTCGAAAGCACAACTCGACAGAAACAGCACTGTCTGGACTTATGACCTTTCGGCTGTCATATCCATTCCTGTTGAGTCTCATGAAAAATTATTAAAATACTGAAGAAGTTATTAATAAGGAATATACCCGTAAATTGTGGAGCACATTCTTCACTGCTTAACTCATCATATTAACATTGATAAAACTGGAAGGTTGCTCACCTACAGGAACGCAAGGATTCGGAATTTCCCGGTGGGCCTCATTTCTTTTCTTTTTAACACGCTTTTACAAGTTACACTTGCATATAACGGAATCTTTGAACTCGATTTTTACCCACTTTCTAAGGTCAGATTAATTCGGAAATTTTGCACACTTGTCAAGGGCCGATGACAATACAATTTCATAATTTTGTTCCATTGTCCCGATCAGGATAATTAGGAATACGATTTATAGATTTGGCGACTAATTCTGTATACCACTTCCAGATTTGGCGACTTATTGCATAAACATTTTCAGATCTGGCGATTAATTCCACATGCCATTTCCAGCTTTGGTGACTAATTCCAGATTTAGCGACTAAAAGATTAAGATGCAACCCTAAAACTGCGAATAGGCTTGTGGTTAATACAAACAAAAAAAAGTGCTCTTTATGTGAAAACGGGTAGGGTGGATGCGTCAGCGCTATTTCTTAACATACGTTTAGTTTTTCTGAAAATGGAAAAAAAGAATCAAGCATGTGAAAGAAATAATTTATATCCTAACTGCTAAATATTTTTTTATTTTTATATAGCAATACAAGAGGACCCGCCAGACGTTGTCCTGTACACACATCTTAAATTTAAAATAAAAGATTTTTGAATATTCGATACTGCGATCGTAACGCAGTCTGCCGGATCTAATGTAAAACATTCAAAGAACAGCAATTTATAAATAAAAAAATTAAATAAACATTTCTAAACCGAATTATAAATCTAAACCATTCTCGAGTCCACTGGAACAGACAAAGACTTTCATCAAAATCGGTCCAGCCGTTTAGGAGGAGTTCTGTTTCATACACACGCACAGAAGAATTACATATATAAAGATTATTTGAAAAGATACTAATTAAAAACGCTAAAAAGCGTTAATCGTCTGCATTTTCGTAATAATAAAGACCGAGTTTGGCTGAAAATCAATTTTCGACGCCAACTTACGTCTTTTTCAATTCCCACTATTAGCTCACGATCTCTATACATATTTTATTTGTTTGTTTATTTATTTATCTTTGTGGAATTTTCAATCGTTAATAAAATACATTTTAAAGCGCTCAATTGAGCTGAAATGTAATGTACATGATTATTTTGGATGACAATACAATAATTTAATTATAATTAATAAAAATTAATTTTTTTGATTAAAACTAATTATTTAAAAAATTACAAATACAGCCACGTTGGCGACTTATGTCAAAATTTGAAAAGGTTTTTTCCCCTCACGTGTTAAAAATATTCAGTTGAAATGAAATTTTATACACACGATTGTTTTGGATGACAATACGATACTTTAATGATAATTAATAAAAATTAATTACCACTTAATGTTGTGATTCTGACATATATACATATTTATATTAATTGCAACTATTTAATAAAAAGTAGCTAAAATAAATTTTTTCTTGGTCGATCTAAGTAGGAATTGATTTAAAAAATTTTTTTATATTACTTTTGTTTATAACAATAGCGTTGTTACAACAATGCAGGTGAATGTGGAGTTGTATTTTTTGAATCTTTTTAATTAATACCTTTTTAACTAATTGCGATATCGGATCGAATTGTGAATCTAAACCATTCTCGAATTTACTTGAACCCACACAAAAAATTTCATCGAAATCAGTCCAGCCGTTTAGGAGTTTAGTGACAAACACACGCACAGAAGATTTTTATACATAAAGATATATGCGTTTTTAGAAGTGATTATACGAATTAACACTATATCAATACATTTAAGGGGTGATAAATTTATGTTCTAACTGCTAAATATTTTTTTTATTTTGACAAAGCAATACGTTTAGAAGTGATGATACGAATTAACATTATAGCAATACGTTTAAAAGTTGATAATACGATTGACATTTAATATTTCTTCTAAACACACTTTTATTAATTAGACCTGTATCTATCGAGACGGAATCTTTATAATATAACGAAATGGGACTCATCCGAGACGGAGAGAATAAATACCCTTCAGACCCGTTAATATCCATTGAAGAAAGAGCACGACTAATTTAATTCTAGCAGCCACGTAATTCCGGTTACATATATCAAACTCAAGAAAATAAATGATAGTTTTCAAAACTAAGGGGGGGAACAGACTTTTATTGTAGATTGAACGAAAAAATGAAAAATAAATTATAGTTTAAAATAAAACTAAAACACACGCGCTTTTATAGTGTGTGTGTGTGAATCGAACTAAAAAGTAAAAAAATAATTCTTAATATAAAAATAAAATGATTAACGAGAAAATTAATGTCATTGTGGTAAAAACGTGGGTTGCTTTGTACTACATGTTTACACTACCTCAGCATTTCGGAATAGAACCAGTAGGAAATTATAACAATTAGTCGCGACCATGACCACTCGGCTGCCATAGTCATTCCTGTTGAGTCTCATGGAAATACTGAAGAGAAGAATACTTAAAATACTGAAGAAGTTATTAACAAGGAATGTACCCGTAAATTGTGGAGCACAGGCTTCACTGCTTAACTCATCATCTTCGGAAACATTGATAGAACTGGAAGGTTGTTCAACTGCAGGAACGCAAGGATTCGGAACTTCATGATGGGCCACATTTCTTTTCTTTTTTCCTGCAGTATCTTGTTCTATATAATAATAAGAACCATAATTATATACAGATACTTAGATAAATCGATAAAATTTAATGAGAAGATTTAGAAAAGTATGTAACCTCGGCGACAAACTTGGTCCCAAAATGACACCAAATTTTTTACAAAAGAAACATGTCCCGATACAAATTTACGAGATTCTAAAATTATTATTTAAGGTGATATTTCTTGAAACTTCTAGAACATTGGAAAGCCTATATAAAGACCATTCAAAGAATAAATAGTCTCCATGTTTGAAAGTGGCTGCGTGTTTAACCTACCTCATGCTGTATCCAGAACATAGGTTTAAATTAGTGTGTTCTACGTTTGAGTGAACTTTGAATTGCCATCAGTTTGTATATAATTAAATAGGTACATAACTTTTGCAAAAAAATTCTAATAAAGTGAGAATTCAATGATCCAATAAAAAATTTGACTCCAGAGTAATGCTTTTTTAACATAATTTTAAAAATTTTAAAAAGTTTTTCAAAAACAACAATACAGTAAAAATAACAATAAAAAATTTCGGAGTTAATGAAAAATTTTAAAAACTAATTATGAAAATGATTTATAGTTATCTTTAATTCACTACTTGCATGAAATTATTTTTCATGGGGGTGGTTTTCATTTTGTTAGGGTTTCCCTGAACTTATCGATAACAATTTCTGGAATGGTGAAGTGCAGATAGAGAAGCAATTTGTGCACATAGTAATGTCGGGTCGGAAGTAAAACATGATGGCGGATAAGGAAGAAATGTCTAAAAAATGTTTGAAGAAAATAGATTTTTTCTTTAAATTTACACTGATTACTGCAAATTCTCAAATGCGTCACTACTAACATCCAAACAAGCACATCAGCGTCTAGTAAGTGTATATCTTTTGAAGATGCAAGGTGTTTCACGAACAGCTGACGCAGAACCTAAAAGCTATGCAATGAGGTTCTGATTAGAATAAACTTATGAAGATATAGCGCCCACACCTGGCAACAAATGTGCTTACGATCTGGTATCTAGCAACAATTGGAACATTAATGGGAGGACTTGGCAACGCGAGAGTTTACGGGAGAAGAAAGCAGGATATGAGGAAACATGGTAAAAAAAAGCACGAGGGAGGAGGAAAGAAAGAACGATGGATGATGTCGCGGTTTAATCAAACTGAATATTGTATCTATATTTTCGTTTTTGTGATGTGTCCAGTAATATACTTGTCATGAACACTTATTGGTCCAATCAACATTCTAAAAGAACCGAAAAAGTAACAAAACTAATGCCTAGAAACGTTTCATTAGAAAAAATTATGTGATAAATCACTGAATGAGTGAACCAAGGGGGAGCAGGCGTTCAATCCGTCATAAGCCAAAAAAGACATCGAGGTAACTATGCATACGAACACCAAAATGGATCAGCACAAATACATTATGCTGAGACAAAGTGATATTTCGAACAGCTACTGGAATATCATGGTACTACCTCTTTCAAAAAGGTATACGATTATAGTAATACCGCTTCCAAAAAGATACAATACTGACGTAAATACAGTAATACGTACTATACTGTTTGAATTAATTGGGACAAATAGTAAAAAAGATTTTTCAAAAACCCTAGCTTATAATCATTACATACCTTAAGTAGACAGAAAAATCTGTACATTAGTACGTAGTATGTCCTCCTGTAGCAGAAATGACCTCTTAAATTCGTTTTGGTATTGACTTCACTAGTGCAGCACACATGTTCTTATTTTCACTTCAACATCACGAAATCACACTTGTATAGCACTTTTTATCAATTGTTCTGTTGTCGTGCAACTCATCTTAGCTAAACGAATCTTGAGAACATGTAATAAATTCTCAATAGGATTTAGGTATGGTCAGTGGCGCATACAAGGGGGGCCGGACCCCCCCCAAAGCCCTTGATTTTTCCGACTGATTATAATTCTAAGTACATAGTACGTAAAATTTAATTAAGTATTTGTTATGAATGATTAATTTTATTAATTAATGCTAATTATTTATTCAATAATTAGTTTTTTACTGTGTTTTGTTCCCGAAAATCGACAAAATCAAACTTGAAAAATTCCTGTGTGCGCCACTGGGTATGGTTAATTAGTGGGCCAATTAAGCACTTTTATTTTCCCTCATAAAAGTCAATTTTGAATTTTGACAAGAAGCCAAGTCATGTTGAAATGTTCCGTCAAATGTTTCCATGACTGGAATAATTCTACTCTGTAATATTTATATGTATTTGACAAAATTCATCCTGGCTTTAAGATGAACTACGCTTCTAGTGAAATTTGTTGTGAAAAACCCCCAAAATATTTATTTGTTTAGACGAATGTTTTACAGTATGTTGAGTTTGATCCGGTAGCAGAGTTTCATTTTCACTTCGTCTAACTGCACCCATTTTGCATCCCTGTACAAATAAATGTGTTTCATCACTGAAAATCACCTTTTAGTCGTTAACAGTCCAGAATCGGTATTTTTTGGCCCATGCTAAACATTTTTCACCTTTTTCTGAACTGGAAATTGCCTTTTCCTCAAAAATGTTACCTTACTGCTAACTTTCAGAAGCCTTTTCCGTATAATTGAGGGGCTCATTCAACACCATAATTCAATAAACCCTTCGAAGGTCTTGGCTTATCTTTCTTGGACTTATTTTGCTATTTCTTATTAGAATTTTATCAGCTCTTAGATTAATTTTCCGTTTGAGCCACATCTTCCTTTTATTTTTGGAGACGATCATCAGGAATCTTGAAACGTTCTTAAAATCCTTGAAACACTTGATTCGCCCACACCAACTACCGTAGCTTTAACTCTCACAGTCATAGAAGTGTGTTCATTAAGAGCGATTATTTTTGGACGTTTCTTCGGAATAACATCCATCTCTGAACAAGCAAAAGTAACACGTGTAACGTTGAACGCAAAATTATAACCATCAGCTACGACACACTGAAAGGCTCACAACTGAAATACTAATGTACTAAAATCAATCAAAAGGGTAAATTATAGTCAATCCATCACATTACTTATGGGCAGATATAACCGGTTTGAGGAGGTTCGGGACACACATACCAACTCAGACAAGAAAAAAATGTCTGTTCCATTTAATTCGAACAGTATAGTAAAAGTCAAAAAGGAAATTTGCATTAGTTGTATCGAATCATTCAAACTTTCAAATTAATGTAAATACAAAACCCTTTCACACTTCCTCAACATCAACACTTTATTTTCCATTCGGCATTGCTAAAGAAAAAATGTGAAACCAAAAACATTATATATCTTAAATAATGCTTATCTTATTGAGTCTCATTCTAAACTAAATAAAGAAATTCTTCACGGGGAATACCTGAAATATGTAGAGCACAGGCTGCACTGCTCAACTGATCATCTTCGGGAACATCGATTGAGATGGAAGGTTGCTCAACTGCATGAAGGCTTGAATGGGGGACCTTAGATTGGTCCACATTTTCACTCTTTTTTGCAGCATTTCGTTCTAAAGAAATCATAAAGTACAAGCAATCATACACATGCATTATACCTAAATATAAAGGAGAAAGGCGACTCACTCACGATATCTAAGGAACTATTAGGCCAACAGATTTGAAATTTGGTAGGGTGGTGTTCCTTTTTTCATGCAGTAGAGATCCACTCAGAACGAATTAAGCACAAATTGTAGAAGGCTTAAGAGGCGGAATAAATATTCCCATTTTGGCACTATTAGACCTACAGACGAAATTTGGTACGCGTTTTCCTTTCTCATAAAGTAGAGATCCACTAAGAACGGATTTTACCAAAATCAACACCTATGGAGGGGGAGTTAAAGGAGTGTATATTGATAAAAAAAATCCCGTTTTCGAACAACTTGAACTACAGTTTCGAAATTATATGCATGCTTCTTTTGTTGAATTGAAATTCTCTAAGGTTATTTCCGAAATCGACTCTCAAAGGGGGTTACGGAGCTTATTCACACACACAACAAAAAAAAAATCCGTTTTTGAACTATTAGGTTTATATTAAAAATTTTGCAAGCGTGTTCATTTTGTTGAGTAAAAATCGACTAAAAACGGATTTTGCGAAAATCTCTTTGGCGGAGGGGTTTCACAGGAGCGTAAAAATCGATTCTGCTTCGATTTTAGAAGTTATTATTTGGAAGTCTTGTCTTTATTTTTTAAATCAAGGGGAGAGACTTACAAGAAGGTTTTTTAACACGATCAAACGCTTAATGCTCGGACTTGGATATCAGCAATTTTTAAATATATAAACAGTATATATTCATACATTATGAAATACCCAAAGAAGCAGGTAAGTAACGGATAGTACATACATATCTGCGTATGTGCATGTAATGTCTCACTAGTGCAATTTACTTTAGAGGAATTTGCTTTAATCCATCTTATTGTTAGTTCAGAATCCTTCAGGACAAGGGAACGATACGTATTTCTTTTTAATTATCTGCTTGAAGTGAAATACAACTTTACTTACAATCTTAGTTCTTAAATAAGCGATACGACGTCAAATGTTTGTGGCGAACTGATGCAATACTACATCAGCAACCGGATCTAAAGAATTAGCGCTTTAAGATTAAAATATAAAATCAATCAAGATTTTTATTTAGAACCCTAGAAATAAAATCTATTGTGTCTTAACCGAATGTAATGCTTGGTTTTGTATTTACTGTGACGCTAAGATCCGATAAGGTAGAGTGAAGAGCTTATTTTATTATAAAGGGACAGGGGGCATACAGTTTCTAGCTTTTGAGAAAACTATATTATGTCCCTCTCAAAGGGCAAATTATTGTTAATACATATCTTCCTTTATCTTCATCTTAATATTATTAAAAGCTAAAAATATCCTACTCTTTCATTTAAAAAGACAAAGTAATTCCTTATTTAATATTTTAATGAATATATTATGTTAAAATTAAGCGGGTAATGGGGCTTTTGAAACTTTATATCTTATTTTATTACAAGCCTAATCATTAGGTACCCATGGAAAAGCCAGGGTATCTTTTCCGCTTAGGTACGTGAAAAAACTGGAAGGCGGAAGAAGAGAAAAAATTAAAACTACAGCACACACACAAACGTACCACCGCCTAACCTAGCGAGACGAGAGAGAAACATTTCTTCCCATAAGAGAGTCAAGACTGAAATGAGATCTACTATGGAAAAAGATAACAGTTCGATATGCCATGTACTCAAAATGATATTGTAATTTAAATTGATTGAAATGACGTCATTAATGATTTTGCAATGATCAAAGCTCAGAAAACCTTTCTTGTAAAAGTACAATGACAGTGACTCTACAACGAATGAGAATGTCTACAAGTACAAGATAGTAAAGCGATAAGCGATGAAAAATATAATTAACAAGTTGAAAAGAGTTCATACAGTAATGCATACTCTACATTGCAATTGCAAAATTTTTCATTAATTTTCTGTACTAATTTACAAAAGGGTGGCTGGGTGGTAAGAAATGAACAAGAGTTGCCAACCATGCCACCATCCCATCCGTACGGTTGCCAGTCCAGAACAAGTCGGGTCCATATAGGTGGTGGATAATGGAAAGACTTTACAAACAGCAAAAAGAAAAGGGGGAATACAGAAGAAAACAATTTAAGTCAATTCCTACTTAGATCAGCAAAGAAAAACTTTATTTTAGTTACTTTTTATTAAATACTTACAATTAGCATACATATGTATACACTTGATGACAGAATCACAATATTAAGTGACAAAATAGGAAACGATTTTCCCTTTTCCTTCCTATATATGGTGTTGGACTATTTTTTTTTGTTACTATTTATTCATTCATTAAATTTAATTATTCCAATAAAATAGTGTAGTAAAAATAAATCACATTCTCAGAAATTAGACCATCCTAGGTGGGATTCGAACCCCGACCTTTGGATTAAAGTCCAATGCGGTATCCATTGCGCTACAGGAACACAGAACGATTTTCCTTTCTATATATGCTGTTGGACTATTATCTTTGTTACTATTTATTCACTTTTTGATTTAATTAATGAATTAATATTTTAAAAACTGTTTTAACATCAAGTGTCCTCCATTACAAGTTTAAAAAAAATGTATTTGAACTTGAGGGGATGAACAAAAAGTAATTTATTAATGATTGAAAATTTGAGCTAGATATACATTATATATATATATATATATAGAGAGAGAGAGAGAGAGAACTAATAGTAGGAGTTGAAAAAGCAAGAAAGTTAAGGGAAAAATCACTCCAAAACCCCAAGACTGGCTAGGTAAAAACTATAGGAGAATGTATGTGTGTGCTCTGAAAATAGTGGGGGGGGAGCGTAACAATTTGAAGTGTCTAGGATGCCGGGGAGGTTTATAAACGGCCTTAGGAAAAGTTTAAAATTAATTAGGCCATATCTCGGAAAATCATGGCACTATATATATATATATATATATATATATATATATATATATATATATATATATATATATATATATATATATATATATATATATATATATATAAGAAATGAACTAATTAAATGACCTACATAATAGAGAAAGACATTTTGAAATCGAAACCCAATATATAGAATGTTTTTTTCCAGGTATAGAAGTTAAAGTTGGCATTACTTTCCAAGATGGCGACCGATTTAACAGCTGTTAAGTGATTTATTCTCAGTTTGGTTTGGCAATTCATCAAAACGATCATCAAGCAAGGAGTAGATTCGTCGAATGGGCCCAAAACGAGATTGCTGTTGTTCCCGATTTTCATAAGCGACTTTTGTTTAGCGATGAAGCGCACTTCTGGTTGAATGGCTACGTCAACAAACAAAACTGCCACATTTGGAGTGAAGCTAATCCACAAGTGTCTGTCGAAACACCGTTGCATCCTGAAAAACTGACTGTTTGGTGCGCTTTATGGGCCGGTGGAATCCTTCAAAAACGATGAAGGCCACAACGTTACAGTCAATGGTGATCAGTATAGAGCCATGATTAACTTTTTCATTCCTGAATTGAACAATCATGATATCCAGGAGCTGTGGTTCCAACAAGACGGCGCAACATGTCACACAGCTCGTGCCACAATCGATTTATTGAAAGACACGTTTGGTGACCGCCTAATTTCACGTTTTGGACCTGTGAATTGGCCTCCAAGATCTTGTGATTTAACACCGCTAGACTATTTTCTGTGGGGCTATGTAAAGTCATTGGTCTATGCGGATAAGCCACAAACGCTTGACCACTTGGAAGACAACATTCGCCGTGTTATTGCCGATATACGGCCTCAAATGTTGGAAAAAGTCATCGAAAATTGGACGTCCAGATTGGACTACATCCGAGCCAGCTGTGGCAGTCATATGCCAGAAATCATATTTAAAATGTAATGCCACAAGAATATCTTTCGAATAAAAAAAATTTCATGTCAATCGAATAATACATCGTTGTTTTATTGCAATTTAAAGTTCTATACCTCTAAAAAAACACCCTTTATCAAGGAATGTCACACAAAATGTCTACGGGTATCACTGACTCAGGGCGGTAAAGTAGTGTTAAGATTGCTTTATAATACGATTATCGATCTATCTATTTTTATACAAACATACACACAAAGCCTAACTTATGGAGTATAATTTGTTTAACATTTTTACTCATAATGTGAAAGAATTTCCCCCATAAACATATGCGCAATAATTCCTTTCAAGCGGACAAAAAAAAATTATGTCTGATGTTTGTCGGAAGAAAATAATATGCATTTTTATGAAGCGAGGAAAATCCTATTATTTTTTTTTCTATTGTGGAATGAACTAATCTTGAATGCGAATTCGATTTGCAGAAAACGATTATTTTTACTATTACTAGCACATTTTTTTAAATTACAGTTAAAAAGTTATCCTAAATGCTGAAAAAATATTAAAAATGTTAATTTTTAATAACATTTTCCTATTTAAAATTGTGAAGTTAATTAAAAAACGCAATAAAAAACGTGACATTTCTTTGATTGAATCCTGGAGGGAAAAATAAAACTGATAAGGGGTTAATCTCATCGCGCTGTTCACAGAACCAGAATATATCCCCCAAATGAAATTCAAAAAGAAAAAAAAAATTAAAACTTACTCTTTCCTTTCTTTTTTGCCATTGGTATGCGAATAAATATTTAACACGGGATCTGTAAAGAAAGAAAGGAACATGTTTTCAATTTACATAACACTATTTTTCCCTTTTCAATTTAATATTGCAGAATTAGAAACAAAGGTATAAAAAAATCGTTTTCACAAAAAGAAAACCAAAATACATTTGTTAATACGAGTCTTGATTTTTAATATCGGATTTAGAGATTTCAAAAATAACGAAAATAAAAATAAAATAACAATGGATTTTCTTAATTTGTATCAGATTAAAAGTGTAGATCGAATTTTTCGACAGGAGGAAGTAATACGCTTTGGATACCTAAAAACAATTGCCTCTTATTAAATAGAATATATGATAGCTTAAATGTAATTTACCCCCCCTCCCCTTGGCAACGAAATTTTTTTTTTGGCGATAAATCGCCAAATCTCTACCAGTAAAATAGTTAAGTAATTTTTTCTTCTTAATCTTGTACTTCGTGTTCCAGAAATCGTGTGCGTTAACTTTCTTTTAAGAAAACTGATTAAAACGAGCCAAATCGGCGATTTTTAAAATCGCTCGAAGAGTAGGAAATCAGAAATATTTTAAAAAAACCCCATACTATATTCAATTGAAATTTTAATCATCGTTTCAGCATAGTTAAAATATGCACACAAAAAAAGATTTGTTGTAAAAAAAATGAATTGCACTTTTTGCAGTCATGAATATCGAAAATGAAAATTTTGGAATTAACAGAAAAGTTTTCTGGCGTTTCATTCCTTTTCTTTAGCATTAGGAGAAAAAGATCTAGTACTAAATAGGATTTCCAAAACACTTAAAATAAATAAACAAAAACAAAAAAACTTCTCTTAATTCTATTTATTAAAATATCATACTTTTTCTTTTTACTTTCAGTTTGCAATGTATTTGCAGTTCAAAAACGCTTAATATTGTTTCAAGTTTTTTTTTTAAAAGCTCGAATTTCAATTTTTTAAATCATGTTTTTGAAGATACATATCACAAATTTAAAAAATTGACTTTTTTTTTAAAAAAAAAATGTAGTGCTTAAATTTGAATCTATTCTGCTATTCAGTTTGACTATTGAAATTGTTCGGTGGTTAAGTTATAACTGATACAAAAACAATAATTTCTTTCTTAGTCACCAGATTCAACGTATCGAAATTTTTCTTATTATTATCAAGAAAGCACATATGAATGTAGAATTTGTTATACTTTTTATTTTATTTTAATATTTTCTCCCAATGGGGCTGCGGACTGTTTTTACCATTGCAGACCTACTACATTCCACGGGAGCTGACCTCACTTTTTACTGTGGCACCATGTAGGTGGAATACCAATCGCCGCAATCTAATTTTGACCTCCAGTTTGCTCCTCAGAGGGAGGCACCCGAGCTCTGAGGATGCGAAACGAAACAAGGAATTTTAATTTTGCCGAGAGCATTCAAGCCAAAAGGCTCTGTCGGGATCTTTAACATGCCGCATATCAAACGACATGGACTGTCGATTTTCTGCGTCATGAAGACCCACCGACTTGGGCTGGGGTCGATCCCACAATCTTGGGCGTACAAGACCAGCGACAAAAAACTACGCCAACTGGACGGCTAAAATATACAGTGGTGACCAAAATTGTTGACATTTTTTAAAATTGTTATGTTTTTTAAAGTTTGTATGCTTATTGAAAATTTTACGTTACACAAAATGCAAAGTATTTTACATCATTTTAAAGAAAATTTAATACTGAATTCAATATAAAAAAGAAAATTTAAATATTTGCAACGCAAAAGTTATGCTGCAATAACCGTCGATATACATTACATACTCATGATCGCAGTGATTTATCAGAGCTTAGTGAGGTTGTCCTTATTCCTTATTACAGCTTCACAACGATGTTTCATTGAGCTGAAAATAGTTTTAAGCTTTTCCTTCGTTATTACATGATGCCAGGAAACAACTGTATCCTCAATTAGTTCCTTTTTATTTCATGGGTACCTCATTCGGCCATAAGTTCTCGATAGGACCGAGGTCAGGACTGTTTCCTGGCAGGATAACAATGATACTTCTTAGTCAAAAAGCAATGGCATCAAATAAAAGAGTACATTGGACACATGTGTGACAAAGTGGTATTTCCTGTGTTACCATTACATAACAGGTGGGAAGTTCAGTGACTGCATCTGGAGATTGAAAGTTTTGTTTAGGATGTCAGGAGACAAATTTAATTTTTAAAAAAGCAGGAAAAGGCCGAAAAAGATATATATATATATATATATATATATATATATATATATATATATATATATATATATATATATATATATATATATATATATATATATATATATATATATATATATATATATATACATACACCACATCTGTTGATGATAGAAGAACAAAAATACTATTGTTTTAGAGATAAAAGAATTTCTTGGACATCCATCAGAAGTTATCTGAGTGATGCTGATGTTTGTCAATTCAAAAACAATCAGGAGTAGATTAGCAGACGTATAACTAAAAGGTAGAATTCCACGAAAAAAGCCGTATCTCAACTTGCAGCAGGGCTAATAGGGACTATAGTGGGCAATGGAACACATTAATTGGACAAATGATTATTGGTCACAAGTTATATAGAGGGACGAAACTAAAATATGGTTAATCGGTACTAATAGCTTAAAATATGTAACACGTAGAATAGCAGAAATGCTACATCCTGACTGCATCCAGACGACTGTGAAGCGCCCACATAGTTTTATCATTTAGTCATACATATCAGCAGATAGTATCGGTTGCCTACATATCATCGATGGGACACTGAATGTCATAAAATACATTGACACTATTCTAGAACCCAAACTTCTGCCTTCTACCAGGATCTATTTACCAACAATGCCTCATTTAATTTTCGGCGAGATTCTGCTTCTTGTCACACAGTAAAGTAATTGAAAGAGTGGTACTGTTCTAAGATCATTGAGTTGTTGTCCTGGCCAGGAAACAGTCCTGACCTCGATCCTATCGAAAACGTGTGGTATCGTTTGAAAACTCTTGCCCGAATGAGGTGTACTCATGAAATAAAAAGGAACTAATTCAATATATAATTGTTTCCAGGCATCATATAATAACGAAAGAAGAGCTATTACTACTTAAAACTATTTTCAACTCAATGAAACATCGACGTGAAGCTATAATAAAGAATAAAGACAAACCTCACTAAGCTTTGACAAATCACTGCTATCATGAGTATCAAATGTATATAGACAGTTATTGCAGCATAACTTTTATTTGCGTTGCAAATACTTGAATTTTCTTCTTTGTATTGAATTCAATAGTAAATTCTCTATAAAATGATATAAAATGATTTGCATTTTGTACAACGTAAAATTTTCTATAAGCATACAAACTTAAAAAATAGAACAATTTTAAAAAGTGTCCACAATTTTGGCCACCACTGTATATATATTAAAAATGTGACTGTTAAAAAAGTAGCAAATTATTCATGAATAGTTCAATATGGTAACCTACTCACAGACTCGAATGATTTTACCCCCTTCTAGTTATATTTTATATCATTCACATCTTCTTTATATGAGTGTGGTGAGAAGAAATGTACAGATTGCGCTGAGAGCCAAATTAAAGGGAATTAAAAAAAATGAAGGGTTTAACTCAGGGGTGGCCAACCTTTTTGGGAAGAGTGCTACTTTTTGATAAAAAATAATTCTGCATGCCACATCCAACTTTTCCAGCAAACAAATATAGAAAATAGAAAATATTTTATTTAGGCTTATTATGGGAATTTTACGCAAATAGCACACTTAGTCTATGTAGTCGAAATTTAAAATTTATATTATAAACTTGCGGCCCGACCGACGTTATCCTGTACACACGTCTTAAATCCGAAAATTTCTTAACTTTTTTTGAATAAGTTGAAAATTGATATACTTGATACAGTTTTGATGAAAATTTTTATAAAAAAAGTTATTACAATACCTGACGTCATCACATGCACAGTTACCACAATTCGACCTATTGATTGCGTGTGAGTAAGTGTACACGATGAACTAAGTTTAATATAGTAGAAGCTATTCTGAATAGAAACTTAAACTTGTTTTAATTAAATGATAAGACTCGAGCTATTTTCATAACAGGTATATTTTTTTAATGCACAGTAAATAAATTTATCGCAATGCCAATTAATGCACAGTATTTTTGGTTAATCCTTGAGGGGTATAAACAAACACAAATGCGATGATTTGCCAACCCTCGGACACGCAACACAACGTGCAAAAAACAAGATTTTCCCCCTCTTATTTCTTTTTCTTCTTTCCGCGCTTTAGCGGGATAAACACACAGGGGTAAAACAATTATTCGTTTTAAGGTTTCTAATATCTTTTTACTAATTGCTGTATCGGTACCAAATTGTGAATCTAAAACATTCTCGAATCCACTTTAACCCACACAAAAAATGTCATCAAAATCGGTCCAGGCGTTTTGGAGGATTTTAGTCACATACACGTGCACAGAAGATTTATATATATATAAAGATTTTCCGTATCGCGGCTTTTCTTGCCACGCATTAGCAGAATAAATAGCACACAGGGGTAAAATAATTATGCGTTTTAAGGTTTTTAATTAATATCTTTTTAACTAATAGCGATATCGGACCGAATTGTGAATCTAAATCATTCTCGAGTCCACTGGAACAGACAAAAAAATTTCATCAAAATCGGCCCAGCCGTTTTAAGAAGAGTTTAGTCACATACACACGCACAGAAGATTTATATATATAAAGATAAGACGAAAGTACAAACTTAGGTTTTATTGTTATTAAATTTTTTACTAGTACAATCAGTTAGGTTGGGTATAAAATAAAAATGATTAATTTGAAACATTTAATTAGAAATAATTATTAAACACTCAGTATTTACTTAATGTGGCTTTTGACTTACAACTTTTTTTTTTACTTAGCTATGTATTAAAATTAGCTCTTGCAAATGCTAATAAAATTAGGTTATTATATGTGCATAACAGCTATAGTTTTGAGTGATTTATATTACTGTGTACAACAGAGAACATTTATTCACAAACATATTTTGATATAATGAGGGGTTTTTTTTGTCTGACAACCCCAATTCAATAAAATTGTAAAAAAAAAATGGTTATTTATTATTATCTTTTCAAAAATTTTGTAATTTTTCCACAAGTCTATGCGTGTCACTAGTATAACTCCATTGTGCCACAGGTTGGCCAGCCCTGGTTTAACTGATGGGGGTGTGAGTGAGTGAAGATTAACGTCGCACTGTTTAGCTACACGAGGGCTTTTGGCGACGGACCACGTAATTTTGAACCATGGTCAAGTGACGTGGACGACACCTGAGCTGGCACCCCCCTCTCCTAACTACCACACCACACCAACGGGAGGACGTTTCAGCTCTCGACAGATTTAGCGTGCATCGCTGCCCTACACGGCGGGTCTTTAGTGGTACTGGGCTCGAACTCGTGACAAAGCCAGCCACGATCCGATGCCCATACCACTCGGCTACCGCGGCCACTTAACTGATGGGGGAAACCGAAGCTTTAGAAAGCTTTTCCTACTGGATTGCAGTGAAATTTTGTTTCTCATTTCATTTAAAAATAATTTTTAGACTTACAGTCTTGACTTCCTCAAAATATTACCTACTGTATGATTGGCAGAGTTTCTCTTCCCAACATAAAAGTAAATAAATTGTAGTTTAAAAACTAAAAAACACGCTTTTATGTTTGATCGAACTAAAATGTAAAAAAAAAAAAATTCTTAATGAAAATTAATGTCATTGGGGTAAGAGCGTGGGGTGCTCTATATCAGTGCTCCGCAACCTTTTTATCGCTGCGGACCGGTCAAAGTTTGATAATTTTACCGCGGCCCGCTGAGGGTTTGACACGTTGATTGTTTATATTTTACATTGTTTTGATTTAACAATTTCAATTTAGTTACATTTAAATATGCCTTCGGAATAAAATATAGTTACACCCAAAATGAATAAAAGTGATTTAACGCGGAATATAAAGGGATTTCCGTGGAAAGTTGCGCAAATCCAAGAGAAATGCACCACTTTAAATAAAATGGCAATAGTTTAATGTTCTTAAGGCGGCCCAGCATCATCTGATCCACGGACCGGTTCCGGTCCGTAGACCGAGGGTTGCGGATCACTGCTCTATATCAATTGTTACAGTTTCTTTCTTTCTATTCCGAAATGCTGAGTTAGTGTAAAAATGTAGTAGAAATAACCCTACACTTTTGCCACAATATTAATTTTCTCGTTAATCATTTTATTCTTATATTATTTTATTCTTATTTTATTCTTTTTACTTCGATTAACCATAAAAACGTGTTTTTTAGTTTTTTTAACTATAATTTATTTTTCATTTTTTTTAGTTCGATCTACACTGGCCTCAAAAAGTTAAGGTACAACATGTTTTTCGAAGCTCACCATAAAAAAAAATGGCAGTAACAATAAAATGCATAGTTTACATGAATGATAATAACGAACTTTAAAAACATTAATGCAAAAACGATTGCTACAACTTTTATTTTATAGAAAAGAACGTATATTTATGAGTGAGAGAAAAATATGCAAATATCAAGCTTTCGTACTTTTGTGTGTAAGTTGTGTTGATTTTCAACAGTTGTTGGCAGTTTCGGTGACAATAGTCAATAGAGTTTAGAAAATGTCTCAGAGATGTCGTTTACCCAATTCGTTAAGGTGGCGGGCAGTTGGATGAATGGAAATGTGATTGTCGCAGGCTGATGCTGCTAGACGTCTCAATGTGTCTCGTAGTGTTGTTCAGCGACTTTGGGATCAATACCAATCCGAAGATTCTGTGTCCAGAAGACCTGTTCCAGGCCGACCACGAGCTACAACACCTGCAGAAGACCGTTTTCTAGCTCTTTCGGCACGAAGGAGAAGAACCACTACTGTGCCGCAGCTCGTTGCAGACCACTTTCAAGCATCAGGAAGAAGAATCTCCGCGACTACGGTGCGAAATCGTCTTCACAATGCAGGTCTGTATGCAAGAAGACCAGTTGTGTGCGTTCCCCCTCAACGGACGACAGCGAAGGAACCGCTTATGCTGGACAAGAGAACATGTTTCTTGGACGCAGCAACAATGGGCTTCTGTGCTGTTCACAGACGAGTCCAGATTTACAATGGAGAGTGATTCAGGGGTCTACTGATCTGGAGGGAATAGCGCACTAGATACCATCAATCCAACACTGTTGAAAGACACAGTTATAGAGGTGGTGGAATCCTGGTTTGGGCAGGGATCTCGCTCGGTGGCCACACTGACCTGCATATGTTCCATGGAGGAACCGTAACTGGTCTTAGATATCGGGATGAGACCCTTGATCCATATGTCCGCCCATATGCTGCTGCTATTGGTAACGACTTCATTCTGATGGATGATAATGCACGACCTCACCGAGCTCGGATTGTTGAGGAGTATCTGGAGGATCACGGTTTGGAACGAATGGAATGGCCAGCTCGATCTCCAGACCTGAATCCGATAGAACATCTTTGGGTCTATCTTGGCAGAGAGGTTGCTGCTTTAAATCCTCCCTCCAAGGTCGTTACATGAGCTGAAACAAGGCTTACTCTGTGTCTGGTCTTCGCTTCCTATTCCGGTGTCCGACAACTTAATAAACGGCATGGGAAATCGATGCCGCCAATGCATTCAAGTTAGGGGTGGACACATTCCTTATTAGAACCCATTTTTGTATTGTTTTTATGCCATTTTACCACATAACACTGTGATGTGCTGTTTTCTCCAAGAATGGACTTTTCCGCAGAGATTGCTTTTTTGTTATAAATCGTTTTTGCAATACACTTATACAAATTTCTATGACGCATTCAATAAAAAACTATTTAATGCACATATCCTCCAAATTTTTTGTTTCTACATTCATTCATTTTCAAATTAGACACAAAAACCCGGTTGTACCTTAACTTTTTGAGGCCAGTGTATAATAAAAAACATGTATTTCAAGTTTTTTAAACTGTCATTTATTCATTGGTGAATTAATCTTAAGTGCGTCATTTTTTAGAATCTGGAATATCTATTGGCATCCTATCAATGTGTCGATACGACCTGGTTTGCAAAATGTAGGATCAGCCAACTGAAGGGAATCTGGTAGAGCTAAGTTTGAAATATTTCATGCGATAAAAGGTGTTCAGTCAATGATATTTTTCACCAAAATAAAAGCTCAATATTCTCTCTGAAACTTGCATTAATCCGGTGACCTCCGAAATAATTCTCAGCTCTTTTGGTAAAATGAAGCAATGAATAATGCTTCATTCTACAGATCCGACAAGATAATTTAGAAAAATAGACTTCCTGTCTGAGTTTAGCAGTTAGAACAATTTTTTTTCACCTGCACGAGTCTTTTTATTTCCATTTTCAGAAAAACTAAAAAACTGTTTATATTATGGTAAGAAATTGCTGACACACACTTTCTCGCTTTTAGGATTGTAACTTAATATTTAGTCGCCAAATCTGGAAAAGGTACACTGAATTAGTCGCCAAATCAGGAAACCGCATATGGAATTAATTGCCCAATCTGGAAAAGGTACACTGAATTAGTCGCCAAATCTGGAAATAGTACAATGAATTAGTCGCCCAATCTGGAAATAGTACAATGAATTAGTCGCCCAATCTGGAAATAGTACAATGAATTAGTCGCCCAATCTGGAAATTGTACACTGAATTAGTCGCCCAATCTGGAAATAGTACAATGAATTAGTCGCCCAATCTGGAAATAGTACAATGAATTAGTCGCCAAATCTGAAATAGTACAATGAATTAGTCGCCAAATCTGGAAATAGTACAATGAATTAGTCGCCAAATCTGAAATAGTACAATGAATTAGTCGCCAAATCTGGAAATAGTACAATGAATTAGTCGCCAAATCTGGAAATAGTACAATGAATTAGTCGCCAAATCTGGAAATAGTACAATGAATTAGTCGCCAAATCTGGAAATAGTACAATGAATCAGTCGCCAAATCTGGTTGATTGATTGAATATTAACGTCGCACTGTTCAGCTACACGAGGGCTTTTGGCGACGGACCACGTAATTTTGAACCATGGTCAAGTGACGTGGATCGCCAAATCTGGAAATAGTACAATGAATTAGTCGCCAAATCTGGAAATCGTTATTCCTGATGATCCTGTGATCAGGACAATGGAATAAAATTATGAATTTAATGAAATTAAAAATTATCGGTCCTTGACAAATGTGAAAAATTTCAAATTAATCTGACCTTTTAAGGAGGGTAAAAATTGAGTTCAAAGATTCCGTCACAAACAAGTGAAGTTCATAAAGGCGTGTTAAAATAGCTCTGATCGTTCTGGTCAGCCAATCACAGAATCTCGACACCTTTGCACCCTAACTTTTTCCATCCAAATTTTTCTCATCTTACACACATGGATTTCTCTGCTGCAACCGAATTGGCTAGGCTCGCTCCACCCACTCCCAAACATGACAGTCCTGTCCCCCTCCCAACATTTCATATAATTTGTTACCTCACAAATGTAATTTCTAGTTTTTATTTTATTAGCAATTTTTTTAAAATGGGCAGTTTTAATGCATTTTGAAGTCACTCAAACTCTCATAAGAGATGAAGGTTCGACAGAACCAGGTGCTTCCATTCAACCCAGTGCCAATACCAGATTGGTGAAAGAAGGTAGACAAATTAGGTCGTGTAATTCTTCTTACAAACAAATTTAAGACGTGTATTTAGACGTATTTGTGAATGAATTTGTACTTTTCTGTTCACATGTGTAGCCGGCTGGGTGGCGGTTGGTTAGGAGCTGGCTTTGTACGTTTAAGTTTACGGGTTCAATCCCGGCCCAAGTAAGTGGATTTTCATGAAGCTATAAACCGACAGCGTCCATGTCGTATGATTAAGTGACATGTTAAAGATCTCTACAGTAAATGTTTGTCTTGGGTGCTCTCGGTAAAATAAAATTCTAAGAACAATTTCGTATCGTCATAGATCAGGCGCCTCCCTCTGGGTAGGAAACTGGGTGTCGAAATTACGTTGCGGCAATTGGCATCTACCTGTATGGTGCCCCACTAAAAAGTTATACCAGTTTCCGAGAAATGTATTAGGTCTGCAATGGTAATTACCAATCCGCAGCCCCATTTGAAAAATAAAAATCTGCAAAGGTATAGTTTCTGGTCCAACATATAATAGTACCCGTGTGATACTTTGTGGTGCACGGGGATTTTATAATTGTTTTCAATAAAAAAAACATAATAGTATTCTCAAAAAAAAACATTTGTCATTCTTTTCGTCATTTTCCTAGACGCAGGGACGTTTTAAGGCATGGGCCAAGACCCAGGGCCTCCGAGGGTCTTGTTTAGTTCTCGATTCGATCTAAATAAGATCACGAACTGAAGAATTTTAATCCTTAAATGCTATTCGCGGATTTATTCTCCGAAAAATTGAGAATTTCGGACTATTTGCCAACTGACAACAGTGGTTAGTCTTCCGCGTCTAGGCCTACTACCCCACACCATCATTACATATTTAATCGGAAGGTGGCGGACAGTTGAATCGATTTGTGAGATTGTAAGTCACGCATATTTATTTGCTGTGGCTTACCGTTTGTACGAATATTTGAAAAGGTATGCTAAAGCACTTTCTATTCATAAGAGTCGCAGGTGGGGCCTACATTTTTATAGGGGCCAGGACTCAAGTCTTAAGACGTCATTGCCCAGACGATGGGACATTTTAATGCATAGGCCGCCTGGTGCAGGGCTTTACCCTCGGTGGGGTACAGGTTCGTTCTCGACTCTGTTTTAATGAGATCATAAACCGGATAACTTTAATGGTCAAACATTATTCCCGCACATATTCTCCGAAAAACAAAGATGCATGTCAAAACTGGTAAAAGTGGCAAGACTATTACTATCTAATTACCATTGTCCATGTCTAGGCCAAAGCTTAATACCATAAACAATCATTCAACTCATTTAGTCAAAAGACGGTCGAGCCGATTTGTGAGATTGTAAGTCGTGCACATTTATTCGTTTCAAATTACCGTTTGTCCGAGTAGTTGACAATGTATGCTATATACTCTCTGCTTTTAAAGATCACAAGTTTGGGTTACTTTTGCATAGGGCCCAGCGCCTCAAAAAGTCTTAAGACATCCCTTTCCAGAAGCCACCCCAAATCCTACATGACCTTATTGATTTGACGTACCCTCAAGAAAAAGTACGCAAAGTAACACTGGGCGAAGTAGTAGGCTCATTATCACTTGCAAATGTTTGATCGTGCATCAATGGGCTCAATTCATGTGACGTCATAGTCGCATGATAATGATAACCACGTGTTTTTAACCAATCAGAGCAAAATCTCATGCGACGTCATAGTCCCACGCTAAAAGCAATCATGTGTTTCAAGCTAATCAGTTCATGCGATCCGCTGTTGCTAACTTTTGATCTTTTCAGAAACTTTCTCTTAAAAAGTACAAATTTGTCAACAATAACGCACATAGGTAGAGGAAATGCATTTTATTTAAAAGTGCATGCATAAATAAGATTTTTTTTTTAATTTTAAAATCTTTTGAAGAAATTTATTTTTATAACATTTGAACATTTTTACCCAATAATAAAATTTGAAATTTTACCCGCGTTTTTTAAATAGAGCAACAAGTATAATTATTTTAATGTCTGTTTTGAATTCAGTGGAGTACACGTTTGTATTTATCATGTGACCGTCATGAATTGGGCTCATTAGTGTGCGGTTCTTTGAGTGATTACTGTGTTTATAAAGAGCTGAGCATCTTATATACACCAACTTTAAAGAGGATGCGCACGAAGATCAGGAAGCTAGGCCCCGAACGAGAAACTCATATACATTCCTCACATTAAATTCCAATTCGAAATTAAATTTTTAACTTAATTTAAATGTATGAACATTTCTTTTAAATAGATAAAGGCACTTTTCCGTTAGCCGAACGCAAGCGAAAACTCGCTAAATAATGCGGAATTCCGTCAAATTTCTTACAACCATAAGGGGAATGTTCGTTTGGGGCCATGTGTTCTATCCTCTGAATTCATTCAAAACAAAGCACGTTTCCCTTTATTTTTTCCATCTTAATTTTTATTTTAAAAAATGACAATTAGGGATTTAGCCAGAACTGAAGATAGTCTTTTTTTTTTTCAAGAGAAAGGTATATTGGCAAAGAATGCAACATGCGATCAGAATCATGAAACGAAACTGCCTTTTTGTGACGGAGTACTTTGGCGGTGCAATCTTTCAATATGCCGCACGAAGAGCATTCGCAATGGTACGTGGTTCGAATCGTCCAGAATGAGCTAGATTGAAACTGTTTTGTTTACAATTCATTAATATTTTTTTTTAAGTTTAACTTGTTTAGCATACTTTTAATTAATATTAGTATGTAGTTGAACGTTTTCGACTTTTATTCCGTTGATTGTTTTGTCATTTGCTTCGCTTGCCGACTTGGCTCACGTTTGGCGACATTTGTGACCAGCTAACGGAAAAGTACTATAAAGGTAAAAATAATTTGATTTGACTATATAACACGTGCAGCTTTTCGTATTTTTGTTTTAGGGGCACGCGATCGAAAATTGAAAAATTACCTATCTGGAAAAATTAATACTATGTATCTACTATCAGCAACAGATAAATGTAAAGATACATTTTTTAAAAATAATTTATCACATTATCAATTGAGGTAAGTAATTTTATTCTGACAGAAATATGAGTATATCGCAACTCTTGCAAAGCGCAACGAAAGATATCAAAATTCTATTAACTAAAATCACAATAAGAATATTATTACAGTAAAAAAATTATTTAAATGTAATTTTATAGCACAAAAATGAAGAAAGTATGGCATACAGTGAAAATCGTTTAACACGAAACTGAGGTGACTTGAAATATTTTTTCTTGTCTAAGGAAATAACGAAAAAAGCAATTATTCAACAAAATTAAATTTCAAAACTTCCCTTTTACGGAAAATACTTCTATAATAATATTTTGTTTATATATGGCTAATACTTCTATACAGAGCCTGAACTAGGATTTTTGAAATACAGGGTAAGTTAAGATGAATATAGCTATTTCAAGCGGCTGTAACTATTTAATGGAAAAGGATTTATGGATAAGATTTACACAGAATGTAGACGGAACTTCAAAATTTTGTATACATACAACAAAGTCGTTCTATGCGACTTCCCTTGATCACACGGACAAGGGAAACGTAAATTGTACGGTCCTTTTTCCATCTGTTAATGAATTGAAATTCAGGAATTCTAGGGGGCCCAAACCCTTAATTTGCAAGGGGCCCTAATATTCTCCGTTACGCCACTAGTAGGGCGCAAACTTAGGTATCGCCTTCTTCACTTGATCGAGGTTCAAAATTACGAGAATAGCCCTCGTGTTGCCTCAGAGTAGGATGTACATTAAAATCAAATTAAATCGACTTACACTGCTACATGCCTCCCCATCCGTGTATCTGCAGCAGTAAGCCACATGAAAAGATCGCACGTCTTTCAAAATTTAAATTTTCGCAGGGGTGCAAATTCTTCTTGGTTTGTCAGGAAAGCTGACTTACACAAAGATTTCAAAATTGTACATCATTTTGATTTTTCTTTTTTATTAAAAAACAATCTTCTAATTTTTTTAAATAAATGACATGGGGACTCCAAATGAATCTCTCCGAGATCTGCCGTCGACTTTAGAGAAGTTTTTAAAAGATTGGGAATTTTCTGGTATTCCTTAGGAATTTTCTTAATTTTTTTCAAATTTTTAAATTTCTGTTCACCAAAAGTTTTTCTTAAAATTTTTTGTTAGTCAATTCAATGTTTGCTTGTTTTTACACTGATTAAGAAATACTTCATTAAATTCCTGCTTTTTATTTGTTTTAAACTCCTCAAGTACTTTAATTTATTTTAAATTAAAATCTGTTTCTTTCCTCCATGTTCGCATATTGCACAACATCTCCGTTGGTAGCGTGACTCCGACATAGGTCGGCAACTGTATAAATATTACGTTGAGTCAAAGAGAGAAGTTCCTCTATCATCTACACATTCGGATTAAAATAAGTGAAAGAGAATAGTTAAAAAGCATTCCTATAATCAAACAGCGGCGCACAACACCAGGGAAGTAAGTGGAAATGAGGCGGGGAGACGGGATTGAAAACTAGAAGAGAAATTTCGTTTGTTTTGATTGGTCTCCCCAAAGAACGAAGCCGAACCGAAAACTTTCCATTGAAAACCAGAAGTGGCTGGTTCATAAGATAACACGTGAAAATTGAATATTTAATCTATTTTAAGAAAAAGCTTAAAGATTGAGAAATTAATTACTGCAACGTCTATTGCCTTTCAGATTAATCAAAGAGCGGAAATTAAACAAATGGGAATTGTAAATCACCGCTGATTAAGAAAAATAAAATTTGCACAGGAATGTCTCGTGGCGCCATCTATGATACAGAAATTGCAAAATAAAGAAAGAACGCTTATAAAATTTTTGTTTTAAGAGAACAATTAAAAATTCATATGAAAAATAAGTAAAAAGTGAAAAAGTTAAAATTCATGAAGTTACCACATGATTTTTGAGAAAAATTGTTGAAAAAATAGGAATTAATGTAAATGAAGTCTTGCACAGGAATATATAAATGTAGATTTCGAAAAATTTTGACCAAAAATTATACATTTAGAACAAAATTTCCCAACGAGCATTAGGAGATCCTTAGCCTGTTAAAAGCTTGGAAATGATACGTACAATGGAGAACCACTCAAGTTCTTTTCTGACGAACAGTGAATCAAATTATCAATGGCCGAAAGATTTCTTATCGACTCGTTAGGAATATAAAACCGGCGGTTGAAGAAATTTTTAGAATAATTTTTAATAAAAATTCGATCATATAAAAGAAGCAGTAAGATATTTATATAAGATTTCGTTCCTGACAAAAGATAGAATTAACAAATTTGTGGAGTTAAATATTTTTAAAAATATGCAATCTTTTAAAATGGGTTATTGCTGCAGATAGTAGAGGTATCAGCAAGCAGTATTGGTCGAAGGATTGTTTCATAGAACAGAATCTTGTGCTTTATTGCAAGCTTGCTTTCTCGAGAAATCGAGCCGTTGAGCATTTGGCTCATTTCAGCGGTTTCCTATTTAACCGATCGGATGTATTGGGCATAAATTAATTTTGTATCAAAAATCTACGTAGATTGCTGCGTTTTGTCAGCTTTTAATTCTATTTAAACCTTCATGGTGCTGAATTTAGTCTAGATGCATTTAGAATAGTAAAAGTTATCAAAAGAGAGTTTCATTTAATTATATACATTTCTTTCGTTATCCTCAGATAAATATATAATTATATTCATTTAAAATATTATTTACGATAATTTTCATTGCATATATGAAATAACACATATTACATATTTTACAAAAACATTCTGAACAAGATCTCCGGTGAACACTCTCCATGTAACATTGATATCTCACCAAAAAGACCCGAGAAGTTCATGTATTTAGTCTATTTTTACATTAAAAAATTATGTATGCATTCGTTCAAAATAATTATCAACCCTTTGTAATAGTTTACGGATCTCTGTTTTAAATAATTATGTAGATCTTTTTTCCCCCAAAGCATTAATAACTAAAAATGTGCACGAAGTTATATCTGTTTGAAATGAATAAATTTCCCATTCAATAATTTACATAAGCATTGCAAGTTTTTACTGCGGGAAAAATATTAGAAGAGAAAAAGTTTCAATAATTGACTTTGTACAAAAATTGTATTTTTAAATAAATTTCAAACTGCGAGTTTTTCAATGCACTTTTATAAATGAAAAAAAAAATACGAAAAAAAATTAAACTTACCTCAACAGCGCTGTGTTTCTTCAAATATGTGACACATGAGAAGTAACGAATCATAAAAACAACGCTTTTCAAGATCGTGCGAACCGAAACTTCGAAAGAGAGAACCTAAACTCGATCGATGATGAAATCGGGGACATTCCTTTTACTCGATTGTTGCCACTCAGCAAAAATAAATATTATTACTGGTGTTGTTACCTTGTCTTGTTGGAAAGAGGAGTGGCTTCATTAATGCAAGGACCAATGGGGTAGCTGGTTTCGGCTACTGGGATTGAGCATTGCTATGGGTTGTTGAGTAAGCTTTATAGAGATTACTACTCTTCTCAGAGAAAAAAAAAAATTTAACTAATAAGATGAAACACTATTGAGATAAAAAAAAAAAAAAAACTAAAACGGGGAAATTAAAATAAGAAAGAGGACAAATTAAAAATTAATGATCTTGAAGCGATTCTACAAGTAGAAAACTTTTTGTCTGTCATCTCTGGGAGTAGTTGCAGTAACTTTGATATTTTCTTTGAGCAGATCTGAAAGAATTTTAAAAGTTCGATTAAACTATAAATTTCTGAAATATTTGCTTCAGAAGTAGATGAATCATGGAATTGACTTTGATCTACTTTACTATTATTTTCATTTGAGTTTGAGGATTTGGTGCTATCTTTATTGCCGCTAACAATATTAGCGAAGGAAATTCCTTCAATAACATTGTTGCAAAAGAAATTTTTATTTAAATTTATGGGGGTTCCTTTCTTTGGTTTTGGAAATTTGGGACATTTGGTATAACTGGCAGTATGCCCGAAGGCTTTTTCAATTTATGCAGAAGGGATTCTTCTGCTTTTCTTTATCTCGCATTC